>JAMPIV010009188.1:0-155681 GCA_024509875.1 Oreohelix idahoensis | reverse complement strand
TTTTTCCCCCCCCCCCCCGGGTTCGGTAGCAGTGGATATAGGGTTGTATAAAACCAATTTAGTATTGGGTATAGGGGGCCCATAGATGAAAAATTTATTACAACTAAAGACGGTGTTGTTAGAGGACAGAGGGCAAGAGTACTGTTTTCTGGTTGTACAATCCTTGTCCATAAGAAAGATATTTATTCGGTATCGCCCTAGTCTACAATTGTCTGTGTTTACTAGGTTCCTTGTCCTAAGAAAGATATATTCTATAAAAATATCTACAGTTGTATGGTGTACTATCCTTGTCCTAAGAAAGATCATATTATATAAATATGTACAGCTTTATCGTGTACTGGTCCTTGTACCTAAAAGGGGGAAAGCATTTATTCTAGGGAAGCTAACATTAAACTCCAGTTGTTCTGTGTCACTATCCTTTTTGTCCTAAGAAACGTATATTATTCGGGTACTAGAAATGCCAGACACGCTTTTCGGCCATATGGCGGGGTAGAAAAGAAAAGTTAAATGTATTTTATGATGAAAAGATAAAAAATGTTGTGTAGTTGTGACATAAATGACCAGGAAAGATCACTGGTGCCGATCTTCTTCAGGCAATCTACCGTGTGATGTGTACATGACTTGATAGTATTTATATTGATTATAAAATGTTTCCTGTTTTTCAAGGAAATATGGTCAAACGGTGGTTTGAAAAAGTTATTTATCCAGAAAATATTACCATGGGGGCTATAGGGGTAATATCCAACCAAATTGAGAGAACGTTAAACTAAATTGTTTTAGGTTACCTATAATGATGTCTGATGATATTTGCCCCATGTTAGAATAATGAAAGAGATGATGATATATTTTAGATGTCTGTAGTGGGACAATCTTTTGTCCTATGTTTCCAGAGTTTCATTTACGCGTGAATAGTGTAGCCAGTTGTGGAGTACCTAATACACTGTCCTTTAAGTATTGCAGTTGTGGGCCTAACTTCTGGAGTGCCTGTGTACACTGTGATTCAGTCTAAGAAAGCAGAAGCGTGTCTTGGCAGTGGATGCTGGCGTTTATACATACTGTCAACACAGCCTGGTTCCAGAGACCTCAGATATGAGACTTGTCTGGGAAAATTGATTATCACAAACACTCCACTCTCTCAGTTTTCACTAGGGATAGTATCGGGACAGTGAGGAACAAAACGGTCAATAAAACTTGTACCCTTTTCTAGGGAGCAAGAAATACTTGACATTTTCCCAGCTTGAAACATATAAGTAATTTGTGGGTATAACATCGACTCAAGGGACAGTTGTAAAATAAATTGGTTGTAAATTGTAATGTTCATTATCATGTTGAGTTGGATTATTCCTGTGTTCAGAAGCATTAACTAGATACAGGAAAAATATTATTTATAAAAAATTGTAAGTTGTACCTTCCAAATACTTTACTCATTTGACTGTTGTTTAATCATTGTTTATTAGTAATAGGTGTAGTTGTCGGTGTCTTGTGTCATACTTTTCATCACATTGGCATATACACCTAAGTCACTTGCGAGACAACATAACACTAAACACCAAATACACTTCAGTAGGGGGAAGATATAATCGGGTGAGGTCATGGTGGAAGCAGACAAGTACCCTGTAAACTTATTTATATTTAATAAACCTCAGGGACTTGCATAGCTGACCTCACACCAGATACCATTAATATAATATTGTAACCAATAATAACAATCATATCACTACAGTGACCCTTTCTACTCCTATACTATTTCTCCGTCGATCTTTTGTTTTATTTTTATTTTTTTAATTATTATTAATTAATTAATTTCTTTCTTACTCATTCTTTCCTCTTCTATCTCCTGTACTCATTATTATTGCGGGGAGTGGATAATATGGGCGTCATATGTGGGCTACCCTTCAGCTCAATTTCTCTAATATTCATCCACATAACTCCTCAGCTGCCGACGGTTCATCGACCTTTGATGAATGTGTGCCAGGCTCTCTTGTCCAGTGCCATCTGCTCAATGTGTTTCTATGTCTCCTTTAACACTTTCTTTCCGATCTTCAGTTCTCTTCTCCGTGTGTACCTGCTCTTCTCTTGGTTTGGTTGTGGTTTTAAAGACCATCTTCCTAGCACACGGACAACTCCATCAGTGCTCCGTTCTCCTAGCACACGGACAACTCCATCAGTGCTCCGTTCTCCTAGCACACGGACAACTCCATCAGTGCTCCGTTCTCCTTCCTTAACTCTTTCACACTGCAATTATTTTTCACCCTGTGCCGTAATTTTAGTTCATGATAGACTAAAAACAGTGCTCAAATCTGACCACCGATCTGAGCGTTGTTCCGGAGTCAAAGAGTTAAATCACACAAGGGTGATCTCAGCACAGTGCACGAACTCCGTAGCAACGGCGAGGATCCCAATGTGTGTATACAGGAATCACACATTCTATCAATATTTCTGTGGTGGGTAGGTTTCTAAGTTTTAAAATTTTGCCAGGGCAGCGGCCGTATGGCCTACTCTAACGATTTCCAACTGCCGAGGGATTTTTAACGTGCGCAACTTGCACACGGAACCTCCTATTTTTTCGCCCTTATCCGAGAAGGCTAGGCATCCGATCTCACTACCCAGGAGATGGGGGAAAATGACAGCCACCTACATGTCGCCCAAAATCGGCCTATATAGCCCAAGTTGCCAATATCTAGATTTTTATTTTTAAAAAAATCAGAGTGACAACGCTTTTCTCAATTATACATATCTTGTCGTGTCTTACTCTGTCGAATAATCAATATATACAAAATCCCAGCTTTTTCTGTCAAAAACGCTAAGGGGTGCAAGTTTGGTTGAAAGTTAGACATTAATTATATTGTTTCCCTTATATGTACTCGCCCGAAAATAGTAACTCTCGACAAAGAAAAGTGCGCAAATGACGGTGTGCACAAAAATATATTTATAGAATGTGTGATCACGTATACACATATTGGGATCCTCGCTGCCGCTACGTAGTTCGTGTACTGTGGTGATGCACAGTGGTTTTTAAAAATACTTTTGAATAAGTAAAATTGCCGTTAGGTATTGGTGCTTTTGAATTTAATTCCCGTCTCATGACGGGCTTTTACACTAGTAGAAAATAATATTGGATGTTATCACACGTAATGACAGAAATATACACGAAGACAATTTATGTAACCTCGTTTGCTCCCAGCGGAGCAGGGAACCATCATTACAGCTGGCGCCTCTGCAGGAAGCCTGGACGACATCATTCAACGCTATTGTAGCAGTGTTTTCTGTTACATTTAGTTATACATAATGAGAATGCCAGCCCTATTCACTACCTCATATTGCTAGCCTCATACGACATGCATGAGTGAGCAACAATTCTATTCTACCTTTTTTCTCCAGAGATTTCCGGAAACGACATACGGCGAAAACAATTCAGCATTAAAATATTATCTGCTTCCGGTGCAGAAAAATGATTATTGGCCACACAATGCTACGAGTGCCATCTTTCACGTGCGTACAATCTGAAACAGATGACTAGTCAGGTGTGTGAGTCATAGGTGGAAACTAGGTTCATTCAATATCTGACCTGACTTCTTGCCAAGGATAGGTCATATTGTGTGTATGATAGACACATGGTAGGCAGACAAGCCGATAAATAGACTGATAGATGGACATAAATTGGCTAAGAGATAGATAGATGCTTAGCAAAACAGGCAGCATGATAACACACAAATAAAAAGGCAAGTAAACATAGAGACTGACTATATAGATATATAGAAAGACACACAACGGGCTGATCACCCGTTTGCAAGTCACTTTGATTACGGAAACAACAGCAAATGGGCTGATTTGTCGTTGCCCTAAAGACGCCACTAGGCGTGATGGGAAACAACGACAAAGAAAACCTGTCTGCTGTTGCCCTAAGACGCCACTAGGCGTGGTGGCCACTGACTGCTTTGACGGTTGGTGGCTAAGGATGGAAGAAGAAGAAGAAAGAAGAAAGACAGACGTACAGACAGACAAATAGATAGATGTATTGGATAAGATATAGATTAGATAAGATATATAGATAGATAGATTAGATAAGATAGATAGATAGATTAGATAAGATAGATAGATAAATTAGATAAAATAGATAGATAGATAGATAGATAGATAGATTAGATTAGATAAGATAGATAGATAGATTAGATAAGATAGATAGATAGATTAGATTAGATAAGATAGATAGATAGATAAGATAGATAGATAGATAGATAGATAGATAGATAGATAGATAGATAGATAGATAGATAGATAGATAGATAGATAGATAGATAGATAGATAGATAGATAGATAGATAGATAGATAGAACAAAGCTGTAACGTGAATAAAAGTCTGCATTTTTGTCCTAAACATCTTCAAGGTCCAAAACTGTGACGTACTAGAGCACCCATGAAAGGTGCATTAGCCATGGATTGGAAGAAATACTGAGGGCAGTTCATGTTCGTCTATTAGAGAATGACACTGCAATCGATGAATCATCAAGGCTAAGACTGCTGGAATTCGGCATCAAACGTAAGACCAGCAGGAATAGAGGACACATCCACCGTGTATACAACCAGTGCGCAGCAGGAACAATTAGCATTCATACCCTTTGACATTTGCTGAGGGAGACTGAGCACCTATGGGTTTGCCCGGAGTGCAATGACGTCGATTCTGATTAACATTAACAGAGACGTAGAAGAGGAAGAAGAAAAAGTGGTGAAAAATGTAGTGACAGATGAAGAATAAGAGATCAATGAGAAAAGAGGTGGAAAGGAACACAAATTAAGAAGAAGCAGAAAAGGAAGAAATTGAATAAGAAATGCAGTATTACTTAGAGAACATGTAATAATGAGAAATAGATGAGGAGAAAGAAGAAGCAGAATAATAAGAAACAAGAACAAGAAAAGAAGAACAAATAAATAAGAAAAAAAAAGCGAATTGAAGAAGGGAATAATAAAAAAAAGACAACATATAAACAACATTATGGATTTATTAAATGCCACCAATAGCTACTTAGAGTAGAAAAAGTCAGCGCAGGATGTATGTAAATCTACTTTAAAATTCTGAGCTACCTAATGATCTTTTTTGATAAAATCTTTTCTGCTTAAGGTTTCAGAGTGTTTAGAATTTGGAACAAGTGCAGCCTGTGTCCAAATTTTATCTCTGCTGACCGATCTACTTTTTTCAATACCACAGACAGAGCAGTGGAAAATTCAAACTAAATAAAATGTTACCGAATGTAAACTTCGCTTAAAGAAAAGATAGCATACTTTGCTGACGTAGTTCACATGAATGTTTGTAGGTTGGCTGAAGGGTTTTCACGGAGAACGAGGAATAAGTATTTTTAAATAAATGACGCATACAACCAGCTCAACAGAAGAGAACAAGTGGTAATCTTCAGACTTCGCACTAGCCACAACAGATTGAGATCTATTCAACAAGCTAAAGATAGGAACTACCGATCAGTGTAACTGATAAAATGACCGCTGAACATCTGCTTATAAGTTACCCAACATATGAGGAACAGAGAAAGCGCAGTACCATTTCCGGAAAAGCTCTACGGAGATGCAAATAGCCTCAAGCTGACCACTGCGTTCTTTGAAAACGTTCAAGGAGACGTCTGAGAGTGTACGAAGAAGAAGCAAGTTGGCTCGAGGGTTTTCACTGAGAGTGGGGAATAAGTACCTGGGGGTACTGCGTTTTCAAAATCTGGCGGGAGAGTCTGAAATTTCCCTAGCTTAAAAAATTCGTTTAGTTTTCTCCTCTGTCACATACAGATCTACAACATATTCCCATGTCATTACCTGCAGACTGCGACTGATTGGTTGCTGACTTAGAGGAACAGTGTTCACCGCCGTCAAAAGTTTAAAGTGGCGGAATATTTGTCAGAAGTAGGAAGGAAACTCGCACAGACAAATTAAATTTGGCAAACGAGCGCACTGAAGCCATAGTAAACATTCATCATCATCATCGTCATCACTATCATCATCATCATCATCACACCATCATTTCCGTGTTCGCTCCTCATTGAGCAGAGAACCACCTCAGTAGCTAGCCTAGCGGCCCCCCCGCCCCCCCCCCCCCCGCCCCGCCCCCATTTATATTGATGTTCTGCTAGTGGCCCCCGCCCCCCCATGCAGTATGCCAGCACTAAACAGTAGTCCTATTCTTTCATTTCTCCCCAGTAGAACCGCACGGAAACAACACGGCGGTACCATCTTCCATATCCGTAAGATGATGTTGCAGTGGCGGATGTCGGTAGCAAATTGTTTTACATGATGAGATTGCTCGCCCCCATGCACAACCCCATGTCATTTGCCTCCTACGACACACATGAAGAAACAGTAGTCCTATTCTTTCATTTCTCCCCAGAGACCGCACGGAACAACACGGCGGTATGGCCAACACTTATCTGATCAAGTACCATCTCCATATCGAAGATCGGCTGCAATAAATCTCCAACGAGGACTGTCTCTTGTCTTGATGGTGCACTATGATAGACTCTTTCCTGTCCATCTCGTGGTGTTATCTTCCCACTTATAGCTCTGTCTTCCTTTTGCACGTTTAAATTTATTCCCCTTACATTATGGTTTCCAGCAAGGTGTTTTGTCTTTTTTTACGATTTAAAAAAAAAAAAAAACTCTATTTGAAGATGTCAGCGACTTTGAGTTAACTACTGCCTTAATTAGAGTCATTAATGTGGAAGTCTGAGGGGGAACGAGATGTCAGGGACCTAGAGTTAACTACTGCCTTAATTAGAGTCATTAATGTGGAAGTCTGAGGGGGAACGAGGAAGAAAAATATGACAAAAATACTTTATCTGCCTGACTTTTATCTCATTCATTATTGTCCGTTATCTTTCTATCTTCTACGACTTCTTGAGTGTGGTTTTCTTCTCTCCCCATGAGATGTATCCCATTCCTCTAAATAGGCACGCATCAAGATCAACTATCAACAATCAACAATTAACAATACTTAATGTAAATTTACCTGGATCTTATCAGAAGTTTATTTAACAGAATCAGCTCTTCTGCAGTAGACCCATATATGAGATTATTAATACGCCCAGGGGGAAACAAATTGTTGGAAATATTTTAATGTATGAATCGACCATTACAAAACCTAATATGGCGTGTAATCGTCTGTGTGATGTCACACAAGTAACGAACACACACGCCTAGATTTTCACGATAAGTGTGTACCTACTTGATCCAAGAGTAAGCACAGAAACAGCTCAAGGGTCAAGCATCTCTTGTGATTAATGAAGAACCAAACACATATAACGAACCTTGAAGACCTCTGGCATATTGACAGATGGAGAAAAACAAATCGTGACAGTCCGTGCATGAAAGCAGAGCCCAGGAACCTGTTAAAAAGTTTACAGTGTTTTCAGAACCATGATTGAGACCACCTAGTCGTTTTAAAAAAAACACTTTTTATTAACTTGACATGCCCGTTGTTTGGATGTTTGAAATTTTTGACGCTCAAAATCACTACGTTCTACTCACTGTAGATAGCTGAAACTTTGTACGCAGCTCCCTGTCTTAGTACATTTTAATTTATCAAGTTTTGATTGGCGTTAGCTCAGTCGATTCTATATAATAATGAAAACAATGTAGAATAAAGTGGAACTAACTCTTAGCGCAACAGCTTCATGGTAGGGGAATTAAATCATTGCGAAAACAGATTGTGTTTTGTGTTTATAGGGCGCGAACTGATGATAATACAAGGCACAAAAGATCAGTACAGTGACACTTATGTGTCATTAGATCTTTTGTGTGAAAACACAGAGGATCATTGGTGACACTTGTTTGTCATTGGGTCTTTTTGTGTTGGGACATGCGTTTATGTTGGGCGTGTTCCAATGCGACTCATGCGAGTTAATGCGACCTCATGCGAGGAAAAAAATATGCGACCTCAAGCGAGGGGAAAAAAAAAATTATATTTGGACATGCGCCCTAATATAACCGACTAGGTTGAACGGGACGCGCGTCGCCAAAACGAGGCAAAAGTTTTACATTTAAAAAAAAAAAATTTGCATCAATGTAACTATCAACCAGACCACAAGGTCGTCTCGGCCTTTTGGCTAAGATCAAAGTTTCTTAGCCAGGGCCGGGATCAAACACAATTCACACAATCTACTAAATAAAGTCATTAGACCTCACTTTGAGCCCCAGAAGGGGTAAACAATTTATTAAAAAAAAATTTTTTTTATTTGGACACGCGCCCTAATATAACAGACGGACCTTGTGTGTGGGAAGAACGGTGTGTGCCTCGCCAAAACGAGGCAATGTTTTACTAAAAAAATGGTTTTCCATTAACTTATTTGAGTTGATAAAGTACACTCGGGGATAACGAAGACATAAAAACACCTTGAATAAATAACACGGCAGTCTAATACTTCTTTGATCCTTAGCCGCCGACCGTCAAAGCAGTCAGTGACCATCACGCCTAGTGGCGTCTTGTAGGGCAACAACTAATTGATTCCACTTTGCTCGGTCGGCGGCCATCCTTCGTACAGTGCCCCAACTCTGGTTCATTCTTTGCATCTCAGCCTCCACAGTCCTCCGCCAAGTTGTTTTTGGTCGGCCTCTCTTTCGTTTTCCTTCAGGGGTCCATAGCATAGCTGTTCTTGTGATGGCATCGGGGTCTCTTCTGAGGACATGGCCAACCCAGCTCCAGCGTCTGCCAGCTGTGATGGTGTGCATGTCCTCTTGCATGCTCCGAGTAAGCAGATCTTGGTCTAATACTTAATGAACAAAAACAGACACACCATGAAATAAAAGAAACAACACATTTAAAAAAAAACCTCTCATAATGTAACGAAAAACAAGGAAATATAACAAATAACACAACACGTGAAAACTTACTTACTTAGTCGTTCTTCTTATACCGTGAGGTGTAGAGGTCTGTTGCGTTTCGTGTTATCATATTTAAGGCAAACAGGTGATTTGTCTGTTGTGCCCTTGCATGATGGAGGCGCTATCTCCTCCTGGACTCCATGCAGGCAACCCTCCTCCTTTTTCAACCGAGCTTGGGACCGGCCTAGGCGGAAAACTACCGATAACAAAATGTTGTATACTGTACACATCAAGAAGTAAGAAAACAAATTATAATGTAAATCGTTACCACCAACAGTAAACATTAGGTATTTGAATATAGGTCACAACAGATTGGAATACCATCTATTCAACAAGCTAAAGATAGTAACTACCGATGAGTGTAACTGTGGCACCGATAAAATGACGGCTGAACATCTGCTTCAAAAGTGCCGAACATATGAGGAACAGAGAAAACACATATGGCCATCACCAGTACCATTTCTGGAAAAACTTTACGGGGATTAAAAAAATGCTGTCAGAGACGGGAAACTGATTTTAAAAAATCATAATTATTCTAGAAAAAGTTACTGACAAATTATCAGTTGCAGAAAAAAAGCAAGCTCAGTATGGAATCATAATTACGGTGAACAATATTGAATAGACCAAAGCTGTACTAATAGACAGTGGGCAGCAACCTGTTCATTTAGATTTCGCACAAAGTATTAAGATCAGCAAGAAGTTGCCAAAGAAGGAAGTAAATATGTTATCAAAGGAATAAATGTGCCCTTAACTGGGGAAGAATTGCTAAATAGGCTGAGTGCAGAAAATCTTAAATAAAAGAAGCATTACAGTATTTAGTTCTGTGAAGACTATTGAGTATTTGATATGTGCAGAAAGGCTGAACCTGCGACTTTTCTCTCATAACCACTCATATCAGTGTATATAGCTGAGTCTTCAGAATGCTGAACGAACGAACTTTATTTTCAAAGGGTTGCGAATTGGACACGCAAGCTCGTCTGACATTCTGCCCTTCTGCTGATATACAGGAAAATATGAACTTTTGTTGTGTATCATTGTGCCTCCAGACTATACATACTGAGGAATCCCTTTTCGCCAACTTTTTCACGGTCTTCAAAAATGCGGCCAAAAAAAAATAAAAAAAATAAAAAATGGAAACGAAGACGTCTTCATAAATTAATGACAATGATGCAGTTACCAACTTTCATAAATGGGTGCTTGAACATAATAAAAAAGTTTGTTCAGCCTAGGAAATTTATTAGATATTCGTTAATTAAAAAAAAAACAACACAAACACACAATCTATAAATGTTCGCAGTTATAATTCTTTTTTTAATTGGCTTACCTAAGCCACATACGATTTGCATAAATGGAAGCTTCAGCAGAATATAAGGATAGAAATTGTATAAGGTCACCAATGTTGAACATGATAAGAACCAGACAAGTGCTTGTTAAACAAGAGATGACAAGACAACACAAGCGATGGATAGTACGTACAATGGAAAAACTAGGGATGTATCGAATAGTGGTGTTTCCTATTCGGCCGAATACGAATAGAGACCTTTAACTATTCGGCCGAATACGAGCACGAATACAAATAGTGAGTGAACGTTTAGCATCAAAAGTTGTGTTCAATAGGTCTTCTTCTTCTCTTCTTCCGTCCTTAGCCACCAACCGACAAAACAGTCAGTGGCCATTACGCCTAGTGGCGTCTTAGGGCAACAGCAGACAGGTTTTCTCTGCCGTTGTTTCCCATCACGCCTAGTGGCGTCTTTAGGGCAACGACAAATCAGCCCATTTGCTGTTGTTTCCGTAATCAAAGTGACTTGCAAACGGGTGATCAGCCCGTTGCATGTTCAATAGGTCTACTGACATTTTAATGAATTTTAAGGTAATCAACAACAAACACGTGACGTTTCAAAGTGTTCCAGCATTACAAAAATGGGGCAAATATCTTGAAGCTATTTAATGCAACTAACTAACCACTAATCAGTTTTTTAAATTCAGTTCAAAAGTCATTGCTGCATGAAACAGGCATTTGCTTTAAAAAAAAAAAAAAACTAGTCTCTCAAAATTCTCTGCCAAAAGACGACATCTGTTGTCTGAAAACGTGTTGCCGACTATTTGTATTCGATTGCAGTGCACTATTCGGTCGAATACGATTAGTTCATTGAATGAACTATTCGGCACCGAATCGAATACGAATCGAATATTCGGTGCATCCCTGGAAAAACCTGTTGATAGCGATACAAGGCAGTATTTTTCTGGAAACACCATTGTAAAAGAAGTAGAAGAAGATGAAGAAAGAAATGGGGACATAAAGGAAAGGGATGAGGAAGACATGGGCCACGAAACTGGGACTCGGAATGAGTCTTTGAGGACCTGACATGTGATAAAGCTGATGATGAATACAAGTAAAGGATCACGTTACACTCCCATTGAGGCATATTGGGAATATGGTGTTAGGCCCATATTTTCTTGATTATACGGCACACTTGCGGTGATATAGCCAGGATCACGCCGGCGGCTTTAACGTGTCCAGAGTTGCTCTGGTACGCAGTTCATGATGCTGGGTCGACCCCGGAGTAGTTTGCTGTCAACTTCCACCTCAATTGGGGATCAAACCAGGACCGCCGAGTTGGGAAACTGGGAAGTTAGTGCACTAACCATTGCGCTACCGCGACTCTGGTGATGAATACAAATGAAAAATAACGTAACAAAGATCACACCAGACTATACAACCAAACAAGTACAACTACAACCAAACAAGTACAACTACCGAAGAAACCTGTCTGTGAAAATGGCCAGGCACGTGTAATTAAAACAGTTGTCGTGCGAACACGTTTTCCCAATCTGTTTTATAACGAAATACTAACATTTACTGAAAACAAATATAGAATACACGCAAAGTTATGCCGCACATTGAAATCAGACTAATTGCAGAAATATTTATGGACAAGAAAAAGCAAAGGCAGCGAGGAAGGGTACTGGGCACATATACATACACTACACATACACTACACAAACGCTGGACCTACTATAGTGAAGTCCCTACCGCTTCACTCCAATGCGGCAGCATCCGCAAAGGGACTACTTTTACATATGAAAGTCGGTATCCGCAGAGTTAAATGTGCTTTTCCCGCGTTCCCAGTGACAACGTACGAGCGTGTTTACAAAAAATTCACTTCAATCGCAAACAGCATCCGATAGGAACGCTATATTATCTATATTAAGTGAAGTTATCAATCGGCGAAGTATCATTTAGTTTGAATTTTTTAACCACTTAAAATAAATTACATATAGACTGCACTTATTCCAATTTCCAAATACCCTTAAACCTAAAAACAGACATGATTTTATCAAGGTAAGTTTCCAGATAGCTAAGTGTTTCTAAAGTAGATCTCCAGCCTCTTGGGTTGCCTGCCATTGCCTTATACTGTATAATGAAATTCAGGAAAACGGTGAGCTATCAGAGCCTTTCCCCGTCTCAAATGGAGTTAAACAAGGGTGCGTACTTGCACCGACTCTGTTCAGTATCATGTTTTCTGCTATGCTGACTGATGCTTTTAGAGACGGGGACACAGGAATCGACATTAGTTATCGTATTGATGGAAAATTGTTTAACCTTAGGAGGCTTCAAGCAAAAACCAAGGTTAAATCACACACCATCAGAGATCTTCTGTTTGCCGATGATTGTGCCCTCAATGCTGGCTCAGAGGCTGATCTGCAGCATAGTGTGGATAGATTCTCCAAAGCCTGCGCCAACTTTGGGCTTACCATCAACACGAAGAAAACAGAAATCATGTACCAACCAGCTCCTGGCACAGTTTATACTGAGCCAGTCATCAAGGTTAATGGTGAGAAACTGAATGTTGTGAACAGATTCACATACCTTGGTAGCACACTATCCCAGAACATTGTCATTGATGATGAGGTGAACACCAGGATCTCCAAAGCCAGCAGCACATTTGGCAGACTATACACCAACGTTTGGCATCGAAGTGGCATTAGTCTACAGACAAAGCTGAAGGTGTACAGAGCTGCGGTGCTTCCAGTGCTGCTATATGCATGTGAAACATGGACTGTATACAGGCGCCACGTAAAGAAGCTAAACCACTTCCATACAGTCTGTCTCAGGAAGATAATGAACATCAAATGGCAAGACAAGATCCCGGATACCGCCGTTCTTGACAGAGCTGGTATAGTATTGATACTATTCTGATGCAGTCACAGATTCGCTGGGCAGGTCATGTAGTCCGCATGCCAGACCATCGACTGCCAAAGATACTCTTTTATGGTGAGATGCAGAAGGGTAAACGCTCCCATGGTGGCCAAAAGAAGCGCTTCAAAGACACGTTAAAGACGTCATTGAAAACCTTTGACATAAACCCAGACACATGGGAAGCTGCTGCGCAAGACCGAACTGCTTGGCGCACATCTCTTCGTAAAGGTGCAGCAGCATGCGAATCATCCAGAAGAGCAGCAGCGGAACAGCGGAGACAAGCTAGAAAGGACCGTGAAATAAAACCTTCACATGAAGCAAACATTCCCTGCCCACACTGTCCAAGATCTTTCCAGGCCCGCATCGGGCTCTTCAGTCACCTTCGTACCCATAGACTAACCTAACATATTCTTAAATAATTGGATGAACAGAGTGGTCTTCATCACCCGTGATGGACGAACAACCATAATGAAATAATATTATTTACAGAAAGATTAAGCGATACAGAGACTCCGTAACCTCTATAAAGTCACAGTCAAAATATTCAACCAATAAAATAATCATCGCTATAAAAACGATAAAACAAAACAAGCAAATTAAAACTTCTAAGTCAAAGGAAGAAATATAGTAACGGTTAAACTTAAGATAGCGGCGTTGAACTGCAAGTATAGCTGTGCATAACTACAGAAGTTTGACGCAAGTGTTTTCAGTGAATATAATTCGCGAAGGTAAGATTCTTTGTACACAAAACACAAATAGAGGATATTAAAGCATTGTTTACGGACATGATTCAGTAACACACCGCGAACTTATGAGAGCAGTACTCGCAACCACAAAGCCACGTCTATCCCCAGCTCAAATTGTTGCCCTAGTGTTTCGAGTTAAAATGTCAGTGATTCAGATCGCGCAGTCGCTTCGCAGGGTTGCCAGATTAAAATTTTGAGAAAAAGCCAAACACCGCCGCAAAAATACCAGAAAAAGCCAAACAAATTTTAAGTAGATATTTTCTACTCATATAACAAAAAAGTTCCACATCCAGGTCAGCACAGTCATCTGCACTGGAACCTGTGTCATGACTTTGTCAGGTGTAAAATACTTTTAAATTTTTGACGATGTGATGAAATCCTTACAATATTTATTCGAAATAACAGCTTGAAGATGATGCCGCTGCATTCTGTTTATTACTTTTGTGTTATGTGACGATACAAGATAGAATGTCACCTCAATTACTGCATTACTCACTGGAGTTATTAAACAAGAAATGACAAAGGTGGCGAGCTCTCTAAAGGCCTCATGTTGAGGTACAACATTCGGAAACAGTTCACTGTCTGTGGGAAGTCCATCTTTATTAAATGGGGCTTCTCTACAGTTGAAAAGGTTTATTTTTCTGTATTACTCTTCTGTCGTGTTGACGTTGTTTCCTGCAATGTATAAAGGTTATTCTGAAATGGGAAACCTTGAAACCTGGTTCAAAATTATCACATGCCTCAGATTTGCTAGGTCGTGAAAAGTGTCTCTCGCCGAGGAAGTCAACATTTAGATTGATTGAGAGATTCTTCTCATAGACAAATACTATCTTTTAAAAAAAATTAAGATGTTTGCTACTTTCTTTTGTGTAGCACGCTTCTTTCAACCATTTACCATATACATGGAACTGTTGGTTCTATCAGGACGTTTTTCATTTAGTGTGCTATCTTGTCGATTGTGTTTATTATACGCTCTGTACTGTATTACTCCATTTATTGTAGCTTTCTTTTAGATTTTCTACTTCTCGATGGAGCCCAGTACTCTTATTGTGCTATAAAAACAGTTTGTTAAGAATTTGACAGTAAAATCAAAGTGATAAATGTTTTTCTTTGCCCACTGTCATCACACAATATGTTATCTGAAGACTACTCTGGTGCAAACATAGTTCTTGGTACTGCTTGTGAGGATTCGCGTTGTTTTGATGAAAACGTCTGTTCAGTCTTTCAAATTCCGTTACAACAGGCATCATAAACACAAAGAACAAGTAGTTTTTGTAGTCTGACAATTTTTAACAGTCGAGTATCGATTCATGTATCGAACTTTGATAAGGCTAGCTCAGCAGAAGTGAAATAAGTCTTTAGCTCGTTCCACTTCGTCACAGTAGTAAAAACATCATTTCCCGCACAAAGCCACCTCGTTGGTGAAGACTTTATGTCCAAAAAAGGGGGGAGGGGGAGGACTTGAGAAGACTGAGATTATGTAGAGGTGTTTATTACTCTAACAATTCTTTTTGCATGATTCTCGTCTTCTTAACTCACTATGACAAAACCAGCGAGGTATTTATGTCAGATAAATTCCAATTCCAATATGTGATGGGAGTATGGATACTGCATGACGAAGGCACAACGCAAGTGAATGGCAGATATATATGAGCTGCACAGAGTGAGTAGAGATATATTTCAAACTGGACTACACAAGAGTTATTACACCCAACCATGACTAATGTACCATCTAATGCAAAACCGATGTAGTTCGTAAGACTCTGTACACAGCATGTAATTTCTTTCTACATCAAATTAATATGGTTTTTCTCCTAGCCGCTTGCTCTGGAATTAAACCAAGAAATCCAGTTAAATTTTATTTGTCCTATGACTAAAAAAAAAAAAAAAATGAACCAGGAGACACGAACATCTTTTTGTGTGTTGAACTGTCAGTATATTCATACATTATGATAAAATGTTTCTTGCTTCTGTTGTCCTTAGTTTGAACATTCACAAGCAATTTTGAATTGCAAAGAAAAAAAGCGACAAAAAAAAAACCCCAAAGCAGCCAAACGAATTTTCTGTTGCCAAACGATCTCTAAAAAAAGCCAAATTTGTGAAATTTGGCGTCAAAAAAGTCAAGTTGGCAACCCTGATGCTACGTTGCTATGATTGGAGCCTGTTATCTTGCCTACCTGGCTGCTCTCTCTTTCTCCTCTCTTCCTCTCTCTGTCCCTATCTCTCTCGCAAATTATTTTGCATTTTATCAGGTTAAAAAAAAAGTCTAATATTTAAAGGTCGAGTAATATAATGTCTACGTTGTAGGAAGTGGTAGACAGACAGCCGAATAGAGGGACGAATGGATGGAATGGTGGTTGGATGGATGGATATATCTATAGATAGACAATCAGTCGTACAGGCAGTCAGGGAGGTAGGCAGGCAGGTAGACAGACAGACAGACAGACAGACAGATATAGTTAGAAATGTAGACAGACAGATAGATAGATAGATAGATAGATAGATAGATAGATAGATAGATAGATAGATAGATAGATAGATAGATAGATACGAGTAGATAGATAGATAAGATATATCAGATAGATTAGATAGATAGATAAGATAGATAGATAAGATAGATAGATAAGATAGATAAGATAGATAGATAGATAGATAGATTGATTGATTGATGATAAATAGATAGATGATTGATAGATGACTGATAGATAGATAGATAGATAGATAGATGATTGATAGATAGATAGATAATAGATAGATGATAGATATGTGACAGCGCCATTCGCCATTTTGTCTGTCGTTCTCTACCTTTTTACTACAACATAGCGCGATTTGGCAGCCATTTTAGTGTTACTCAGTCAGGATCTAAAAATAGAACATTAGTCATGCCCGCGGACAGAGCAACAGCCAATCAGAGAAGAGAAGCGCTCAGACTGACCGCACCTGAGTTTGGCCGGTTGAAGTCTTCTGTCATTTCGACGCTAGACGCAGAGAGAAGAAGTCGCCAAACCAGAGTTGAAATCTGAAAATGCCTAGGACTTGTGAGTAGATATAGGCCTAATAATATTCTCCAACACTCTAAAGTCTTTATAGTGTTAGAAAGGATATAGGATCACTGTTATGTGTAAAATCATAACAGGCTCTATCGCACTCGACAGGGTTTATGTACTCATTTCCTAGTTGATAAGCGTTGCCCAGACTACCCCGGAAGTACATCATATAGTCTGCTTTTTTAGAGCAGACGATCCTTTGCCGGCTTTAGGTCTAAGATTCGATCTTGAAGTCGGCTTCTTTCGCTGTGCATTCTCCGTGTGAGAAAGACGTGTTTTTGGACGAGCTCCAGATAGTGTACTCTTGTTACAGAGTTTTATCATTTATATCAGCTAGGTCGTCCTACAGTTGGAGCCTAAGCTTGATGATATTTAAACGGACAAGTCATTGCTGAAAGGAGAGGAATGTGTGTGAAACTATATATTAAATATTTCAGCAATATGCCTCTGACATTGTTTCCGTAGTCTACGTGACGATAGACTGATCTTATGGACTGGCTAGAGATTGCCATTGACTATTTTATGGATGCCTTCAATTAGGAGCTACGTCGTGTAATAAACTAAATGTTATCTAACCGTCAACCAGGAATTATGGAGTTTTCTACTGTTGAAGACTAGCCTTACGTCTTGAAGACTGTTTAAAAAGTTGGACTGAAAGGCCTAATGAAAATTATACCCTAGACAGACTGGACACTAAAATCCAGCTACTGAGGACTCTAAATGAACTCGGAGAGGGAAGATAGATCTAAACCATCTACCATATCAAATTGTCCCTCTACAATTATGGGGACCACAAGCCGATGATCGTCTACAAATATGGGGGTCACAAGCCGATGATCGCCTACAATCTGATCAAAGACTTTTCGTCAGCATTTTTGCTATGAAAGCCTGCTTCATCCCAGTTTTTCAAGATGGCGCACCTGTCGTCTGCTAGAGTCTGAAAAAGTCGGAGGACAATTTTCACTTTACAGTTCTTCATTTCTGCAAGTTTTTGAAAGAGCAGGTATTCCAGATCATTATATCTGCATCCTTGATGTATGAAATCATCAACTTTTCTGCCGAAGATGGCGTATTGTTTCTGACATCGATGAATCAAGTGAATTCTGAATCGTGTCAGCTGTAGCAACGTGTTGGACTTAGTGAGAGGTCTTTGTATCCAGTTCGCATTCAGTGCTGGGAGGAGCAGCCATTGGAACTAGGAGGAATTTGAGGCCTGGCATTCAGATAAGTCACGTTTGTGTTTCATACAGCATGTGACTGTATTATCTTTGTTTGCCTGCGTATTTTTTCAGAATTTATGTTCCATGTTTTAATGGTGTGTTGTAGCTAATCTGTGGGCTGTAGGTGGGACTTGTGTTTCTATCAATACCGTTTCGACTGGTCGATAGATTCATACGCGTTTTCTATAGGGTTTGGGGTGTGATTGTTTCAAATAGTGGGGCCGGCATATACAAAGCTGCGTATATACTGCTACTATTGAAATAATCATAACCTGTGATTGTTAGCTGTGTAGTTTTGTTGAGTGTCCAGTCAAATATTTTTTCTTCAGTTTTCTATAATTATTGTTTGTGAAACTGTGCTTCTTACCTGGCTATCTTTGATTTAATAGATGTGATTAATGTTGTAAAAAAATCGTGATGTATTGTCATATGTGTGAATATAGCTATAATTTTTTTCCATTGTTCTATTTCATATAGTTCTGCCTTAGTTTTTCCATTTGCATTATCTTCTTTTGGGCTCTGATCATTGTATTCTGTCTTCTGTTTGTACCTTTCTTTTATGCTCCATTTTTAACATCCGTATATTTTGCTACTAATGCATCAAGTTGAGTGAATTTGAGGTGGTGTTATAATTATTGAAAATATTATTCACAAAGAAATAATATTATAAATTTACTTTATTGGTTGCATTGGAAAGCACAATAATTGTAAATCATGTCTACTGCAGAGTATTTCCTCAAACTTGGGAAAGAGTTTGGAATGGAAGGTGAGATTTTGAGAAACTATGTGGAAAAGGAACTCGGAGACCAAAGACAATTATAAAGAGAAGAAACAAAAGAGGAAATAGCTCCTGAAGAGAAGAGAAGACAAGAAGAGGATAAAATTAAAAGAAGGGCAGAAGATTTAGCTCTTGAAAAAGAAAAATTAAAACAAGCTCAAGAAATCAAATTAGCTGAGGTTGCAACAACCTCAGGTGAATATTAGAAATATGGATGATGATAGAAGAGATCATAACAAATATATCAAAGTGACTTTGCCTAAATTTAACTCTTCCATAGACGATATCCAATGCTTTCTGAGTAGATATTAGACCTTTTGTCATGAGTTTAATATCGATAAAGCTACATGGCCTAGTAGGCTCATGAACTTATTGGTTGGAGATGCATGTACGGCTGTGTGTACAATGGATGACCAGTCGAGAAATGACTACGATGCTGATAAGATATTATTACTTAAGAAATTTCAATTGGATGAGAATGGCTATAGGCAAAAATTTAAATCACTGATACCTGATTCTACTAAAGACTTTACAGATTTTATTGCCTCAATAAAAATGTACTTTTCGAGATGGATTGATCTTGCTAAAATTGAAAAGACATTTGAAGGTTTATCTGACTTAATCCTCAGAGATAAGGTTTTGTCCTCCATTAGTGGAGATTTTTTATCCTTTTTACAGGAGAGAAAACCAGATAAATTGGGTGCATGTGAAACCTGGGGTAGACAATATCAGGTTGCACATCCTAATAAGAATTTAAGCAGAGATAACTTTAGGGATTCTCTTCCAGCAGCTTCAGCCAGAGTGATGAATTTTAACAATGCTAAGCAGAGATCCAATAGCATTGACATGAATTATAGATTCAATCAAAACGTTCAGTATGGCAACCATAGAGTCAAATATAATTTTAATAAGAAATCTTACCAGCCTCAGAGATATGATAACTATAATAATAACAATGATTATTATGGTCCTCAATCATCTTACAAACAAAATGATTACCAAAATAGAGGAGGTTATGGTGCCAAATTAAACAGAGGTAATAGATCCCACAAGAATAATGATAATTACTCAAATAATAGAGGTTCTTTTCAGATCAACAATAATTCTCGTCAGTCAAGAAACCCAGAACGTGTTAATGCTGTCGTGAATGTTGATAACAATAGGGCAAATCAAAACGATGTTCCTATTGCGCACGCAAATGCTTGCAGTGTTGATTTAGCTAATAGTACTAACTGTACTCAATGCAGTTCTTTGTTTCATCCACAGCGTGTACCGAGACTTTTGTGTGGACACCCTTTGCCTGTTGTGTCTTCGGTTGAAAACACAGGTTCCTTAGTACTGGATAGGGGTTTTGTCAATAATAAATTAGTGTCTTTGTTGCGTGATACAGGTGCAACAACGATTGGAATACGAAGATCGATGGTGGACCCATCACACTACACAGGAAATTAATTTAAGTGCATTACTTTTGGTGGAACGATAGAATACTATCCCACAGCAGAAGTATTTCTGGATACACCGTATTTC
Source organism: Oreohelix idahoensis (assembly GCA_024509875.1). Lineage (NCBI taxonomy): Eukaryota > Metazoa > Mollusca > Gastropoda > Stylommatophora > Oreohelicidae > Oreohelix > Oreohelix idahoensis. The sequence goes on along the minus strand of JAMPIV010009188.1, from coordinate 135,291 downwards.
GCGGGTAGAGTGCTTGCATGTTTGTTAAACGAACCTATCGCTGGGATTATACTTGGAAACATCCCAGGGATCCATGAATTTTCCAGACAGGACATTGAGAAGTGGAAGAAAGAGCACTTAATAATGGCTAATGCTGTTACTACAAGAGCACAGGCTCGTGAGGAAAGGTTAAGTCATATTGGTGATGATATTATTTTAGAAGTTACCAGTGATGATGAGCATATGAATGATGTCATGAGTGATGTTAATGATGACATTGATAATGATGAGGGTAATGATGATCATATTACTCTTGTTGATGAAGATGATGACTTACAAATTGAATCGATTGATAAAGAATCTTTCATTCAAGACAAAGAGAAGATGACTCTTTAAAAAAAAATGTGTAAGTTGGTTACATCAAGTAAGGTAATTAATTACCAATGATAAGGCAAAACATTGGTATACCTTAAACAACAATATTTTGGCCAGGAATTTTCAGGATACCAATTCTGTTAAGAAACAAATAATGGTACCTATTTGTTATAGACCAGTAATGCTACTACATGCACACGATATAAACGCTGCGGATCATTTGGGAATTGCTAGGACTAAACAGAGAGTTGTATCTCATTTTTTTTGGCCTGGTGTGACCAAAGATGTCAAGGTCTTTTGTCGCACGTGTGTAGTTTGCCAGAGTGTTGCAACTAAAAAAAGGCCTGGTCATAATGCACCCATTCAAGCAGCAGACATATCCTTGCGTCCATTCGCAAAGATGTCTATTGACCTTATTGGTCCTATCAAAGTTACTTCAGCTAGTCGTCATAAATATGTATTAACGTGTATCGATATTGTACTCGTTGGCCCAAGGCTATTCCATTGAAAAATATTTCCAGTGATGACATAGCTGATGCGCTATTTTTAGTTTTCACCAGACTGGGTTTTCCCGAAAACACAGTCTGACAATGGTTCGCAATTTGTTTCCGATGCCATGAAAAAAGTAATGAACATGTTTGGAATTGAAAGATCACTCAGTTCATTATATCACGCACAGGAAAATAGAAAGATTTAGTAGGACAAATGCTTGATAGAGTCACAGTTAAATATCCGCAAGATTGGGACCGTATCGTGCCAGCTGTTCTGTTTGCATACCGAGAAATTCCCAATTCTAGCACTGGATTTTGTCCCTTTGAATTAGTTTATGGTGCAAAGCCACGGAGTCCCATGGCTATTTTAAAAGAACTACTTATTGGTACTGATATGAACGAGGAAATTCAATCCACTTATCAATACGTCGTAAATTTAAGGCGAAAGATTATTGACGCATGCCAAATAGCAGTGCAGTCATCGGAAAGGGCAAAATCAAAGGCTCGACTGTTTTTTTAAAATAAAAACAGGAAACTGCGCCAGTTGTGGCCAGGAGACGAAGTTTTTGTGTTTCTTCCGAACAAGGAAAATAGATTGTTGATTTTTTGGAAAGGTCCTTATAAAATCATAAATAAATTATCAGATGTTGACTATGTTGTAGATGTGAAAGGAAAAGAAAAAAAATTTTCACATAAATATGTTACAACAATTTTATACTAGACCACCACATCTACGTCCTATTTTTGAAGCCATTGACGAATCTATTGATCGTCGTTCTTCCTTGGCAGTAATCCAGGAAGAAATTTATGACTTTGATGATGATGGTGAACTTATTCTGTCGTTGCAGATGTCATTGAATGCTGAACCTACTTTGAAATGTTTCCATTGATCCTACGTTGAATCCTGATCAGAAGGATCAGATATCATGTTAACAGACTTTAGGCCGATTAAACTAAAACCGTACCCTATTCCAATTCATTTGCAATCTCAGGTATAAGATGAGATAAAACAAATGATTAGATTAAACATTATAGAACCGTCCGATTCGCCATATAGTTTCCCTATGGTGTTAATTAGGGAAAAGGACAAATCTATAAGAATTTGTATCGATTACAGACGGCTAAACGCAGTGTCCATTCGAGACGCGGAACCTCTTCCCGTGCTTGAATCACTTCTTGACCGACTTTCTACTGCCACCTTCTTTACTAAATTTGATTTATCAAAGGGTTACTGGCAGGTCCCGTTGTCTGGCAAATCTAAACCGTACACAGCTTTCGCTACGCCTTTGGGTTTGTTCCAGTTTAACTATATGTCTTTTGGTCTTGTCAATGCTCCTGCGACTTTTGTACGCATGATGAGGAGACTATTTTCCAATCGTGAGGACTTGATTACCTACATAGACGATATATGTTTATTCCACCAGTCTTGGAATGATCATATCAACGGTATCCACTCTCTATTAGATACCTTACGAAGTCATAACATTACAGCTCGACCATCTAAAACTAAGATAGGTTTTTCAGAAATTACCTTTCTCGGTCATAAGGTTGGAGGTGGGTTCTTAAAACCTGAAGATTCTACAGTGTCCAAAATTCTCAATCTAGATATCCCTCGAACGAAGAAACAAGATCGAAACTTTTTAGGTCTAATAAACTATTACAGAAGATTTTTACCTAATTTTTCTGATTTAACTGCAGTGTTGTCCGCTTTGTTGAAAAATTAAAATAAAAAAAATTAATCTGGTCCCATATTTGTGATGATGCATTAAACATGATTCTTCTTCTTCCTCCTCGTTCGTCATGAAAAGGACGTTGGTTGCGTTGTGTCTGTTTACAGCGGAGCTGAGATATCTGCGCCTTTCGGCCGGCCCATCCGACTTCAGCACGGCATTTTTTGGGACCGGGTTTGCCTTCCATCTTCGATCCCTACTCTCTCAGCCAGACTGCAGTGATGCAGCCTGTTTTCAGGACCACCACGTGGAGGTGGAGTAGGGTCTTGGTCAGCTCTGGTTCGCTGACCCTGACGCAAGCAGTCAAGCTATGGGTCGCTGACTGCATTCTCTATTGCTGCGTCTTTGGGTCCCAAACATGATTAAGAAAGCCTTTTCAAAATCGCCAATATTACGTTTGCCTGATATTCGAATACCTTTTACTCTCAGGGTAGACGCCAGCGATGTCGGAATAGAAGGGACACTAATGCAAGAGTTTGAAGGTCACATGCATCCCGTCATGTATGTGAGTAGAAAGCTTACCACCACAGAACAAAGGTATCCTATTGTGGAGCGAGAGCTGCTCGCTATCGTTTTTTCCTTCAACAAACTGCAACGATACCTCTTGGGAGCTCACTTCACGCTTGAAACAGATCAACGAGCCTTGGATTATTTACAGACAGCCCGTTTTACTAATTCAAAGGCAGCTAGAGCCAGCCTGGCTTTACAACCATACGACTACAGCATCAGATCTATAAAGGGAAATCTTAACGTGGTCGCCGACGTGCTGTCAAGATGCACCAAAGACGCTCCGTCTTCCATCGCGTCCACAAGTTCAAGTTATCAACATAGTGCTGTGTAGTCCTGGCTACATTCACAAAGCCTACACTTAGAACATTTCGCACCAAGAACAGTTTACCTCGATGATATCACCATATTGTACTTTCGTTACGGTGATTTTACAGTAATGCCACCCGCACAGCCACATGATTGTGGCGACAGGGTAGAAGAGAGGATAGATAGAAGAAATAAAAGAGATTACCAATCTCTTCCAGTGTCTTTTGGCTCGCTGTAGGTGATAGTCCGACACTTGTAGGAAGAAATATTTCAGGAGACTGAAATTTAAACTCTTCTCAGTTAAGTTAAGAAGCAAATCCCATCAAGGATCCTGAGAGTAGGTTAGGTCTTCAGTCACACTTCTCCTGAGGTACTGATATGGCTCATGAGACCCCCAGCTGGTAATTAAGATAATGATTAACAAAAACAGTTAACTACCAAGCAATACAGAACATTTAGTGAAAAGAAAGAAACAACAGTGAAATTCTTTTCAATGAATATATATATTAGCTCAAGCTATATTGGTTACAGAAAAACACAAGGAAGAAAAAAAATATAGGTATATATTGTTATATGTATTTATTACTGAGAAAAGGGAGATAAAAATAGCCTACACAAAAGTTATGTTTATTATTAGGGTACCCTTCACGATGGCTGAGGTTTATGTCCTATTTCTAATCACTGACTGGTATGACACAATATCTTTTAATGTTTGGTCCTTTCTTAAAAAGCACTTATCATGAATGTTGTTGCTGCTGTATGACTTCACAATATCACTGCCCTTTTTCTACCCCCTGGCCAAGTTGCTGGAATAGTTCGTAGCTGTATACTGCAAGGTTTCACTACACAACTGAAAGTTTACCTGCGTTCGTCACCACAAGGGAGCTAGGAGATACACTCAAAGGAACAATCTATTTATCTCTCTGGTTAGAGGCAATAATTCTCCTGAGTGTGGTGTATAAACCAGGCTCAGATATCAGTCATATTATTACATAAATGACATGGACCAATGTTGGGCGCCATTCTTCGAGCTGCAAAAATATAATATTAATAGGGTAGGGGCATACATATTTTATCAACTGTATATATATGTAAAGGCATACACAAATCATACAACATTAAATACATGAATGCGATAAAATATACAACCATTAAATAAAAGAGGTGGGCAGGGTAGTGCAAATGCATTCTGTGAAACAACCTGAAGGGCATCAAAGGCATACAAAAATCATATAACAGTAAAAATATGAATTCCATAAAATATACAACCATTACATGAAAGTATGCAATTGACTGAAAAGCAGTGCAAACATTAACTAAAAATAATTGCATATAATGAGATAATAATTGAAAGCAGTTCAAACATTCAATACAAATAATTGCATGTAAGAAGATAATGCATTCAGCTCACACGCTTTGTTCCAATATTGAGTTTGGCTTGCCAAAGACGGCATATATATATAAGCAATTATTTTGCCTGGTAGTCTGACAGATTACACGCTAGAAGTTTCCTGCAACTGGCTTGTCTGTTCGGGGCTTTTGCAGATGTGAGTAAAAACATAACCGATATAGTCTTTGTTTTACACGTATAACAGCGGTCACTGAACTCATCCAGGCTAGGGAAACCCCCAGCCTACGGGTCACGGGTGAATGTCCTACCTGTATGGGCGTTCCCACCCGGTCAACTGGAAATCCTCGGCTATCTGGGTCATTGGCCTCTCGGTTAAAATACCGAAGCGTCAAGTAGCTGGAAACCCCCGATCTTGGGTCATTGTCCTATTTGGCATTCGAAATCATGGGAGAGAGAAAGAGAAAGAGAGAGACAAGAGGTTGGGCGAAGAATTTCGCGACAATATTGATGCTTATTGACAGATCACTTCAGGGCGTGTGAGATATCTTTTTGCTCTAGACATTGCATACACACTGTATACATCAATCTTTAGATGCACATGTCAACTACAGATTGTCAAGAAATGAATTTGTACAAACTGTTCCAGTCATTCAATTCGGAACAGTTTTGAAATTACACTCAGTGACAGTCAAATAACGTTATATGGTATTGACAGGGGAGATAACAAGTAGATGGAACTCATACCAAGATCTCAAGGGAGTTAATCATGACATTCTATACGCATCTGTTCTATGTGATTTCGCTTCAAGTTCGCCAACTTATACAATTTATGTCTGATACTATTAAAGAGACAACAATCATGGACACATTCAAGATGGAATTTCTACATGAAACTTCACGCACTATATGACTGTGTGCACAGAATGGACTTGACTTTATTTTAATGATAGCTTATTTTCTTACAGGAGCAAAAAAAGAGATATTAACCTACCATATTAATTGACTTTTCAACACAAGTTAGAATATAAAACAATGCTGCAAAATACGTAGCAACCATGAAGAGAGCACACTCAAATGTATACCTGCACCCATTTGCACAATCATTCTTATGCAGTTCATCTGACACAATATTTTATGCTCCCTTACTTTAAAGCTCAGATGCGCAAAGAAACAAGACGTTATGTGACATACTGCATTGATTTCTTGTGATTTCCATATATTATATAATCTAATGCAAGCTGCTCTTGTCTGTTGTATCCTTATGTTGATATCACTGATTGAGAATTAAGCTGCTGAGTAAACCTGCCATTGAGCATGATATGACATAAACATTATGTAGAGACCTATTGTGTTCACATACGCACAACTTGAGACTCCTCCAATGAGACGGCAGAAACTTTATTCAGTGCACTCAAGGGAGACAAAAAAGGTGATTAATTGATTGATGTGGAGTCCTGTAAATGAATCACTGATGGCCATCGATTATTTTACATTATGTCTGAGACTTGTGTCCAACCAAATATTTGACCACATGGTGATAACGGCGAGTCTGATGGAATGCGAAGAGTAAAAATCATAGTTTTTAATCTAATTTGTGAATAATTTTCTTTAATCTAATTTGTGAATAATTTTCTTTAATCTAATTTGTGAATAATTTTCTTTAATCTAATTTGTGAATAATTTTCTTTAATCTAATTTGTGAATAATTTTCTTTAATCTAATTTGTGAATAATTTTCTTTAATCTAATTTGTGAATAATTTCTTTAATCTAATTTGTGAATAATTTTCTTTAATCTAATTTGTGAATAATTTCTTTAATCTAATTTGTGAATAATTTTCTTTAATCTAATTTGTGAATAATTTTCTTTAATCTAATTTGTGAATAATTTTCTTTAATCTACATGGTGAATGAAAAGTCTCTTCTTATATTTAAATATGTATATCTTCATTTGCATCTACTGGATATCAACATCATCAAGTACTGTGACGGTATTGCCTCCCCTGCTTTGCAGTAGTGGTCCAACAGTGGCCAAAACTCAAGAGTATCTATTATAGGCTTCAATGGAGTCTATCTTTACACAAGATTACTCTTGGCAGAAATGTAGATAGAAGAGTAGTAAATCTTCTATCACATGGGAGTCTTCACAAGATATTCAGATAAGCGAAAACAATGCTGGCTGTTGCTGAGCACGTTAATTCTGTAATCTGCCGACGCTTTTGTGAAGGATTTAAGCACTTATTACTTTCAGCTCGTTTAAGCCCCCACCCATGATTTACACAGTGGAATTCTATTATTCTAGTATAGCTCGGTTTAGAGTGTGTGTAGTAATTTGACTAAGACAAAAACATGCAGTAACTTTAAATGGTTAACTCGATGTTAAATTTGTAACATTACAAATACTTACGTACTTAGTCGTTCCCCTTCTACCGTGAGGTGTAGAGGTTTGGAAGAGAGAGCGCCAGACTATCCTATCGGCTGTCTTCCTCCTGGCCTGGTTCCACTCTAGTCTCCGGTCCCCCAAAGATTGTCCAATGTTGTCCTCCCAGCGGACCCCGGGTCGTCCTGGGGGGTCTGGATCCCTGGCTCTCTGTTTCCCATGCTTGTCGTAGTTGCCGATCCCCTCCCATTTTGCAGACACGGCCAAACCATCTTAGCTGGGACTGTTCTACTTGGGTGGGATTTTAGGCCTTGACGTATCGTCTGGTTGTGGACCATGTATCTTCTTGTTACTTCAACCACCTTCCTCAGATACCTCATTTCTGAGGTTTGGATCTGGCTTTTGTGGGTTGTAGTCATTGCTCATGACTCGCATCCATATGTCAAGACTGGGACATAGGTGGAGCGGTATACAGCCATCTTCGTTTTCTTACCAACCTCTCTCTTGCTGAAGAATCCTCGATTTATAGCCTGAAAAAGTCTCCCAGCCGCTGCTATTCGAGTGGCCAACTCTTCTTTGATGCCTCCCTTTCGGTCTATAATAGCTCTGAGGTATTTAAAGTGGTCGACCTGTTCCAGGACCTATTCCCCCAGCTTAATCTGATGTCTTCTTTCTTCTCGTGATATCACCATGGATTTTGTTTTAGAGTTGCTTATGACCATCCCTCTCTTCTCCAGCTCTTCCTTCCAGACTTGCAGGTTGGATTGGAGATCTGCCTCTGATTTAGCAATCAGGGCAACATCATCAGCAAATGCCAGCTCTGAAATACATACCTGTCTCATCTTCCAATACCCAACTGAATACTTTCTTGTTCTCTCCTTACATGCTTTGATAACATCGTCCATGAGGAGTATGAAAAGATAAGGTGATAGGATATCACCTTGTCTTACACCAGTGGTGGTCCTGAACTCTTCTGACTTATGGTTTGCTGTCCTCACATAATTTCTGCAAGACTTGTAGAAGCTCTGTATAGCATGAATCAGAGGTGCTGGAATGTTCTTCCTTTCCAAACAGTCCCAAAGTTTGCTCCAGGGGACCCTGTCAAACGCCTTTTCCAGATCTATGAAACAAAGATGGATCTCACTTTTATACTCAAGAGCCTTTTCACTCAGCTGTCTGAGTGTGAAGATTAGGTCTTGAGTACTTCGATTTGCTCGGAATCCGCACTGGATCTCATCCAATTGTGGCTCAGCTAGGCGTCGTAGTCCCTGCTCTAGGATTCTAGAGTAGATTTTACCAGGGACGCTGAGAAGGGATATGCCTCTGTGGTTTCCACATTGTCGAGTGTCACCTTTTTTGAAAATTGGTGTTATGATGGCATTCTCATTACAAATAACAAAATTTAACAATCACTTTAGTTTTTAACAGTTAAAAGAATTTGAATAGTTATTGATCAAAAAAACGTTTTCATCATTGTGTTTGGATGATGCAAAAAAGAGAAGTTCATATGGCAGCTTTTCTTTAAAACTTAGCTGCCAATGATGATTCTGCTCCTTCTGCTGGGTTGGTTCTTTTCACTCTGCCCGCGCTCGTCTCTGATCAAGGTAGATCGTTTCCCAGAAAAGCCAAGGAGAGTCTACCTCGTGCGTCCTTCGGCTTAAAGCTTAGGCCACGATTCCCTTCTTGTTCCAGAGATAGTACTTTCAGCTGGTACCACCAATAACTATGATAGAAGAATAGAAACTAATGCTCTTCTGGATTCCAACCCATAGTTATGGGTTCCTATCTTCCCATACCACCATCCCAATTACTCAGACTTTACCCTCCAGGAGAATTAAATTTAATCTCTCGGGATAAAACTTCCTTTACATTTAAATAGAATAGCTTTAGCTGTACATGACATTTAAATGAAAAGGGTAATAATACAGATAGAGTCTGTTTACATATACATCTCCACTGATTGAAAAGTGTTCACAATGTAAATTGAATAGATTTTCATTTATATTTACTCTGATTGAAAAGTTGGAAACTTCCATTAATTTTAAAAGTGAATATGTTTTAATTTACATCTACACTGTTTTTAAGCTGTAGGAATGATTACGAGAATGTATATCATTTCTTTTTTCTTTCCCTCCCTGCTCCACAGGGAACCTGGAACTACTTTATGCTTTCAGTTCTCTTTACGAAACTAGCAATAAAGCAATCACCAGCCCGTGCAGTGGTGGTTCATGAATCATCATTCTATACGCTGAGGTTGCCAGCCTCAAATGGCTTTGACATCCAATAGCGAGTTTCATCCATTAAACTTCACATGGTAATATATGCAAGTATGTTAGTTCACATGTTAGTAATAAAATATGAAATGTAAATCACAGCTTACGCCAATCTTGGCTACAGGCTTGTTGCTTTGACAAAAATAGATTCCCTCTCTGACTCCGTGTGTTTCTTCAGTTTCCTAGTCCCGGTGTTCCTTATTTCATGTGCTTTGTAAGTCTTATTTGGTTCCCCAATAAAGGTCCGGTTAAAAAAAGGAATTATGAATCTAGTCTTCACTCTAGCGAGGTCTGATGTTGTCTTGGCGAGTGTGAAATTCACAGTGAAATAAAACTGCGAAAATGATCAGACTATACTCTTATCTTCCCACGCCTTCGTTTGTCATGGAGTTAAATAAACGCTCCAATCATATTCAAACAGGCGGGGTGTGGTACTTTCAAAATATTTCCGACACGGAAATATTTTGCAAAGGTCACGTTACCCATATATGGCAAAACGATGTCCGATGCCCTTGTGTACAAACTTCTAAACACACCGGTAACCGCATATGACCTTGTGTTCAAGATGTAGCAATCTTACTTTTATCAAAAGCAATCTTGTCATCCCGGTCTTATCGGTGATTAAGACGATAGCGCTGGCCGATGTACGTGCAAATCTGCCGCGCCTAGCTTGGTACAAGGGAATTTTACCAACCTTGCTCTTGTAATATTATTTCTGCCGCTCCCTGCAAATGTGAGGTATTTATCATTCACAAGGAGTGTCGAATGATGTGATAAAATCAAATATCTGCTACTTACCAGAAAAATAACGAAGAACGAAAGAAAGAAAAGTGTGATACTTGAGAGCACACAATGAAAATAAGTACCACAAATGTACCGATACTGCCGGAGAGAAACAAAGATCGATAGGGACCACCGCATGCCTCGTGGCATGGATCATATCTCTTCACAACTTCCTGTCTGTAATACAGTTTATCAATTCCGTTGTTTATGCGACGATGTAAAACTGTCCAGTATTTGCTCTCTTTGTCTTTCTCTGTCTCTTTTTCTTTCAATCTCACCTGTTGTTACGATATATTCCAGCTTTCCCCTTCTCATAACATCCCCCCCCCCCCCCAAAAAAAAAAGTGGATTACTTCTTCTAACTTGTGAAATAAGTTTCCTTTCCCTCTTTCAGGACATCCTTATTACTCTTTTTGGCTGTCTATGGTATTTTTAACATTCTTCTGTAAAACCACATCTCTGTAGCCTCTAATGCATTCCCTACTTGTTTACTAATTGTCCATGACTCACCCCCATACGTCAGGATTGGTTCTATATAACACCGAAGAACTCTCTATCGTACTTCCTTTGACAAAGAAATGTTGCATAAAATACTCTTCATTTTTTAGAATGCTGCTTTTGCTTGAGCTATTCTGCTCTTCACTTCTGAGATGCATCTTCCACCCGTTGTTATTAATGTGCCCAGATATTTGAATTTATTGACTTGTCTTAAAACGGTTCCAAAACGAATATACATGAAACAAATATCTAAGACAAGGAGTGATAACTGCTTTTTGACTGATCTAAAATGTCAACTAACCTGAAGTTACAGGAGACAACAAAAATTGCTGACCGCTACGAAACCTTGTGTTAAACAAGCTGGATTTAACGTTGAATGGTAATGTTTATGTGGCATCGCATTTTATGTAAAAAATGACAGTTAATTATCTTCATTTTGATGTTTGTTCCGTATAAAATAGCTAGACAGGAATGAAAAACTAACAATTTAAAAATTAAAATTACCTTTGCAATCACCAAGTAATCAGTATAAAAATTAAAAAAATCAATATTAAACTTTGTGTCATTTTTGCGAGGCTCAGCCTGAATACTGGGTCCGTTGGTTATATTATGGCACATGATTAAATATAAGAACTTTTATATTTGGACGTGTGTCTTAATATAACCAACGTGTGTTTAAGTTGAACGCTAAAGCCAGATTAAACTTCTAGAACCCCCAAAAAAATAAATTAAATTTTTCAGATCGAAAGTTTGTTTATATTCGGGCGTGTATGATATAATTCACGGGCAGTGTGACTTGGTTGAATAAATCGTGTGATGCCACAATGAGAGAATGCCCTAATTAACCATTAGTTTTTAAGTTCTAAAAAAAAAAAAAACACACTAAGAAGTTAGTCATAACTTTTTTTATTTAACAGAAAACAAAGAACGAACACAGGAACGTTTCAGCAACCACTTTTGTTATTGCTAGTAAATGCAAGACCAAAACAAAACAAAACTAGCAAACAAATAAAGAAACAAACAAAAACCAGAAAATAAATGTTGCATACATTCTATTGCATAGAATAAATAAACGTGGATCGGTTATTAGTTAATTAGTGGAAAAGCCCGTCATCAGACGGGAATTACATTCAAAAGCACCAATACCTAACGGCAATTTTACTTATTCAAAAGTATTTTTTTAAAAACCACTATGCATCACCACAGTTCACGAACTACGTAGCAGCAGCATGGAGCCCAATGTGTGTATACGTGATCACACATTCTATAAATACATTTGTGCACACCGTCATTTGCGCATTCTTCTTTGGTAAGTGTTACTATTTTTGTAACACATAAGGAAGGGAAACCCGAGGCCTGTAAACAGTAAATAAATATTAGACAAACATAAAGGTATGTTTTCAGGCACTCGTAAGAAATAAAGACGTAGAACACTAGACAACAGAAAAACAACAGACGTGAGTGGCTTACCCAGGATTCGAACCCCGGACCTTCCGTACGACAACACCGCCTAGCTATGCAAGCGAATCACACTATCCTCCCGGCCAGCTAGGCATCACCAAAAATGATGCTTCGATGACCGGTCATTAGTGCAAAACGCAAGATACGACACCGGAAGTTTACAATGGGCAGCTTAGCCTATTAATGACGCAATCACTTCTGTCGTTCCCCTATGATACAGTATATGTCAGTCCACACAAGACAAAGACCTTGATACTGTGTCTAGTAAATGATAGAAGACTTAAGAACAGTAGTATAGAACAGAGGGTAGGTTTCTGGTATTGTATAAACATTTATAACACATAAGGAAGGGAAACCCGAGGCCTGTAAACAGTAAATAAATACAAGGTATTAGACAAACATACAGGTATGTTTTCAGGCACTCGTAAGAAATAAAGAAGTAGAACACTAGACAACAGAAAAACAACAGACGTGAGTGGCTTACCCAGGATTCGAACGAACCTTTGATAGTGTGATTCGCTTGCATAGCTAGGCGGTGTTGTCGTACGGAAGGTCCGGGGTTCGAATCCTGGGTAAGCCACTCACGTCTGTGGTTTTTCTGTTGTCTAGTGTTCTACTTCTTTATTTCTTACTGTCATGAAATATTCTAATCCACATATATAAATTATTAGGTAAATATGAAGCCTAACAAATAAAATTAATAAAGAGAAGAGCAATGGTAAAATGACAGTGCTGTCACAAGGAATGTACTCGAAATCCCCCTTGTTTTCTGCTTCGTCTGCAAATTGTAACGCTTTCACGTTGATAGTAAAAGCTTACTGTATTATACCCGCTTTCTTCAATGAAACGTGTGCTGTATTTCTTGGAAAAACATTAAGAGGCAGACTGCGTAATGACCTAAATTTTAAATTCCATTCATGTCTTTTTCTACATTACGTTACCAAAACGAACGAACAGTTGGACTAAAGGATAGCGAGAAGGGAGAGGCAGAAAGCCGAACACTAAACACGCTTCGCGCGATACGCAAATGCTGCCATCACGCGTGTAAGTCTACATGCACTAATTTTTTTTCAGACGGACAGTGATAAAATACACTACCCTTTCCCAGAGTTAGGTTTATAAATCATAACAGACTCTTATTAGAAAAGATAACATTAGATGGGTTTACGGTTGAGAACATAACAGTACCCAGACAGCATATCTTCGAAACAGGAGGTAGAAAATACATATTTTGAACGCAGCCACGTAGCTCTTTTAAAGTGGGAAAATTGGGTTCCTTAGGGCTTGCTGACAAATAATATGTAAAACGTTACGCAAATAGTCCAGGAATTAATAAATTATACCCAAAATAAAATATTGGGGGTGCCTGACAGCATAAAATCATTTCTGCTCATAAGATTTTTTTTTAACGTGTTTGAAAAAAACCTTACGTTACATAAATAGCCTACCATGTAAACTCCAAATTGATTGGAGCGCAACAAATGAAAGCCTAACCACGATTGGTCGGGCTATAAATACTATCTTGGTTGTTAGGGGAAACGGGGAAAGGTAACATTTTTTTCAAACACTTGTCGAAACGGGGCTCATTGGTCAGACTCGCTGATATACACACTTGGGAGCGTTAGTTCGAAACCACTTGTTTAAAATAGCTTGATAAAGCATCAGTGCGTTGAAGCCAGCATATATTTTGCTCAATAAAAGCCTGGAACATAGGCAGATGGAAATTTGTGCCAGTTTGTGCCAGAATTCATTGCTAATCAACGTATCTGTGTTATTCGTATGAATTGTGGTAAGCTTGAACCATTTAATATCTTTTAATGAAAATTGAATGTGAATTGTTGATTTATGCCTGTATATATATGTGTAGTTCAGTGGCAAACGTGAGGTAAAGCCTAAAATGCTCCAGCCTGAACAGAGGGTGTCGGAGAGAAGTCAAACGGCATGGAATGGCCAAACAGTACACTGACACCTGGATGATTGACTAGAAAGAAATAATGCTGGAAGTGCAGAGGCGTAGTAACCATTAAGAAGGGTAATGCTGGTATAAAGTATTTCAGATGAAGCTGACTGTTGGCCTAACGCTCTGAACGCAATGTTTGTGATGTATTGTGATCAGTGTAAAAAGAAAATATAAATTAGTTATGAAGTAGAAGGTACATCCTTCTTGATTTCAGGGACAGTGGTCTTGATGGTACTGAGCAGCACCTGGTCAGAGCTTTGCTGAATCCAGAGTCGGACAGCATACTCCTTGGTCTTTTAGCTATCAGTGAGGTGTCTCCTGAGCCCAGAGGAGAATTCGAGCAGAGGAGTCCTTTCCTGCCGCCATCACGCCAGATAAGCGAATTGGCCAGCTGAGCTCAACATTATGTCCCCTCATCTTGAACTGACTTTTTAAAATTAACATTAAGAGGGGAATTTACTTGTCTTAAAATCAGGAACTGTGAACATCTCCAATACTAGTCCCTAAAGACAAACTATTGAAGTCATGATGACAAATACCAACAGAGCTTGAACAAAACAAAACCAGTATTACCTCATTTTACTACTACACAACTGACACACATAGAACATTTGTAATAATATATGTCACTACAATATTCATATTAAATACATTCTGTACATAACTTGTAATTTAAATTGATTGTGATTCCTGGTTCCCTTGTAGTTGAATCAGGACACATATTCATTCATGCCAGTAATGAATACATATTGTTATTTGAAAGTTTATCAGTGACTCTTTTAAGATATCTTTGTAGAGTGTTATATGTATGTGAGTGTCACAGTGTTGTCAAGAGTAGTGGATTAAATTAAATTGTTTATCTGTCTGTTGTTGTGACTTACACTTCACCATACTCATACCCTAGACACATAACGTAGCATCACACTATTCCAGAATAATTCTGACTGAGATATATAGATATGTGGTAGCAAGTAAGGTTATCTATAATACACTACTCTTAATAGATATAGATACCTTCACAGCTGATCTCAGTCAGTACACTAAGTTCCCTATAAGTATTTATAACATCCCACTTCACCACATATATTGGGGTCTCGCTCTTGGGATTTTGAATCTTTAACTATTAAAAATATTTGGGGGTAATTCACTTCAGGGAATATAAGAATTAAAAGGTATCCTTGGGTGGAATTAAATAAGGTTGAGCTCACGGTGCCTGTGTTGTCCATTAGAGATTGAATTGTTGGTTAGACATTGTATAAATTTACATAATAGACAATGGCGGACCTGGCCAAATTTCGATCTGCTGCGGTTCAGACTGCAAAAGAGTTAGGATTAGATGGGCAAGTTATGGTTGCCTATGTCACGACGGAATGTGACAAATTTATTGAACGTGAAGAAAGAAGGTTTGAAGCCGAAAGAAAGTTAGAGGCTGACAGGGAAATTAAGAAGTTACAGTTTGAAGCTGAGGCTGAGACTAAGAGGTTGCAGATTGAGGCTGACAAAGAGGCTAAAGCATTGGAAGCCGAGGAAAGAAGACAAGCTGCAGAAAGAGAAGAGAAGAAATTAGCTGCAGAAAGAGAAGAGAAGAAATTAGCTGCAGAAAGAGAAGAGAAGAAATTAGCTGCAGAAAGAGAAGAAATTAGCTGCAGAAAGAGAAGAGAAGAAATTAGCTGCAGAAAGAGGAGAGGAGGGGTGAGCTGCAGAGAGAAGCAGAAAAGGAGGAGAAGAGATTACAAAGGGAACATGAGTTACGACTAAGGGAGTTTGAGTTTCAAGGCCATGCTCCTGAAAATGGTGCCAGTCCCTTTGCCTCTGATGCTACGGTTACTCAAGGAGCCTCAATCTCAGCTATGAATTTTCATTTAGATCATTTTGTTGAGAAAGACGATGATATTGAGAGCTATATAAATAGGTATGAGCTATTAGCTACCACGTATGGGTTGGAGAGAGAAAGGTGGAGCTTAAAGTTATCTCAGGGACTTCGTGGGGCAGCTTATGAAGTTTTTGCAAAAATGAGCAGAGGTGATCAGGAAAATTATGACATGCTAAAGCAGGCTCTTTTGTTAAGGTATGAAAAGAATGCAGAGTTTTACAGGAAAAAATTTAGGAATGCTAAACTACTGTCAGGTGAAACCTATCACCAGTTCTCTGCACGAATCGAGACATACTTGGAGAAATGGACTTCTCTGGGGAAAACCCAAGATCTTAAGGAAATGGTCCTTATAGAGCAACTAAGAGAGTCCATGGCTCCAGACCTGAGAAAGTTTCTCATGGAACAAGGTGCAGAGAGGCTGGGTGAGTTGCTAAATGTTGCTGAAAGGTATCAAGCAGCTCAAGCAGAGGTAACAGGTAATAAAAAGAAACAGGTGGATAACTTCAGGGCACCACAGAACTTTAATAAATTTGATCCTAGGGATCAAAATAAAGGTAAGCACCAATTTGATAGGCCACGGTATGACAATAAAAATAAATTCCCACAATTCGATGAAAGGAAATATGATGAAAGAAAATCTTTCAACCAAGGAAAAGGGTGGTGTAAAAATTGTAAGATGAACAATCATGACACTGACCATTGTAGAAGGAAACCTCCTCATTTTGCTGCTATGACATCGGGGAAAAAGGAAAAGAAGGGCAAACCTGAAGAATTACAGGAACCATACCACCCCCCAGTGTGTGAAGATGTCATTTGTAATGGTGTCACTATAAGATGTTTATATGATACCGGTTTAGATTACGATTCCGTTGTGAGTTCTCACCTGGTGCAGGCCGATCAATACACCACAGAAACAGTGGAGATTCAAACTGCAACCAAGGATGTAGCTACCATGACACTTCCCGTCGCCCGAATAAAAGTGAAAACGCGATATGTGGAAGGAATCATAAAAGCAGCAGTGATAAATGAGCCAATCTACCCTCTAATATTGGGGTGTAGATATGTCTTCTTGGGGAATCCCAAGAGACCTGTGATATTGGCAACAGTGCAGACCAGATCACAGACAAAGAAGGAGGAGGATAATCCAATAAATACTCACCCAGATGAGATGAGGAAGGCACAGGCTGAGGACAAAACACTCAAGCCATGTTTCAAGAAGTTGCCCAAATCTCATACACCTCCAGGCAAGGGAGAGTTTTATATGAAGAACAAATTGATATATAGGAAGGCTGGATCTGAATCCAATGGTCACGGACAGCTGGTCCTTCCCACTTCATATAGGACTAAAGTGTTGGAACTAGGGCATGCGATTCCCTTCAGTGGTCATATGGGAATCAGCGCAACAGGACAGCGAATAGCTTGTCACTATTTCTGGCCAGGAATAACTGAAGATATCAAACGATATGTAAAATCCTGTCCAGAGTGCCAACGAGTAGCACCTAAACATTGGACTGCACCAGCAACTCTGGGGGAAATGCCCATAGTGGGAACACCCTTTGAGAGAGTTGCCGTGGATCTTGTGGGACCTCTCACCCGAACCAAGAGAAGGAACAGCTACATTCTGACTCTGGTGGACACTTGTTCTATGTGGGGAGAGGCAGTAGCCCTGTCATCGATTGATTCAAAACATGTGGCAGAGGCATTGCTCACAATTTTCACAAGGTTAGGCTTTCCCAATCAAATCTTGACTGATAATGGCTCTCAGTTCAAGGGGAAACTAACTGAAGAAGTTTTCAGGATCTTCCAGGCCAAACACTTCCATTGTAGTGTGTATCATCCCCAAGGGAACGGCCAAGTGGAAAGATTTAACGGCACATTGATGTCGATCCTGAGAAAGTTGGCACACGAAAAAACCAGATACATGGGACCAGTACCTGCACGCCGCCCTCTTTGCTTATCGGGAGGTACCCCATAGTTCAACCGGTATGGCCCCGGCAACATTATTGTTTGGAAGGCCAATAAAAGGTCCACTTGAAGCTTTGTTAAGAACGTGGACTGATGAAAAGGCAGAGGAAAACATTACATCTTCATACCAATATGTGAATGAGCTGACCACTCGGTTGAAAACTGGCTGGAAACTTGCCAATGAAAATTTGAAACAAGCCAGGAAGAAACATGCTGCCTATTATAACAGGAAGGCGAAAGACAGAAATTTGGCTGTGGGAGAGAAAGTACTGCTTCTTTTGCCTGGGAGTCAGAATAAGTTACAAATTGGATGGCAGGGTCCATATACAGTTCTAGAGAAGGTGTCTAGAACAAATTATAAGATAGATAAGAAGGGGAAAGAAAAAATCTATCATGTGAATCTCCTGAAGAAATATTTGGAAAGAGAACATCAGGAAGAGACACACTTGTTGACCTTGTCCATCGCCATGGAGATGAAAAAGGAACCACTTTCATCATTTGAATATCCATTACACCCCTGTGAGACAGCAGCACAGGTGAAAATCAGTACACATTTAACGAAAACTCAGAAAGAGAGAGTGCAACAGGTTCTAAAGAATCATGCAGAGGTGTTAACAGACCGACCAGGGCATACAAACCTATTGGAATATGATATGAAACTCATAGACTCCACACCTGTCTGTATGAAACCATATTCGATTCCGTTTGCTAAGGAAAAAGCTTTGAAGGAAGAGATAGACTATCTATTGAAGGAAGGAATTATTTCGCACAGTGAGTCTTCGTATAGTTCCGGGGTGGTACTCTTAAGGAAGCCCTCTGGAGAACATAGACTCTGTATAGATTACAGGAGACTGAATGCTATTACAGAAGGACAGGTGGATCCATTGCCGGATACAAATCAGCTGTTTGCCAGGCTAAATAAAGCTAAATATTTCTCAAAAGTGGATCTGAGTAAAGGATACTATCAGATTCCAGTAAAGCCTGAGGTTAGACCATACCTAGCTTTTAGTACCTCAGAAGGACACTATGAGTTTAATAGATTGCCATTTGGATTGAAGAATGCGCCTAGTGTCTTCTCTAGAATGATGAGAAAATTATTGGATCCTCTGAATAATCCCTGTATAACAAATTTTATGGATGATATCCTTATAGCAACAGAAACATTTGAGGAACACATTGACTCTCTGAACATGCTGTTTGATCGACTTAGGGAGGCAAATTTAACAGCCCGACCAACCAAATGTTGCGTTGGATGTAAAGAATTGGAATTTTTGGGACACACAGTTTATCAGGGAAACATGACCCCTGACCCAAAGAACTTAGAGAAACTACAGAAAGCCCCGAGACCACAAACCAAGAAGGACGTGAGATCCTTTGTCTCATTATGTGGTTTCTACCAGAAGTATATCAAAAACTTTAATTCCATATGTGCACCTTTAACGGAATTGACACGTAAAGGACTTCCAGATCGCATTACATGGACACCACAATGTGAAATGACTTACCAAGAATTGAAGGAAAAGCTCACAAGTAAACCCATTTTGAAATTACCTGACTTAAGTCAAGAATTCATAGTAAGGACGGATGCAAGTAATATTGGGTTAGGTGCAACTTTACTACAGAAATCAGATGCATTGGATGGGGAATTAAGCCCAGTGGCATATGCTAGCAGAAAGTTGAATAAAGCTGAAATCAACTACTCAACTAGCGAAAAAGAATGTCTTGCAGTAATATGGGCAATAAAGAAATTCAATATTTATCTATATGGGAAGGCATTTAAGTTGCAAACTGACCACAAACCTTTATCGTTTTTAGCACAGGCTAAGCATGAGAACTCTAGGTTACTCCGATGGTCTTTGCTTCTGGCTCCATATAATTTTAGCATTGAATATATATCTGGAAAAACCAATCTGGGAGCGGATTTTTTAAGCCGCCATCCGTGTGATGAGAATCACCGTAAACCCCAGAAATAATAATAAATTTCTCTATGTGTATATAGAATAAAGGACTGACATATAATGTCTGTTTTAAGAGGGGAGGTGTCATGAAATATTCTAATCCACATATATAAATTATTAGGTAAATATGAAGCCTAACAAATAAAATTAATAAAGAGAAGAGCAATGGTAAAATGACAGTGCTGTCACAAGGAATGTACTCGAAATCCCCCTTGTTTTCTGCTTCGTCTGCAAATTGTAACGCTTTCACGTTGATAGTAAAAGCTTACTGTATTATACCCGCTTTCTTCAATGAAACGTGTGCTGTATTTCTTGGAAAAACATTAAGAGGCAGACTGCGTAATGACCTAAATTAATCCTAACATTAATTATATTACGTTACCAAAACGAACGAACAGATGGACAAAAGGATAGCGAGAAGGGAGAGGCAGAAAGCCGAACACTAAACACGCTTCGCGCGATACGCAAATGCTGCCATCACGCGTGTAAGTCTACATGCACTAATTTTTTTTCAGACGGACAGTGATAAAATACACTACCCTTTCCCAGAGTTAGGTTTATAAATCATAACAGACTCTTATTAGAAAAGATAACATTAGATGGGTTTACGGTTGAGAACATAACAGTACCCAGACAGCATATCTTCGAAACAGGAGGTAGAAAATACATATTTTGAACGCAGCCACGTAGCTCCTTTAAATTGGGCTATTTGGGTTCCTTAGGGCTTGCTGACAAAGAATATGTAAAACGTTACGCAAATAGTCCAGGAATTAATAAATTATACCCAAAATAAAATAGTGGGGATGCCTGACAGCATGAAATCATTTCTGCTCATAAAATTTTTTTTTAACGTGTTTGAAAAAAAACCTTACGTTACATAAATAGCCTACCATGTAAACTCCAAATTGATTGGAGCGCAACAAATGAAAGCCTAACCACGATTGGTCGGGCTATAAATACTATCTTGGTTGTTAGGGGAAACGGGAAAAGATAACATTTTTTCAAACACTTGTCGAAACGTGGCTCATTGGTCAGACTCGCTGATATACACACTTGGGAGCGTTAGTTCGAAACCACTTGTTTAAAATAGCTTGATAAAGCATCAGTGCGTTGAAGCCAGCTATATTTTGCTCAATAAAAGCCTGGAAGATAAGCAGATGGAAATTTGTGCCAGTTTGTGCCAGAATTCATTGCTAATCAACGTATCTGTGTTATTCGTATGAATTGTGGTAAGCTTGAACCATTTAATATCTTTTAATGAAAATTGAATGTGAATTGTTGATTTATGCCTGTATATATATGTGTAGTTCAGTGGCAAACGTGAGGTAAAGCCTAAAATGCTCCAGCCTGAACAGAGGGTGTCGGAGAGAAGTAAAACGGCATGGAATGGCCAAACAGTACACTGACACCTGGATGATTGACTAGAAAGAAATAATGCTGGAAGTGCAGAGGCGTAGTAACCATTAAGAAGGGTAATACTGGAATAAAGTATTTCAGATGAAGCTGACTGTTGGCCTAACGCTCTGAACGCAATGTTTGTGATGTATTGGGATCAGTGTAAAAAGAAAATATAAATTAGTTATGAAGTAGAAGGTACATCCTTCTTGATTTCAGGGACAGTGGTCTTGATGGTACTGAGCAGCACCTGGTCAGAGCTTTGCTGAATCCAGAGTCGGACAGCATACTCCTTGGTCTTTTTAGCTATCAGTGAGGTGTCTCTTGAGCCCAGAGGAGAATTCGAGCAGTGGAGTCCTTTCCTGCCGCCATCACGCCAGATAAGCTAAATTGGCCAGCTGAGCTCAACATTATGTCCCCTCATCTTGAACTGACTTTTTAAAATTAACATTAAGAGGGGAATTTACTTGTCTTAAAATCAGGAACTGTGAACATCTCCAATACTGGTCCCTAAAGACAAACTATTGAAGTCATGATGACAAATACCAACAGAGCTTGAACAAAACAAAACCAGTATTACCTCATTTTACTACTACACAACTGACACACATAGAACATTTGTAATAATATATGTCACTACAATATTCATATTAAATACATTCTGTACATAACTTGTAATTTAAATTGATTGTGATTCCTGGTTCCCTTGTAGTTGAATCAGGACACATATTCATTCATGCCAGTAATGAATACATATTGTTATTTGAAAGTTTATCAGTGACTCTTTTAAGATATCTTTGTAGAGTGTTATATGTATGTGAGTGTCACAGTGTTGTCAAGAGTAGTGGATTAAATTAAATTGTTTATCTGTCTGTTGTTGTGACTTACACTTCACCATACTCATACCCTAGACACATAACGTAGCATCACACACTATTCCAGAATAATTCTGACTGAGATATATAGATATGTGGTAGCAAGTAAGGTTATCTATAAGTATTTATAACATCCCACTTCACCACACTTACGAGTGCCTGAAAACATACCTTTATGTTTGTCTAATATTTAGTTACTATTTTTGGGAGAGTACATATAAGGGAAACAATACAATTAATGTCTAACTTTCAACCAAAGTTGCTTTCCTTAGCGTTATGTACTGACAGAAAAAGCTTGGATTTTATACTTAGGATTAGAAGTTCTTCATTTTAAAAATTTCCACATAAACTATCACTACAGGAGCACGTGAATGATCTGGTAGTCTTCCTGCAGAATAAAGGGAGGGGAGGGGGCAGCTGCAGCGTAGGCTTGGTGCTCCATAAGGAACGAACAGGCAAATGGATGATCCTTCATCAGCGTAGCCGAACCGACTTATGTAGGCGATGATGTTCCCTCACCACCACATCTTCCAACCCCTGTTATCTTCATCACATCTGTTATAATCTAACCCCTTTTATCTTCATGAGATTTTCCCACTTTTCATCTCTTCCATTATCTATATCTGATTTCGTCAGTTTTGATAGTTATTACAACGCATTTTAACATTCGTCTTTCTTAATTCGCGTTTTCTTTCCGGTGTCTATCAGAACACGCAAGTAGATTTGTTACAACGAATGTTCTCCTATTCTGGGATACTGGGTGTTTGCTCGCGCTATTCTGGTCTTTAATTTCTAAGAGGTGCTTCTATATACATACATAATTTGTAGATATATGAGTTAAAGCTCTAGAACACGCAGTCAAAATGTGATGTGCTTGAGTGGTTCGGCACAACAGGAATGGGTTAAGGGTGACGTAAGTTGGCAGTTCTCTTAAAACAAAATTTTTGATGCGTGACATGTAGTTTAAAAAAAACATAAATGACCCAGTGTGTGACTTCTTGCCTCGACTTTTTTTAAAGGCAAACACAATCATTTGTGATATATTCTAGTTATATGAAGTAGTTGCTAACAAGAATAATTATGGTTGTTTGTGGGGCTGGTAACCTGATCATGTAAAACAGTGTGCTACAAACATCATGCTGCAAAAGCCCATGATTGTAAACTTCCTGTAGAGTGTAGACAAACAGAAAGAGAGAGAAACAGACATACAGACAGAGAGATAGATAGATAGATAGATAGATAGATAGATAGATAGATATAGATAGATAGATATAGATAGATAGATATAGATAGATAGATAGCCCTTCGGCACCAAATGACATGTCATTGATAGATAGGTCATAGATAGATAGGTATAGATAAACATTTTCTTTCAAACGATAGATAGATAGATAGATAGATAGATAGATAGATAGATAGATAGATAGATAGATAGGATGGTAAGATAGGTTAGGTAGGTAAGTAGGTAGATAGATGGATAGATAGATAGCAGAAAAATAAGAGAAGAAATTGGCGCTCTAGCGATTTAGTTGAGGGTCCACATGTTTTCACTGCAGACACAGACAAAAGTTCCTTTAATCCTGAGAATACCTTGTTTTTTAAATACCTTCGGGACAGAGCTAGTCAGAAAAATTTCCTTAGCTTTAACATTCTTCCTCCCCCCCCCCTTTTTTTTTCCCCACCACCTAGAGATCTGCCAATCATCTTCTGTGATCTATTGGTAAATCGCGATAGTTCGGTTGCGACCCCCCTCCCCCACCCAAAAATATGGCACAGAAACGGAGACAGGTATGTGAATGTTAAAGGAGACATATGTTGTTGTTTAATTAGGGCTGCTGAGCTTTTAGCTCTTTTGCAGTCAATACGAAGTTGAAGACTCCTTGATATTACCTACAATGTAGATCTAGGCTTTTCCTGCGGCTTTTCTACCATTCCAAAACTTGCTGAGTTGAAATCATGAACTCCAGTTTCTCTAGCTTGGCTTGCATTTAAAGGATCTTCATATCTGGTCCCAAGCTAGGAGTAAGTAGCGCGTGGCATACAAGCATTCCTCGCTATCTCCAAATATACAGAGCTAAAATATTGTGCTCTGGTACCGGGCTCTCCCAAGGAATTGTCACGTCCTACGCAGAGTCACGTCTCAGCTTCCCCATTCTATCATGGGGTCCATAGTGAGATCCACCTGCATGCAGGCAAACAGGCCAAGGCCAAATAATTACGCCTTCGGCTCAAGTGACTACTCCAAGCTTAGTGTGCAATGCTGGGTTCTCAACAAGTTTCACCACAGGAGAAATCCCGGAAAGTGTGTGGATAATTTCAAAAGTCAGTGAGGGTGTAACTAGCCTCAGAGACAGAGGTTCACTTCCACATCTGTAAACTATAGGCACTGTGCGTAGCTGGTGGTCATATAAGAATGACTCCAGATATGCCTCCACGCATAAATGAGACTATAACGAATTTAAATATAAACCGCAGGATAGGTGGTCTTAACAAACGAGTACTATGCTCCGCATGGGGCGGTAAGTGAGAAGAACTGGCACAACAGGGAATCAAAGTTAAACGATTAAACTTACCAAATCCTGAGCTAAGATTTAAAAATGAAAATATATTTCTTATTTATCAATACTGAAAGATACGATTCCTTAAAACGACTCGTGAAAATTAAAACACAACGGAACTCACCTTACTTAACACCCTGTGAAGGTAAAAATGCAACAATGATGTTACATAATTATTAACTACACAATTATTGAACAGTATTGATTATACATAATGTGCTACAATATGACACTGATCATTAGAATTTATGCATGATTAAGTGCTATTTACGACACTAGAGAATCGATAATCCGATCTAATTGAAACCTGGGGTATTTCGGATTTCATATTTTTTTCGGATTTCCGAACTTATCAGAGTTAAGTAAAAAAAACACGTAATTGTACTTACAAATTTGTATTCATAGATAACAGAAAAGAAAGGAACTGCACAGATGTAAAAAATTAATTTAATTAAATAAAAAAAAAACACAGATAAAAATCTAAATCATCTGGACAAAAACACGAAAAAAATGTTAGAAGCATTAACAAAAATAATCACGTATTTTTGTGCTGACTCATTTGGATTATTGACGATTCGTTTATATTGACGTTTCGAATTATTGCCGTTCGACATTCGGATTATCGACGCTTAACTGTACGTTTAAAAAAAAATAATCAGTAACGAAGCGAACTCTGGTCACTTGAGTTATACTCTAGCGTAGAATGGTAACTTAAAAATAATAAAACACTTTGATTTGATGAATTATAACACAATGAACTTGTTACTAATACTTCGTATAACGCTATCACACCTACTAGAACTTTCAGTGATACGGAATCATCACCTGAATCCGCGTGCGACCATATATCAATATTAGAATGTTAATGAAAATATTCCCGAACAGTCGAAATTCATCAGTTGCTAAATCCCGTCGGTTACGATAATGAAGCAGGCAATTCTGCTGGGTTTATTTATATACAAGAAGTGGGGCGCATACATTTTTGACGTTCCTGACAACCAGTCATCTGTTCAATAGTAAATGTCCCACGCGTTAACGTACTAAAGTCTTACATTCTTAGCGTGTTAGAAATACCGTACTTCCATCCCAGTAATGGTTAACTTAATGTGGTGGGTTTTGATGTTATGAAATGGAGTTGATATTTTCCTTAATGTACTGAATGAGGCCAGCTGTGAAGGTTCCTGATTCTAACAAATTTAGGGTTGAGTTATCAGGATACCTTTCTGCTATCACCTTATGGCCTCAAGCAGACTTATTCTTGACTAGTATGAATGATAGCTACGTCTAATGTCTAGGGATATGCAAGTGTGGTGTGATGGTACTTTAACAATAATACACAACCATACAAACAAGTATTAAAGGTCTAAGATTAAAGGAAGTAACACCTGTGATAACTTTGTACAATTAATAATTTTCTGGTTGATTTATTTGGTCCTGAACCTAGTATTCTTCAGGTCAGGACTTTAAAAATGAAAAGAATTCAAGATATATACAAAATATAAATTTTAGACCCACAGGGACAAGTGTCCAAACAAATACTGTTAAATTATATTAATAGTGTTACTAAAATATGTCTATAACTGGTTTCTAACACTGGATGGCTGTTTGGGATTCTTTAATCACTCCCAGTCTCTTTAAAATACACTGTTCATTTCACTATGGAAATATTTTATTTCTTGAATACAGGGGTATGCGGCTCTTATAGCTGATGTACTGTTAGGGTACCAGATATTTCACTTACCTGGCCCACTGGAACTGTCTGAATTCTTTCTGCCGAATGACCACTGCTCCAAAAGTAATAGGGGGGATACTGGCAACCCCTACCACTACTAGCCTCCAAAACTTCTCAACAGCTTTCACATAGAACTCTGGCACCAGACTAGTGCCAGATAAGACCCAGAATTCAATGAAAAAAAAACACAGGTACGTTGAATAATAGCAGATTCCAGATGTACTGCTGGCTGGACTGTGATGCCTATACTTTCATATATATTTGCTTTTATAAGGCTAATCACTTTTCACAAAATTCACAACGTCCTGCTCTCGGGACTATCTTCTACAAATGGCGTCAAGCCGCTGAATTTTCTTAATAATATGAAAAGGCTTTGGCCAATGACCGAACGACAATTTTGAAATTTGAAATTAAAAGCAAAACATACTTGATTTTCGGACACTACCAAGTTTTTTCCTCTCTCATTCTTAGATCTCTACTGCTAAATATATTTTGTGTTAAGCCATCCCATAATTTTTCTCCCCCTTTTCTGCCCCGTTCTACAACAGACTACATGTAACCTTTTCCTGCCTTTTTCAAGGACGCGTCAAAAAAGTCACCGTTAGTGCAAGTCCAAACGAGCATGTTGATAATAATCGGGTTTGGTATAGGTAAAGTGAGTGTGATTGTGTACTGGCAAAGTCGTTCACACAACAGGGGCGCACACGCGAGTCATCGAGTATGGAACGACTGATGATATTTAATAATAGTTTATTAACTCACAGCACATCATCACGTAGACATTAACGAATACAGGTACATCGAATCATATAATTTCCACACTGCATTAAATATATATAATACGGCTTGTCCACATCCTGGCCTATAATAATCTTCATATGGCCTAACCAGTACTCCATTACACAATAAAGCCTGCACACACGGCAGATATAATAATCTTCATATGGCCTAAACAGTACTCCATTACACAATAAAGCCTGCACACACGGCAGCTATAATAATCTTCATAAGGCCTAAACAGTACTCCATTACACAATAAAGCCTGCACACACGGCAGCTATAATAATCTTCATATGGCCTAAACAGTACTCCATTACACAATAAAGCCTGCACACACGGCAGCTATAATAATCTTCATATGGCCTAAACAGTACTCCATTACACAATAAAGCCTGCACACACGGCAGCTATAATAATCTTCATAAGGCCTAAACAGTACTCCATTACACAATAAAGCCTGCATCACACGGCAGCAATAATAATCTTCATATGGCCTAAACAGTACTCCATTACTCAATAAAGCCTGCTCACACGGCAGCTATAATAATCTTCATATGGCCTAAACAGTACTCCATTACACAATAAAGCCTGCACACACGGCAGCTATAATAATCTTCATATGGCCTAAACAGTACTCCATTACACAATAAAGCCTGCACACACGGCAGCTATAATAATCTTCATATGGCCTAATAAATCTTTACTGCAGTTTATCAAATAGGCTGTACACACAGCGAAATATATAAGTCGACATTTTCTTAAGTCCTACGTAGGCATACACTATCCAAAAACCACTGGGACTCGACCTACACGGTCCACGCCCAAAACACAACTCCCCTGGAAACACACTCGTCTCGCCAAAAAACCCCGTCACGAGACCCGGCTGTCTTGAACACCGCTCTCGATAACACATGCAGACTAGCTGCG
The DNA here is from genome assembly GCA_024509875.1 of Oreohelix idahoensis. Taxonomy (NCBI): domain Eukaryota; kingdom Metazoa; phylum Mollusca; class Gastropoda; order Stylommatophora; family Oreohelicidae; genus Oreohelix; species Oreohelix idahoensis. Next base: position 107,133 of record JAMPIV010009188.1, on the reverse strand, counting down.
AGCTATTCACATGGCTCAAAACAGTACAGAATAAATACCTCTCAACATTTGAGATTAAACAGCGTTCACACGCTTTTCTGTACTCTGTCACTCGAAAAACAGGAAAAGATAATTCTATCCTAAAGTCAAACAAGTATCCACTTAATTAAGCGTTGCAACTCGAAATTTAATTTGTCCAAAACATTCTAAAGATTACTTTCCCTTCCATAAAATCCACTTGCAACACATGTGTTGGTCTGTCTGTACGAACAAATACCGTCTTTTGTCTATAACTTTATTTCTATCTGTCGGATTTTTGATTCGAAAGCATATTACCCATCAGAACAAGACCAGCTCTTAGACTAGCTAACTTTTATAATCATAAACCTAGTAATAAAGAATTCAATATATTTTCCATTTTGGTGTTCGTTGTTTTCTAAGTTTCCACTACTTGAATGTTATAAAAATCGCCTCAGATCTTCCTTTTTCCCGATAGAAAGTAATTATGCGTGTGTGTATATATATATTTTTCCACAGTGTCTGTGGTTAGAAATGTATTGGCTAGCGGGGTATTTTTAAATTTTCAAATTTGCGACATCGTTTCCGACACAAGCTAGCGGCATGTCTCGCACTGTTGGCCCGAGTAGCTAATTCAAACCTCTAACACTTGACAAGCCGGCAGCAGGTGTCCGCTCTCTCAATCTTATGCGTTTGTGTGTTTTATTCTTTCTATCTTTCCTGGAACCAATACGCTAGTAGTTTTTTCAAACTTTTATCTTTAACCCTTGACGGGCGCGTTTTAAATGCTAATAGTACCAACGCGGCGATAAAATTTCTCACTATGTTCTATCCTACCTAATTCAATGCGTTTTCTGGCGCGGTAAAGAAGACGCGTTACAACTTTACTAATTTTATTTCTTCTGCTATTATTTTGACTTTAATATATAATTAATTAATGATTTTATCGTTGCATCAATGTACTTCACCACACATCTCCCCACCTAAGAACTTGCCTGATGCTAGTTCTAAACAGTGATACATATAGATAAAATCAACTCCCTACGCCTGCTGAATACTCTGATTTGGATTACAGGGATGCCTACTGAGGAAATCTGCACCTACGTTCAGTGACCCCGGAATATATTCGATGGTAAATTGATATGGCTGTAATAATAACGACCATCTTAATAATCTGGCATTTTCATGCTTGGCCTGTGATAAGAATACGAGAAGCTGATGATCCGTTTGGACCACGAATGTTCTACCATATAGATAGATCTGGAACTTTCGTATCGCCCAGATCAAAGCTAGACATTCTTTTTCGCTTGTTGAATAGTTTTGCTCCGCTTTGTTTAACTTGCGGCTAGCATAAGCGACTGGGTTCAGCTCTCCCTCGGGTGACGATGATCTTTGCAACAACGTAGCCCCCAGGCCCACACTGCTTGCGTCACTTCTCACCACAAATTCCTGACTCAAATCAGGTAATTTCAAGATAGGCTTGCTTGTAAGTTTGTCCTTTAACTCTTGGTAGGCTGATTCACATTGGGCTGACCAAACAATTCTATCAGGATTTCCTTTGCGAGTTAAATCCGTCAGAGGAGCACAAATAGAGTTAAAATTTTTGACATATTTCTGATAGAATCCACGTAACGACACGAAAGATCTCACGTCTTTCTTTGTTTGTGGCCTAGGTGCTCTCTGCAATTTTTCAAGGTTCTTGGGGTCAGGGGTCATACTACCCTGAATCTCAGTATGTCCCAAGAACTCCAACTCTTTACAACCAATACAACATTTTGTTGCTCTAGCCGTCAAATTAGCCTCCCTTAGTCTATCGAACAGCATAGTCAAAGAGTTAATGTGTTCCTCAAATGTTTCTGTAGCAATGAGGATGTCATCCATAAAGTTTGTGATGCATGGGTTATTTAGTGGATCCAACAATTTTCGCATCATCCTAGAAAATACACTCGGAGCATTTTTCAACCCAGAAGGTAACATGTTGAATTCGTAATGTCCGTCCGAAGTGCTAAACGCCAAATAAGGTCTGACCTCAGGCTTCACTGGAATCTGATAATAGCCTTTGCTCAGATCCACCTTCGAAAAATATTTTGCCTTGTTAAGCCTGGCAAATAATTGATTTGTGTCAGGTAATGGATCCACCTGATTCTCTGTAAAAGCATTCAGTTTCCTGTAATCTATACACAGACGATGTTCTCCAGAGGGTTTTCTCAGCAAAACCACACTGGAACTATATGGAGATTCGCTATGAGAAATAATTCCTTCTTTTAATAGGTACTCAATCTCCTCTTTCAACGCTTTCTCCTTGGCAAACGGGATCGTGTAGGCTCTCATACAGATCGGTGTTGGGTCTACTAGTTTCATGTCATATTCTAACAAATTCGTGTGCCCCGGTTTGTCTGTTAACACGTCTGTATGCTCAGTCAGAACCTTTTGAACCTGTTCCCTCTGTTTTTTCGTCAAGTGTTTACTGACTTTTACATGTGCCGGTGTTTCACATGTTTTCAAGGGATACTCATAGGATGTGAGCGGTTCATTCTTCATCCCTGTTGCTATCGACAAGGACATTAAATGTGTTCCTTCCTGGATTTCCCTGTCCAGATACTTCTTTAGAAGGTTCACATGATATACTTTCTCTTTCCCTTTCTTGTCGATTTTATAATTTGTTCTAGACACCTTCTCTAGAACAGTATATGGACCTTGCCATCCAATTTGTAGTTTGTTATGGCTGCCGGGCAGTAGAAGAAGCACCTTCTCTCCCACAAATAATTCTCTATCCTTAGCTTTCTTATTAAAATAGGCAGCATGTTTTTTCCTGGCTTGTCTGAGATTATCATTTGCAAGTTTCCAGCCAGTTTTAAGACGAGTGGTCAGCTCGTTCACATATTGATATGATGAGGTAACAGTCTCTTCTGCCTTCTCATCTGTCCAGGTCCTTAACAATGCTTCTAATTGACCTTTTATTGGCCTCCCAAATAACAGGGTTGCGGGTGCCATCCCGGTTGAATTATGTGGAACTTCCCGATATGCAAACAACGCAGCGGGCAGGTATTGGTCCCACGTATCAGGTTTCTCATGTGCCAGCTTTCTCAGGATAGAAATGAGAGTCCCGTTGAACCTCTCTACCTGGCCGTTCCCTTGGGGGTGATACGGACTACAATGAAAGTGCCTGGCTTGGAAGATCCTGAAAACTTCTTCCGTTAGGTTCCCCTTTAACTGTGAGCCGTTATCAGTCAAGATTTGATGCGGGAATCCTAACCTTGTGAATATTGTAAGTAATGTCTCTGCGACATGCTTGGAATCGATTGACGACAGGGCTACCGCCTCTCCCCACATAGAACACGTGTCTACCAGAGTAAGGATGTAACTGTTCCTCCTCTTGGTCCGAGTGAGAGGTCCCACAATATCCACTGCAACTCTCTCAAAAGGTGTTCCCACAATGGGCATTTCCCCTAGAGTTGCTGGAGCAGTCCAGTGCTTTGGAGCTACCCTTTGACATTCTGGGCAGGATTTTACATATCTCTTTATATCCTCCGTTATTCCTGGCCAGAAATAATGACAAGCTATACGCTGTCCTGTTGCGCTGATCCCCATGTGACCACTGAAAGGAATCGCATGTCCTAATTCCAACCCTCTCTCCCTATATGAAGTAGGAAGAACCAGCTGGCCGTGACCATTTGTTCCAGTTCCGGTCTTCCTATATAATAATTTGTTCTTCATGTAATAGTCCCCTTTGCTTGGAGGTGTGTGGTATTTAGGTAATTTTTTGTAACAAGGCTTGAGTGTATTGTCCTCAGCCTGTGCCTTCCTCATCTCCTCTGGATGAGTATTTATAGGTTCATCTTCTTCCTTTCTGGATTGTGATCGTGTCTGGACGGCTGCCAAGACCACAGGTCTCTTGGGATTCCCCAAGAAGACATAACGACACCCCAATATCAGAGAGTAAATGGGTGCGTCGATCACTGCTGCTCTGATTACTCCTTCCACATAGCGAGTTTTCACCGTTATCCTGGCAATGGGAAGTTTCATAAGTGGTATGTCCGTAGTCGCCCCTTGTATCTCCACTGTTTCTGTGGTATACTGATCTGGGTTCACCAAGTGCGCACTCACAACAGAATCAAAATCTAAGCCTGTATCATAGAGACACCTAATGGTGACCCCATTGCAGACTACATCCTCACACACTGGGGGGTGATAAGGTTCCTGCTGTCCAGTAGGTTTGTCCTTTCCTCCCTTGTTCCCCATCTTCATAGCAGCAAATCCAGAAGTTTTCTTATGACAAAATTTGATGTCATGACCTTCCCTCTTACACCATTTGCAATATAATCTACCTTGATGAAAAGGTTTTCTTTCATCATATTTCCTATCATTGAATAGTTGGTTTTTGTTTCTAAAGTCATTGCGTGGCCTATCAAAATTGTGCTTACCTTTGTTCCCCTAATCTTTGTTATCAAACCTGTTAGAGTTTTGTGAAGCCTTATAATTGTCAATCTGTTTCTTTTTTTGCGCCAGCTACCTCTGCCTGGGCTGCCTGATACCTCTCAGCGACATTAAGTAACTCATCCAGCCTCTCTGCACCTTGTTCCATGAGAAACTTTCTCAAGTCTGGAGCCATGGACTCTCTCAATTGCTCAATAAGGATCATCTCTTTAAGATCTTGGGTTTTCCCCAGAGCAGTCCATTTCTCCAAGTACGTCTCTAAACGTGCAGAGAACTGGTGATAGGTTTCACCCGACAGTAGTTTGGCATTCCTAAACTTTTTCCTGTAAAATTCTCCGTTCTTTTCATACCTTAGCAAAAGAGCCTGCTTTAACATGTCATAATTGTCTTGGTCGTCTTTGCTCATCTTGGCAAACACTTCATAAGATGTTCCCCTCAGCCCCTGAGTTAACTTTAAACTCCACCTTTCCTTCTCCAACCCATAGGTGGTGGCTAAAACCTCAAATCTAGACAAAAAAGAATCAATGTCATCGTCCCTCTCAACAAAATGGTCTAAATGGAACCCCATAGCTGAAGTTGAGGCTCCCTGACTAGCAGTGGCATCGGAGGTAGAAGTGCTGGCACCATTGTCAGGAGCATGGCCTTGCAACTCTAACTCCCTTAGTCGTAACTCGTGCTCCCTTTGTAACCGTTTATCTTCTGCTTCCCTTTCTGCAGCCTGTTTTCTTTCCCCGGCTTCCCTTTCTGCAGCCTGTTTTCTTTCCTCGGCTTCCCTTTCTGCCCTTTTTTCTTCAATTTGGAGCCGCTTTATTTCAGCCTCTCGGTCCGCCTCCAATGCCCTAGCCTCTTTGTCAGCCTCAATCTGCAACCGTTTTATTTCTTTCTCAACTTCTAATTTTCTTTCAGCCTCTTTTTCTAATCTTTTTTTCTTCACGTTCAATAAATTTATCCACCTCTGCAGTGACATACTGAAACAACTCTGGTCCATCCATATTCATCTCTTTTGCAGCCAGCACAGCAGCAGATCTGAACTTTGCTAGGTCGGCCATAATATCAATCTTTAAAATGATCTAATATAATTTTCAAAACTCTTAATAAACAGAGTACTATCACTAACTAATTAAATAACCAATTAATTAACTAATTACTGGCTCTCAACAGTCCATCAGCTTTTATTTTCCCTTTTAAATACTTTTATAACTTTTGGGGACACTAGTGCTACAATATTTAAATTTCTAAACACTAACAAGTTCAAATCCCGGAATAAGAGACCCCAATTTATTGTGGTGGGTTTTGATGTTATGAAATGGAGTTGATATTTTCCTTAATGTACTGAATGAGGCCAGCTGTGAAGGTTCCTGATTCTAACAAATTTAGGGTTGAGTTATCAGGATACCTTTCTGCTACCACCTTATGGCCTCAAGCAGACTTATTCTTGACTAGTATGAATGATAGCTACGTCTAATGTCTAGGGATATGCAAGTGTGGTGTGATGGTACTTTAACAATAATACACAGCCATACAAACAAGTATTAAAGGTCTAAGATTAAAGGAAGTAACACCTGTGATAACTTTGTACAATTAATAATTTTCTGGTTGATTTATTTGGTCCTGAACCAAGTATTCTTCTGGTCAGGACTTTAAAAATGAAAAGAATTCAAGATATATACAAAATATAAATTTTTTATAAGGCTAATCACTTTTCACAAATTCACAACGTCTGCTCTCGGGACTATTTTCTACAAATGGCGTCAAGCCGTTGAATTTTCTTAATAATATGAAAGGCTTTGGCCAATGACCGAACGACAATTTTGAAATTTGAAATTAAAAGCAAAACATACTTGATTTTTGGACACTACCAAGTTTTTTCCTCTCTCATTCTTAGATCTCTACTGCTAAATATATTTTGTGTTAAGCCATCCCATAATTTTTCTCCCCCTTTTCTGCCCCGTTCTACAACAGACTACTTGTAACCTTTTCCTGCCTTTTTCAAGGACGCGTCAAAAAAGTCACCGTTAGTGCAAGTCCAAACGAGCATGTGTTGGTCTGTCTGTACGAACAAATACCGTCTTCTGTCTATAACTTTATTTCTATCTGTCGGATTTTTGATTCGAAAGCATATTACCCATCAGAACAAGACCAGCTCTTTTATAATCATAAACCTAGTAATAAAGAATTCTTTATATTTTCCATTTTGGTGTTCTTTGTTTTCTAAGTTTCCACTACTTGAATGTTATAAAAATCGCCTCAGATCTTCCTTTTTCCCGATAGGAAGTAATTATGCGTGTGTGTATATATATATTTTTCCACAGTGTCTGTGGCTAGAAATGTATTGGCTAGCGGGGTATTTTTAAATTTTCAAATTTGCGACATCGTTTCCGACACAAGCTAGCGTCATGTCTCGCACTGTTGGCCCGAGTAGCTAATTCAAACCTCTAACACTTGACAAGCCGGCAGCAGGTGTCCGCTCTCTCAATCTTATGCGTTTGTGTGTTTTATTCTTTCTATCTTTCCTGGAACCAATACGCTAGTAGTTTTTTCAAACTTTTATCGTTAACCCTTGACGGGCGCGTTTTAAATGCTAATAGTACCAACGCGGCGATAAAATTTCTCACTATGTTCTATCCTACCTAATTCAATGCGTTTTCTGGCGCGGTAAAGAAAACGCGTTACAACTTTACTAATTTTATTTCTTCTGCTATTATTTTGACTTTAATATATAATTAATTAATGATTTTATCGTTGCATCAATGTACTTCACCACACTTAATGAGCGTACGTTTGTGTATCTGTCATACATTATGACGTAGTCGGTTTATGTTGTTAAAATTGTAACACTAATAATAAATTCTTCTTCTTCTTTTTCGTTTTCCCTCAGACGTCTACATTATTGACTCTAATAGAGGCAGTCGTCAGCTCAAGGTTCCTGACATCTCCAAACAGTTTTTTATTTAGTGTAGTGGGTTGGTGCCATATGCCACTCCGTTAACTGCTGTAAGTTGGGCAGGACTGGAGCACATGTTCGGCTGTCATGGGGTTCAAGTCCCCAAGGAGGGTAGTCATTCAACAAACCTATGCCAAGTCTTCCTGTCCAGTGCCATCACCTCAAAGACTGTCCATGTCGTCTTCACCTCATTCATGACTGTCTCCATTTCTCTTCTCCGTGTGTTCTTTGGTCTTCCTCTACTTCTCATACCCTAGGGGTTCCAGAACAAGGACTGTCTGTTAATGCTGGCCTTCTTCTTCTTTCGTTCGCTTGAAATATATTGTCTATATCTGCAATGTTGTTTTTTTTTGTATAAACTTCACTGTCTTTTGTAGTTCATACAGAGGTCCATATAGTTTTGCTTCCAGTGTTGTTTCTCTGGGCCAGTGGGTTTGCCTCAATATATCATATTCGGAGCAATCTTGAAGTACGTGCTCCGCAGTCTGGGGTGCCTGTCCACATGTACACATGGCTGAATTGCCAATCTTAAATTTTGTATACATGTGGCTGCGGAGTCGGTTGTGTCCTGTTCTGAGGCACAGAATGACAATTTGTTCTGATCTGTTCATAGCTAGGTAGTCATCCTGTGTTAATGTTGGTGGCTTTCTGATTGATTTGATCATCTTTTTCTTCTGATGGTACGTAACTGGTACATCCGGTTGCTCGTCTGCAGCACCTTCTTTAGCAAGTCGGTCCGCTCTCTCGTTTCCTGGTATTCCACAATGAGACGGTATCCACTGCATGGCGACCCTGTGCTGGTTGCACAGTTCAGAAAGTAGGGCTTGTATACCTGGAAATTTTCTGGACTGAAGTGCTTGGAGTGTTGATCTTGCATCTGTCAGGAATACTACAGGCTGTGGACCGAGATTGGTGTTCAACAGTTTCTCAGTTGCCACCTTGATTGCCTGGATTTCTGCATCATAGTTGTTACAGAATTTCCCCGTTGGTACTCTGACCGTATCCCTAGTGTTGTTTGGGTATTCTATGTACACTCCTGCTCCTCCAACCTTTACTGCATTCTGTGCTGACCCATCCGTGTATACTCGGACCCAGAGGTCCTGTGGGTATTCATCATCCAGGAAACTGAGAGTGAGTGTCCTACGTTGCACGCTGTTCTGTTCATCCCTGTCGAATATTCCTTTCACTTTTGTCTGGATGTGTACTGGTAGTCCAAGCTCCTCTCTCCAAGGGGTTTGTTCTGGCACAGACTTTAGGGAGCTGTCAACTTAAGGCAGGTCTGAGGTTTGTCTACGAAATCGTTTAGCCTGGTGGATAAAGCTGCTTCTTTTCAATCGCCCCATTGCTAGGTTTTGGAATCTGTCCTTCATTGGATGGCTCGGCATACAGAGGAACTTTTCTGCCTGTGTTAGCACTTTCGTGTTTCTGCGTTCTCTCAGTGCTTGTATCCTCCCCATTTTCTCCATCTCCACTATAGGCGTTGATTTCATTGCCCCCGTGATGACCCTAAGCGCCTGGTTTTGCACCTTACCTAGCTCTTGTAATGTGGTTTTTGATGCTAGACACCACGCAGCTGACCCATATTCCAGGTGTGGTCGTTTGCCCTGCAGGTAAACTTTACTAAGTATTTTCCCGCTGGCTCCCCATGTGGTTCCACTTAGTTTTCTCAGGATGGCTAACTTCCTCCTGGCCTTTGTTGCTGCCTTGTTGATGTGCTGCTTCCACGTCAGCCTATCATCGAATGTAACTCCGAGATAGGTGGGTTGTTTATCTTCTCTCAGGAGCTCTTCATTTATCTTGATGACACCAGCTTTTTGTTTGGGAGACAGGGTGAAGAGCGTAGTGCTGCACTTGTCTGTGTTGATGCTGACACACCATCTATTTGCCAATGAGGTTAAGGCATCTACAGCTCTTTGTAGCAGTTTGGTGCCACTGTTGCATGCTCATCTGTGCACCATATTACCAGGTCATCAGCGTACATTGCCACGTTCATTCCATGTGGTAGTTTAGCAACCAGGTCGTTGATGTAGACTAGGAAAAGTGTGGGGGACAGAACCCCTCCCTGAGGGACGCCATGACGCAGTAGAATTTTCTTACTCTTGAGGCCATCTAGCTGTACTCGGGCTCTTCTGTTATGCAAGTATGCTTTCACCCATTTGTACATCCTACCATTCACTCTACAGTTTCTCAGTTTCTTCAGAAGCACTTCTTTCCAAATCTTGTCAAATGCTTTCCTTAGATCTAATCATGCTGCTAATACCAGTTTCTTATCTTGGAACGCATCCTCAATCTCTTGGGAAAGGTAAGTTGCCTGATCTTCGGTAGAGTAACACTGCCTAAAGCCCGCCTGCTGTGGTACAAGAAGGTTTTCACTTTCAAGGTACCACTGTAGCCTGAGGTTTTATGATACGTTCCATTGTTTTGCAGATAAGGCTGATTAGTCTGTAGCTGGAGGCCGTGGAACTGTCTTTTCCTGGTTTTAGGAGTGGTATCATGATTGCTTCCCTCTAGGCCTGTGGAACTCTGCCTGAGTTCCAACAGATATTGAAGATCTGCAGCAGCTTTGTTTTTGCTGCGGTTCCCAAGTTCTTAATCATTTCATTGGACACTCCATCAACTCCTGGCGACTTTCTCATTTTCAATTTGGAAATTGCAAGCTCCAGTTCTCTGAATGTTATTGGTGCCTCCATAACTTCAGGTATGGTTCCATCTCGTCCTGCGTATTGTTGTTTCTCACGAGTCTCCTGTTGCTTCTCTGGGCTAACTTCGATGTTGTTGTCTTTAGCAAAGTGATCAGCTGCCTATTTTCCGATGAGGATGTTTCCATCTTTATAGAGTGCAATCTTTGAGTTTCTCACTGTACCCTCATCGTTAAGTTGTTTTACCAGCTTCCACAGTTTCCTTGTATCTCTTTCGAAGTTCAAGGACTATGCTTTCTCCTTCCAGCTTCTCCGCCTGGCCTGCAACTTGGCCCTTTGAAGTTTGGCCTTAGCTTGCTGGTAGTTATTGTGGTGTTCTTGGCATGAACTGGTCTCTGCGTGCTTTCGAGATGTTTCCACGTCGTCGTGCAGTTGCTCTAGTTCACTATTCCGTTAATGCTGTTAACATACTTCCTTAATGTGTGTCCTATCCATCTCCAGCGGCTTCTTCTCATCTCTTGTTCTACTGCCATCTGTCTGGTTCTTGTCATCAGTTCCACATTAATGATCTTGGTATACTAATTCAATCCTTCTATTCTATGAAAGCATTCATTTATGAAAGTATGAAGCTTCTTGGTTTTATTTTTTTGTTCTCCATGTTTCAGAGCTGCGTGTCTGTCTAGATGACGTCCTTCGGCAGAAGGTGGAGGTCTGGCCGGTGGCTGTGTCACCGCCGCACTATAACCCCCTGTGCAAGGTAGAGAACCGTCCTCGTGGCATTGCACATGCGTCACTTAGAGGGAGGTTCTCTGCGGTTGCAAGAAAGCCCAAAACTGTCCGTTGTCTGGCTGCTCTTGCCATTTATCGCCTACTTGTCTCGGAGATATAACCCCTTTTACAGGGTAGAGAGCCTTCAAACCTCGGGACATTACACACACGCCAAGGTGGGCCTGGTGTAACATGCCGCTGAGTCTAGGAAGCACCCTGGGGTTGCAAGAAGGCCCGAACCTCCACCCCAAATTTTTGTTGCAAGGGTAAAAGTGTGAATAACTCGAACACGTGGGGATCTTAAAGCAAAGCAAAGGACTGACTTGACATGTGAAATGAAGATTCTTGTTTTTGTGTTTGATTCTGATTTCTGTAGCACTATGGCTGTGGTTAAAACATTAATTAATGGATTTAAGTTTTTATTTGTACTGTAACACTTTATAACTCTATGGGTTTTTATAACTGCAAAATTTTATAACTGTAAAAAACTGTCATGTGAAAGCGAGTCTTGGACAGTATGTTAACAAGTAAAACAGCCTTTAGAAGTTACAGAATTGTGGTTTTACAGAAGAATGTTAACAATACAATGAACACTATAAAGAGTAATAAGGATGTCTTGAAAGAATCTAGAGCGTAAACGAAGCTCTATTACTGATTTTGTTATGCTGTCCCCGACGAAGACCTTGTGGTCGGAACTTACATTTTTTTCTCCTCTTTTGTCCTAGTAAGACGAACTATCTTTTATTTTTTTCTCCCTCCACTCCACCTTGTTATTATGGTGTTGTTATTGACCCAGCGGCGTTTGGGCTCTCTCCCTTCAGCCCAGTGCCATGTAGTCGTATCCAGAGGCGTCCCTAAAGTACTTGGCACCCGGGGCGGGTGTTACCTATGAAACATCCAGAACCAATAAATAAACGCATTTAAACAGTAAATACTATATTATTAGTGTCCGATGGCACCCCCTTCTTGGCTGTCACCCGGGGCGGACCGCCTACTCGCACCCCCGTTAGTACGTCACTGGTCGTATCTGCATTTTTTCGTAAGCTGCTCTTTTTCCCCGTATAAGGTGTTCCCCTTATCTAGCCTGGGAGGAAAGAGCATTTTCCTAAAATCATCGAGTGCTAGGTATTCAAAGAGGTGGTGGTGTACAGTTTCATACGGGAAGCTTAATACTGACATTAGAAGGAAACAATACACTTTCTTTAGGCATGCTATGAGAAGAGGAATGCTGGATCATACTGTGACAACAGGATAGATGGAAGGAAAAACAGATAAAAAGAACGACAAAAAGAGAAGATATTAGACAAAATGATATCCTACTTACTTACTTAGTCGTTCCTTTTCTACTGTGAGGTGTAGAGGTTTGTAAGAGAGAGCGCCATACTATTCTATCGGTTGTCTTCCTCCTGGCTTGGTTCAATTCTAGTCCTCGGTCCTTCAAACATTGTCTAATGTTGTCCTCCCAGCAGACTTTGGGTCGTCCTGGAGGTCTGGATTCCTGGCTCTTAGTTTCCCATGCTTGCCGTGGTAGCCGATCTTCTCCCATTCGGCCGACATGGCCAAACCATCTCAGTTGGGACTGTTCTACTTGGGTCTGCAGGGGTTGGGTTTTTAGGCCTTGACGTATCGTCTGGTTGCGGACCGTGTCTCTTCTTGTTACTTCAACCACCTTCCTCAGATACCTCATTTCTGAGGTTTGGATCTGGCTTTTGTGGGTTGTAGTCATTGCCCATGATATCAAAGTGATATCACGGAAAGTAATCAAAACAACAGAATTAATAAGCAGTACTAGAGACAGAGAGTTGTAGAGAGACATGATCACCTAAGCCCGATGGTATGCGTCAGGTAAAAGGAGAAAAAAACAACAATTAACATAACTTACAAGGTCTATATTCCAATTAGGATATATTAAAATAACCAATACATCAAATATTGTTTCCCATATATTACCACATTTTTTTGTGTTTTTTTTTTGGGTCGGCTTTTGCATTCTTCTGGCGATGCGCGTTCCTTTCAACCTATTTGGTTATATCACAGCGCATTTACCATCCCAAAAAAAGTCAACTCTGTTGACTGCTAACCCGATCAGCGTTGATAGATACTAAGTCCTGAAAAGGACCAACATTATCTATCTGCTAGCATAAAGCCCTAACAAGGACTCACCAGCTACGCCAACGCCCGAGACTTTATCATACTCTTATCTTGTTCTCATGTAAACAATCTAAGCTATAAACAAGGTTTGCACTCCGAATACCTGAAAATGTGTTTATTATCACAGAATAATACTTATTACTCAACATAAAACGTGCTTCCTACTTTTTTTTTGTCCGCTGGTTTTAAACTAACGTAAGTTCTCTGTTGTTGAATGCCCTGTTTAGTAGCATGTTTCACTTTATTTTCCTTCTTATTCTTCTTCTTCTTCTTCAACTATCATGCCTAGTGGCGTAGGAGATAATGTCTCTCCACAACTTCATGTCTCCAGTACAAATTATCAATTCTGCTGTTGACTTCTTTCCATGCCACGATGTCAAACTGTCCAGTATTTGCTCTCTAAGTTCCTTCTTGTTTCTGTTAATTGTCCTTTTTTGATGCTTAAAGTTCAATTTTGCTGTTTATTTATGTCTCTTCCTTATTTAAGGTTAATTCTGATATCTCTTATGAGAAGAAGACTTCAGCAATGGGAAAGGAACATACACTTGGGAAACTCGCTGATGCCATTACAATTCTGTCTTTGTTCTGGAATCTCTAATGATTAGAGAGGAAGAACTGATACACATGCAGTGTTTGTGTAGCTATTGTTCTATCGCTACACAAAAGGAGCCTGTAGTTGTGTAAAATAACCGGATCTTTAGCCAAAAAAAAAAAAAAATAATTTAATGTCAACAAAAATGGTAGAATAACGCATTAAAACAAATCCGGACATTATGCTCCTCAAGACAAGCCAAGCGGCACGATGGCAAGAACAAATAAAGAACTTGGAATTGTAGCTCTAAAAAAAGTGGAAGTTAAGTCAACCAAAGCGGTAAAAAACAACCCCAAACATAAACAAGAGGCATTTATGACCTTTGTACGCGCGCCTTTATGTAATGTACAGAATAGGGCCCCTCAACTACATATATATATTGTAATCACCAAAGCTACATTCAACAACATGAGACAGATCTAAAAACTAACTCACAAATTCAAATTGAGAATCATCAAATGCTATATGTATTCTTCATTATTGTATGGTGTAGAAACATGGACAATGAACCCACATCTAGAAGAAAGAATTGAGGCCTTTGACATATGAATATATAGGAATGGGGCACGTCACATGGATAGAGAAGAACAGATATAACAAGGTCCTAGAAAAACTAGGAATGAAAAGAGAATTAGTGACGAAGATAAAAATTAAACAGCTAAAATATTTTGACCATATAAAAAGACATAACACCTTACTAAGGACCATAATGGAAGGCAGAGGTGAAGGCAAACGGGCAGGAGGAAGACAGCGCTATAAGTAGGAAGATAACATCAAAAGATGGACAGGAAAGAGTCTATCAGAGTGTACCATCAAGACAAGAGACAAAAGACGTTGGAGATATGTAGCAGCCGACCTTCGGTGTGAAGTAGGCACCTTATGATGATGGTAAAATAAAAATGACTGAGTGAAGTAATGATTTTCACCTTTCGTGGAATTATAGTAAAGATGGTGATTCACAGCAAAGGTCAATATTGGGTCGTATCTAGTTCGTCTGGTCGCAAGGCAGACAGACATCAAGTCGATGACTCAGTACTTAAAGGTCAAATAGGATAGTACAACGTAATTTGTTGAGAACAATGTTGTAGCTAAAGGTAACAACGTGATACCATTTGGGCGCGACAACTGGGTTTTCTTAAAGAGGCACGTCAAATGTTTATTTGCGTGCGTCACTGTCGTCGTCATCATCATCGTCATGGTTACCACCACCAACCACCATCATCATCATCACCACCACCACCATCGATATCATCATCATCGTGATCAGCATCATCACCCCTGCCACCATTATCATCACCATCGTCATATGCATCAGCAGCATCATCATCGTCGTCATCATCATCATCATCATGTTCCTTCTCGTTCCTTAAAGAGCGCGGAACTTCCACTACAACTGGTACTCTTGCAGGAAACCTACATTAAGCATTCTTATGCCCTTGCAGCTGTGGTTTGTATAGCACTTTGATGTACATGATCATGTTCCCAGCTTCACTCACAACCTCATATCGGTTGCCTTGTACGACCTGAGGGCCTGTACGTTTAAATCTATATACATAAATATACTCAAATTCAAGGGACTGAACTTTAGTTCGTGTTGTACTTAGTAAATGACAGTTATGCCCCTTGAGGCGGTTTTGAAGAAATTTCTAACTCAAAATGGTCGACGAACAGAGTGGAAGAATAATGAAGGTTAAAAAATAAAGATATTACATGAGCTATCTGTCTGCGATCCTTCTCAACAGATGAGTTAAATCTAATTTTGTCACGTAATAGTTTATTTCTTCATTTTTCTCCTTCATATCCCTCCCCTGGGAAGTTCAGAGAATGAATTTTGTGTAGGAGTTTGATCTGCTTAATAATGGCTGGCACATTTTACAGGATAATTAAAAAGTCACACGCTTGTGTTTAGGTTTGTATAACTTCACTTGTATCTTATGGATATACATGGAACAAATATCAAAACATAGAGGAATAAGCCGCCATTTGATTAATAAGTTTTATTGTATATATTTTGTTTTATGGAAATAAAATAAAAATAACAAAGCAAATTACAAACAGACCGGAAAAACTGCTGAACGCTAAGAAGGCCGGATCTCACGTTGAGACTTAATCTTAATGTGACATAGCCTTTTATGAAATTGTTGGTGTAACGCCTCCCAGCGACATTTGAATTCTCTTTATTGTCAAAGCAATAAATTGTTGTCATAAAACAAATTGCTTAATTAAATAAGTGTGAGTGATTCCCCGTGAAAAGTAACAGTTTAACAAATAGGAAGTGACTTTGCTTCTATGAATTATTTTTAGTTCAAGAACATGTTGACGATGATTTAAAGCATGAAAATGAAAATTGTTGGATTTTTATTTTTTTTAAGCTTTTCTGGGTATACTTCTACCTTAAACTGCTCTGTCTGTTACCATTTAACAGCTATTAGATAGAGGAAGATGACGTGTGTGTGTGAGCGTGTGTGTGACCGTGCGTGTGTGACCGTGTGACAAAGAGACAGAATAACAAGCAAGCGAAATACTAATATTTAGACCAGGGTTTCTCAACCGGGGTTCCACCAGAGGTCGCTAGGGGTTCGGCCAGAGGTCGCCAGTGGTTCCGCGAGAAATAGTGATTGAAAAAAAAAAAAAACTGTTTTTTTTCAAAGTCTTGTTTACAACTGCATCTTATGCTATATTTTTTATATTTATATTGCTTTTGCCTATGGGTTTGCAGTAGCTTTACTAAACATCTTTGTCAATAAATTTTCATGTTGTAAATAGCTATAATTAAAATCAATTTACAACGTTTATTTAAATTCAGTCTACCGAGCTTACTTTAGAAAACTTATATCCCAGTTTTGCTTAAGCCAGTTATCTCAAAGAAATGTATTATGTTTGCCTTTTGAGTTTGTAAAATTTATGAAAGGGGAAGACAGACATTAATTCCAAGAAAGAAAAGCCAACCTCTACTACCTGGTTTTGTCCAAGAAAGGTTGGCTAAAAATCGATTTTTAGTTTTAAATAAGGAAGAACACTGCTCTTGCACATACTATATTTTATTAGCATTTTGTAGAGTAGAAGTTTATGATAACATTTTGGCCTACTTGGATAAGGTTAAAAAATGAATAAATAAAAAAGACAAATAGGACATTTAAATAGAAAAAAGTTGAAGTTTCTTCAAAAATAAACAGATCCACCGAAACAAATTATCCTCTACTCAAAAGAGCGTTGACAATTATTATTGTATTATTATATTTATAACTTTCTTATCACGCTAAGGTACCATGTGATTAGCTTCCGTAGCTAGGCGGTGGTGCCGTTCGGAAGGCCCTGTGTTCGATTCTTCGGTAAGCCAGTCACTTCTGTTGTTTTTCTGTTGTCTAGTTTTCTACTTCTGTGTTTCTCACGAGTGCCTGAAAGATACCTTTATGTGTGTAATATTTATTTATTTAAGGTATTTATTTAACAATAGATATAATGATTTTAATGCAGGGGTTTCCTGAGACCAGAAGATTACTTCAAGGGTTCCTCTTGGATAAAACGATTGAGAAAGGCTGATCTAGAGACACATCCGAAACATGTAACATTGCAGATGATGATAGATAACACAACATATGCTAGGGAAATGTAAGGGAAAAGGAGAATTCAAAGAAACAAAGAAACAGAAAGTATGCAAAAGATACTTTGTCTTGAGAAAAGAAGATAAAAACGTGCAACGAAAGAATGTGTATCGTGTCTCGCGATGGGAATAAAGAATCAAGGTTTGCTTGTATTCAAACATGTCAAAGGTCTAGCGAGATTTCTAACAGAACCGTGTCTTCGCGATGTCTTTAAAATGACAACTTGAGAAAATAGTGTCCGTAATACTGCCGGAGAGTGAGCATGAGACACGGCTACCGCATCCAAGGAAGACAGCAGACACGCAACTTACCAACTTCCAGCACGGGGTGCAGTGACGAAAAACAACGGTACTCTTTGGAGGTCCTGTAATTGGAATGAATAGACCTTAAACCATTTAAAGAGGACTTATTAGAGGGCAAGTCTGGTACCAGCAGCCACGGTAATTCCAGCACCAGTAGCGTGTATTAAAGTTGCTGCAGTGATAGCTGGTGGCTCTGAATAACTTTGTGCATCTTTTTAAATGTCTGTCCTATCAAATGTCGGTGATTCATGGCATGCCTACCATGTTTGAAACGGAGAGTGAGGGTTCGATTCCGGATAGGGAGCACGACAGTACACTTTAAACCTTTAACAAGGGTCCATTGGAGGGCAGGTATGGCGCCAGCAGCGGCGGTAAAGAAGCTTTTGATCTCTAAAAGGGTATGTTTCCTACTGATGTCAACAGTTGCTATGTTTAATGTACTCGGCATCAAGGAGTTAGAATATGAGGTTTTGATGCGGCTGGCAACCCCACCATGTAAAACAAATTGCCGTCGAAACCACAGCTGTGAGAGCATGCATATGCTTGGTGAAAGCTTCCCGGAGACAATGCTGTAATGTTGATTCGATGCTGTCTAAAGAGCGCATGAGTTAGTCCAGGCTTCTAAGAACAACTACAGTACTGGCTCCATGCTCCATCAGGGGCGACAAGGAGAGAGAAGAAGAATACTGCTTAATTGGTGCTTTATCATTACTTACTTTATCATTACTTACTTTATCATTACTTACTTTATCATTACTTACTTTATCATTACTTACTTTATCTTTTTCCCTCTGTTGCCACGAAACATCACGGGGAGACGAACTTATGGTTCTTTTCTAACTTCTTATATTTGAACATTACAAACATCTATTTGAAGGCCTGTAATTTCTTTACCAGAGCCGTGTCTTCTTAGGAACAGCCGTAGAAGACATTATGGCTACCTTAACTGCTACAAGGCTAAAAAGCAGCACCAGACTGCGCCATCCCACAGTCCTCTTCTTGCACACTACCATCTCCTTGTGGTGAAAATCTGGCTAATATCGGCAGACTCCAAACTAGTAATAGATGTAGCAGTAGTGACAGCAGCAACAGTAAAAGAAGTAGAAGTTGTAGTAGTAACTGCTGGTCCAGTGGTAGTAATGACAACGGCAACAGATATAGTAGTATTCGTTACATTAACAAGGGTAACATCAGTAAATGTAGTAACGGTAGTAGTGAAGTTGTAACAGAAGTAGTAGTTGCAACAGCAACAGTAGTAGAAGTAGAAGGTATAATAACAGCAACAGCAGTAGTGGTAACAGAAGAATTAGATGTAGTAACAGCAACAGAAGAGCAGTAATAGAAGTAGTAGTTGTAGTAACAGCAGCAATAGTGATAGTTGGATTAACCTTAGCAGTAGTAGTCATAGCAACAGTAGAAGAAGCAGTAAATAAAGGAGAGACGAATTCTTTCAGACGGAGACTTCATGCCCGGTTTGTTGTTATTGTGTTTTTTTTTTTGTTTGTTTGTTTTTGCAGCAAGAGACATGTAGTTTAAATAGCATATTTTCACTCACCAAAAGAAAAAAAGTGCTACAAAAAGCAATAACTAACTCCCCATTGCAGTTTGGCGACCAAGAAGTGAGATAAAAATGAGAGTGTGAAAAACGAAGAGCTATTGTTACTGTTATTTAGAATCAACATCAGCACACACCAGTCAAACCCATAGGAGCTCAGTCTAACTCAGAAAATGTGGAAGTGTATGAATGCTAATTGTTCCTTTAACGCGCTGGTTATATACGAGTGCCTGGTCCATCTTCGCACACGTCCGTCCCTGCTAATCTTTCGTTTGATGCCAAATTCCAGCCTTGATGATTAATCTGTTGCAGTGTCGCTCTCTAATAGGCGATCATTAATTGCCCTTAGCATCTTTCCTCTGTCTGTATCCAATGTCCACACTATGGGAGCTCTCGAACCCAGTCTGTCAGCTCTATTTTCCACGTATCAAAGAATGACTAAGACAGTAGATTCACGGCACGTTCTGAAGGTTTGAGGCCTCTATGTATATCCTTCATACAATCCATTTTGGACCTTCCTAAGCATAGACTGAGAGTCCGACACACTAACTGCTAGGGTAAATCGAGTTTCAGACAGCCACATAAGAATAGCTACGTGCACGGAAAGCACAAAAAAAATATAAAAAAATAACAACAACAACAGGCATAGATAGATAAATAGATAGATAAATAGATAGATAGATAGATAGATAGATAGATAGATAGATAGATAGATAGATAGATAGATAGATAGATAGATAGATAGATAGATAGATAGATAGATAGATAGATGGATGGATGGATGGATGGATGGATGGAAGGATGGATGGATGGATGGATGGATGGATAGATAGATAGATAGATAGATAGATAGATAGATAGATAGATAGATAGATAGATAGATAGATAGATAGATAGATAGATAGATAGATAGATAGATAGATAGATAGATAGAAATAAAAAGAAAAGAAAAGAGAGAGGGACAGATAGATTTAGGGAGACATAAAAACTCACCTGTCAGGTGTAGGAGGTATGCCAGCAGAGTAGTCAGTAGCAGACTTCTATTACCCAGGTGCATCGTGGGTAGTCATTGAAAAGTCAGTCCTGCTGGCAGCTTGCGCGCATGGTATAACTCTGATGATAAAGAGGATAATCAATCAATCAATCAACCCATCGACCGATCTGTCTGGCCGTTGTTTACTTTCTCACCTGTCTGCCAGCCTGGGTGTATGTCGTCAGTCTACCTGTCTATTTACTATCTGCTACATGTTTGTCTGTCATCATCATCACTACTTTCCTTTAGCGCTCGTTTCGGAGCATAAAACCACCACAACAACTGACGGAGCATAAAACCACCACTACAACTGACCCACCTTGCGGAAGCTTGTACCCAGCATTCATGTGTTCTTGTCAATGATTATAGGTTGACTTGTCTATTTTTCTTTGTCACATGTTTGTGACTATGGCTGACGAAGGGTGAATCGCGGAACGTCCCGTGTTTTCTGTGTACGTTAATTTGCAAAACTGATTTTATACCATTTTATTTTTTATTTTTTTTATTTATATAAGTGCTCTAGTAGTAGTGGTTTATGTGACAATTTGATCTACATTATGAGTTTGCCAGCCCCATGCCCAACAGTTTTTGAGTCGCCTTGTACGAGATGCACGAGGGTGTAGTAGAACCATTCTTTCTTTAGAGACCCACGTGAACTACACGTAACAAAATTGTACTTATTTTTCATAATACACAAATTTTGCCGCGTTGCAAAGGTATTTACGGGGACAAAACCCACAAAAATGAGTTTTCCGAGAAAGGTATGAGTTTGTCCCCTTTGACCTATTTCATAAAATGCCAGTTCCACGGTTATCACTGAAGCCGAAATAACAAAAATACCGTTATAGATCTGCTATGAAAATATAATAACAAACTACACGGAAGGAGAAACACTAAATAAAGCAATGTATTCAACTTCTTCAAGTCACGTGCTAGGTGGCGTAAGGAATCAAGCCTCGGCACAGCCTTCTGCTTCCCAGTGGTGTTTGTCAAGTGAACTAACAAAATGTGGTATAACGAAAAATGCCGTTCTTCAGAGAAAACACAATTTTCTCCGACCCTTCTACACAACTGTAAATAAACGTGTACACAAATATTTGTATTATCACATTTACGTTAAATGTTCACAAGTCTAATGGCATAGAAAGAATAAATTATTACCACAAACACCCTAGGCTTTCACTCTTCCCCCCCCCCCCCCCTTCCCTCTTTTAAAACCATAGCTTTCTTCCTCGTTCGCCTTCAGACGTCTACATTAATGACTCTAATAAAGGCAGTAGTCAGCTCAAGGTTCCTGACATCTCGTTCGCCCTCAGACTTCCACATTAATGACTCTAATAAAGGCAGTAGTCAGCTCAAGGTTCCTGACATCTCCAAACAGTTTTTCGTGGAGAGAAGAGGGTTTTTACTTTATGCTACTTCGTTCATTGCTGTAAGTTGGGCAGGACTGCAGCAGATTTTTGGCTGTCATGTGGCTGATGCCATAGGTGAAGAGATCTGTTGTATCAGTTCTGTACTTGTGATATAGATGGTACCTCAACCGGATGTGTCCAGTGCGTAAACGGAAAATGATGACTTAGTCTCGCCTATGTAGCTAGTGATAGCCATCATTTTTTAAAATATGGCCTGGGTGCTCAAACCATAGCAATTATGAAGACTCTGCCATTTTAAGACAACGAAATAAACACGAACGCACACACACTCACATCCACCAACTTTTCATGCACTCTATTTACAATAATTGGGTAGTAGGGAGTGACGAAAACAGTTGTGCTCTTTTCATCACTTTCGTTCTCTCCAGCATTATCATCTTTTTTTCTTCATTTTTCACACTCATCGTCCTATTATTTGGCATATTTTATGCACCTACATTCTTGGCTAGTCACTCCCAGCCTTGTTTACGTTTCACCATGTGAATCGTAGTATGACAAGGCTAATTAGACAGGTCAGCAGATAATACTTCTATCATATAAGTTGCCTAGCGTCTTTGATAGAGACGGTCATTGTTGACACAAGGTGGTATCGTACGATCGACAAAAAGCAAGCCAGATTGGCTGTCTAAGAAATCGTATCGGAGATGTACGCAAACACAGGTAATAATATGTAATAACTTCCGCTGGGACCACCTCTGTAGCAATAGTACGGATAACCTGTCAGAGGAGACAATATGGGCGGAAGGTATTAGCCAAGAAATAAGTTCACCGATGTGTTTGTGAGTTTGCACAAGTGCAATCGGAAGTATTACTGATATATTTGAAAGAGGTCACGAGTTTAAATTTTAAAATTGATATTTTAAAACACGCGGGGAATAGTAATAATTTAACACCCCGACCCACATAGTTCTAAAGAGACAGGATTGGTTTAATTTGAGAGCCGGAATAAACTTTGCCAAGTTTTGTCGGAAATACCATCTGGGACTTGGACTGAGAAATGGAAATATAATCTAGCGAAAGGAGACACAAATCAGACTGCATTTTCCACAACGTCAAGTAAGAACTCCCCGGAGCCAGAGATCGGACAAAGTATTCCTAAATTCAAAGTGACAGATCGAAGTATTTGGGCATCTTTATAACTTAAAAGAGAACCTGCAATTTTAAATACAAAGACTGGAAACTTAACGAATCAGAGCACCCGTCATAAGAGGAAAACTAAAATGTACCCGACCAAATGTTCGAAGCATCTAATCAAAGTTGCTGTGACAATTCATCTGTGCCAGGAGATTGTGTTCCCAAGTAATTTGGGTTCGTGGTTCGAAGCTACAAGTACCAGACCAGTCTGAAGTAAGAATCTTTGCCACTATCTTGTGAATCAAGAAGCTGGGTTCGACACCAACTACCTTCAGTAGACACGTTATGAAGACACCCACTTTGACATTAGGAGTGAAGTTCATCTAGACGCCTCTAGAGAAGAGTCATTATCACAAAAGACCTGACAACGACCCATTGCAGTACTCAGCCAGAAATATTTTTTTGTAACAGGCGCAAGCAACGGACAATAACCAACAGTCCCCAATTAAGTCTCAGTGAAGACAATTTTTAAAACCCTCTAAAGTCACTTTCATCCATATTTATTTTAACTTGTTAAAGACTAATCGGTTATTAAATTTGTTATATGTTATTTTACAAATTCATAGTTGATTCAGTTCTTATAGATAAGAGAGCGCATGTATGATCGAGAATCTTTAATATTTATATACATATAGTTACAGCCATAGAGCCAAAAAATACGTATAACAGGAATTTCGTTGGATTAAACAAGCTGGGGGCTCGAACAAGCCACACCATTGCTTAAAACTTCACAAAAGTTTCCGGATCAGATATAAGTCAATAGTGCTCTGCCCTATGCAGCATTGTTCTTGACTTCTGAATTATCTTGTGAAAACTCCCTTGAGATGGAAGTATCATTATCTTTCTATCTGCAACTCTGCCAAGAGTAATCTTGTGCGAAGTTAGACACCTTTGAAGACCTATTTTAGATATTCTTGAGCTTTGACCACTGGTGGACCACCACTGCAGAGCAAAGGAGAGGCAAATCCCGTGACATATGAATAAAATCAAATGGAAAAATTGGCAATTATAAATATTATCTACGATTAGCAGATATCCAGGCCCACTTAATTTACATGTCTGCATCATCAGGCATAAACAGGTTCCAGAGTTCAAATACCTAGGAAGTATTTTTACAGAAAATGGAAGACTTGTCAGACAAATTGAAACAAGCTGTCATAAAGTCAGTGAGTGACTTACTTACTGTCACCGCTACTCAAATATTCGAATATCGATATGAAAATTAAATGACAGCTGATGAACAGTCTATTCTTACCAACTCTGTGCTATCAGTGTCAAACATGGTGCCAGGCCATAGCACAGGAGAGGAGAATTAGTTCGTGTAAGATAAGGTTCTTAAGAAAAGCCATTGATGTTACTAGGAGAGAAAGAATAAGAAATGATGACTACATAACAACATTGTAGCAATTAAATCCTACATGAAGTATATAAATGGAAATTTAAACGGCTTTTGCCACCTCATGAGAATCTTTTTCTTCTTTGATCCATAGCCGCCGACCGTCAAAGCAGTCAGTGGCCATCACGCCTGCTGGCGTCTTGTAGGGCAGCAACAAATTGATTCCACAGTGTTCGGTAGGCAGCCATCCTTCGTACAGTGCCCCAACTCTGGTTCGTTCTTTGCATCTTTAAACTACTGTATCATGAGAATTATTATTTATTATTATTATTCCTTTGACCGCCGACCGACTAAGCAGTCTTCGGCCATAACACCTTCCGGCGTCATTAGGGCAACAGGAAATCGTCCGTTGTTCCGTCACACCTAACGGCGTATATTGGTACAACAGACTTTTAATTGTTGTTTCTGTGATCAATGTGACAAGCAAGCGGTAGATCAATCCGCCGTGCCCCGAACTTGCCCTCATGTGTACTCTACTCCTATCGCTATAAAACCATTTCGCCATGCCTCCCAGACGCCCGTCCAGCCAAAATCCATTCGGGACCGAAGGTCCTCGAACAAGGGCAGTCTGGCACAGGCACAGTTCCCACTCACTGCCTCTACTGCGCTGGGAGGACCCGGCAACCGGGACCACACACAGCCTTGAGAGGACAAAGATCGCCTTAAAGGGTCATGAGAATGGAGCCCGATAAATGACCATTACGCGCCTACAACACTTGAAGGTCTGCGGTCAGAGCACCGGGAACACCAAGAGACAGATAGATAGACAACATCACAGACATCCTACAACTACATGTTCTCACAGCAGCCAAGGCGACAGACTTGGCTCAAGTACACAAACTTTAGCTCCCCACGACATTTCACGACAATTGGACAGAAAAAAAGTCAAGAAAGTGTCTAAAATTACAGACACAATATGCTAATGATAACCCATCAGAGGTTGAACGGGATATTTTTTCTTATCCGGGATCTATAAACTACTTAGGGCGCCAAATGAGGTGTGTACCTTGCGCGACAAGAACTTTGTTTGCCTAGGGCGCCACATACCCTAGCAACGACCTTGATTCCAAAGCCGATTTCCCTGGAACGCCATGAATGTTGGTTGGGACACTGATTTCTCTTGTCACGCAATGTCTGTTGTGGTTATGTTTCCTTTCTGCTGTTGAACAGTAAAACCTTCCTGGATAGTTTTTTTGTCTCGTTATAACGGAGAAGGGAAGGGGTGAAAGGGGGGGGGGGGGGGAATGGGGGGACAGAGTTTGAAATACTGATAAAAAATAGGACAATTTTGAATGAGCATGCAGCCTTTCACTTCTACAAGGTATTGCATCTTTACCTATTCGTTTCTTTCTTTCTGTCTGTCTGTCTGCCCATCCGCCCGCCCCGTCAGTTTGTCTGTCTGTCTTTTTTTGTCTGTCCGTGTGTCTGCCTGTCTGTCTGTTTTTCAGACTGTCTGTCTACTTGCCCGCCTGTCTGTCTGTCTTTCTGTTAAAAAAAGTGCCACCATCCAGAAATATTGGATGTACACGAGCTGTCCTGACGGCTACTCTAGACATTGCAAATAAATCATCGGCTGAAAACTGGCCTGAAATTCTACAACATCATGAAAATTGCCGTGTCGCAATCAGTTCCAAGTGATAGATACAGTTTTTTTTTTAGATGACGCATGCGAATCATCCGTCCAGGAGATCAAGTTGGCGCTCAAACATGCTTTTTCTATCCTGACCACGTACCGGACGTTGAAGGATGTAATTTGAACCGGCCACGCTAAATCTAAAGGCAAAGAGCTCTGTTCATCTTCGTAATTAATGCGCCAGTGCAATCCCTTACGCGGACTCTCAGAGCACGCGCCAAAGTCTCGTCACTCCCATATCTCATCCAATCACTTGAATATTTTATAGTTGCTTTCACAATTGGAGGTTGAAATAATTAAGATAGGATATGGTGGCTGTCCCATATCTATAGCAACATTATTCTATTCACTCCGTGTTTTATTCCTCGTTCCATGTTATTGTCCAATCGTTATCTTGCGTGCTAATTAATGATCAAACATGCAAGCATGTCGTGGGAGATTCCTCTCAGTTTGGAAAACGGAAAATGCGACTGGTGCTGGAACAGAGCTTAACTTGATCAATATTTCCCCAGCGTATAGAACTTACGTGCATTGAGAAAAGCTGTTCATATCATTACAAGGCAATTCGTGTTCTGGAAACCCCACGGTCAAAGAGGTTAAGGGTCACGGTACCGAAAAACACGCACGGAAAAGAGAACTGGAAACATAAATGGAAGGGAAAAGTAAACGTTTTTAAACCTAGTTCTTTATTTCCTTTGTTTCCTTCGCCTGTCCCTGGCGAAGGCCGTGTGGCCGCAATGTAGGTTTTTCTCGTCTTTTGTAATAGTTTTGTTTTAATTTTTTAAATTAAAAAAATTTTTTTTTTATCGTTCGCCCGTTATTACTCGAGGCGAAATCTTCGGTCAGTATGTCTAGTCTGAGACTGATTTTACGTGAGTATCCCTTTTCCCTGTACGCTGACAGGTGTCCTCTCGCTATTCAGGCAGATACTCGCCGTCTTCATTGTCACGGAATTGCCTCTGCAGTAGTTATCCAACAGTGGCAACAACTCATGAGTATCTAATATGGGTCTTCAAAGGTGTCTAACTTCGCACAAGATTACTCTTGGCAGAGTTGTAGATAGAAAGATAATGATGCTTCTATCGCAAGTGACTTTCCATTAGATATTTAAGAAGTCAAGAACAATGCTGCGTTGGACAGGGCAATTGTTAACTTATATCTGATCCGCCACCTTTTATGAAGAATTAAGCAATTATTAATTTTAGCTCGTTCAAGCCCCCACCCTGATTTACTCAGTGGAATTATTATTATTATGGTTTAGCTCTGTTTAGAGCGTATTTAGTAAATTGACTGAGATAAACACGCAGTACATTCAAAATGATTAAATTGACGTTAAATTTGAATATTTACAAATAACAAACTTAATAATCAACTAAGTTTTAACAGTTTGAAAAAATTGAATAGTGTTTAACAAAAAATACTCATCATCGTGTGATGGTATGATGTTTTCTGTAAGAAGTCACTTGGCAGCTTTTAGGTTTGACTTAGCTGCAAATGGTAGTTTCTGCTCCCGCTGGGTTTTTGGGTTCTGTGCAAATAGGTCACTGGACTTCTCGCGTCTCTGGTCAAGATTAAAGGCGCAGCACGTTTCAAGTAAGATCAGGAAGTACCTGCAAAGCTGGTCCCGCGTCTCTAAGTCCGTCTGATGGTGGTGTCTAGTTCGACGTCAGGCCACTTCTACCCTCACTTTGTTCCAGAGATTAGTACCCTCACTGGTACCACCAACTAGTATGGTAAAAGAAGAGAAACGAATACCCTCTGAGTATTGAGTTTCCCGACACATGCTTATGTGTCCCCATCTTTCTATTCCATCATCCCATCTACCTCAGACTATCAAAGGGGTCCATATCGTTCAGTTGACAATCAAAGAGGTTCATAGCCTGCATCGAACAATCATTAGAGTTCCTAGCCTTCATCGCGTAATCTAAAGTGTCCATAGCCCTCATCGGACAATCAAATGGGTTCATAGCCTTTATTGGACAATCAAAAGTAAGTATAGCCTTCATCAAACATCAAACGGGTCCATAGCCTGCATCGAACAATTAGTAGGGTCCTTAGCCTTCATCGGACAATCAAAAGGGTTCATAATCTTCATCTGACAATCGATTGGGTCCATAGCGTTCATCGGACAATCAAAGCGATCCATAACCCTCATCGTACAATCAAAAGGGTTCATAGCCTTCATCGGACAATCAAAGCGATCCATAACCTTCATCGTACAATCAAAAGGGTTCATAACCTTCATCGGACAATCAAAGCGATCCATAACCCTCATCGTACAATCAAAAAGGTTCATAGCCTTCATTGGACAATCAAAGCGATCCATAACCCTCATCGTACAATCAAAAGGGTTCATAGCCTTCATTGGACAATCAAAGCGATCCATAACCCTCATCGTACAATCAAAAGGGTTCATAGCCTTCATTGGACAATCAAAGCGATCCATAATCTTCATCGTACAATCAAAAGGGTTCATAGCCTTCATCGGACAATCAAAGCGATCCATAACCCTCATCGTACAATCAAAAGGGTTCATAGCCTTCATTGGACAATCAAAGCGATCCATAACCCTCATCGTACAATCAAAAGGGTTCATAGCCTTCATCGGACAATCAAAGCGATCCATAACCCTCATCGTACAATCAAAAGGGCTCATAGCCTTCATTGGACAATCGAAGGGGTCCATAATCTTCCCCGGACAACCAAAGGGGTATATAGCCTTCATCAAACAACCTAAGGGGTTCATAGCCTTCATCGGACATTAACAGGGGCCCATGGCACAAACAAGTTAAGAAACCCTGATCTAAAGCAAACAATTTAGTTCCTGCAAGTTTATCCCTGCCCAGAAACGACAAAATACGCATTTGTTCTTGGATAGAGGCAGGTAATAGCCACAAAGACCGCTCTGTTCCAAGATCTGAAGATTTAAGAGACAGCAAAGCCTTCTCCTGCGTCCTTTAAACTCTAACCGGTAAGTGTAAAAGATAAGGCTGGTCTTCCTCAATAGACATCTTGAAAGACGGTGAAATCGTTCCCTTTGATGCCACGAGAAATATCCGAACCTCTAAAGACAGATTACAGACTAGAAATTTCCTGCTTCTATCCAAACTTTTCCAATACAAGCAAATTTTTGTCGTTTTTATATGAACCTCGACCGAGTCCACCAGCGAGGAAATGAAACTCTGCGAGAATAAGCAAACATAGAACTCTCAGATTTCTGCCGAAAGCTCTTGAGTCTCGGTAGATATCTGGGAATGATGTTTTTGGCTAGAGACTTGAAGTTTGTAGTTGGTTCTATATCAAGTACTTTCCCTAAGCTTTTTTTTTTTAAAGCGAGAAGATTTATTGTATTTTAACTCCTGTCTTTGATGCCGTGACATCTTTTGATATAACAGTGCGCCCTCTGTCGGAGCTTATTTACCATAGCTAACGTAGATTTTGTTTGAATGTAGGGACGTTGAAAGTGCGTTTGGCAGAGTGCTTAGGGCACTGGCTCCTCTCGGCAAAGGTACTGGGTTAGAGACACGGTGGCGTCATGCTCGAATCTACCCATCTGTAAATCGGTACTTGACTCAGCTCTTGAGTTAAGAAGGCAAAAGGTAGCGAGGAAGGGAACTGGCCGCCCTCCTCTCGAAACAGCACCTAGTATATTGAAGTCTCCAACACTTTACTCCACTACGGCAGTATGTGATATGGAATTATACTTTTAATTAGGTTATAAAAATGTAGGGAGATTCTTAAAACAAACTGGTTAGCAGTTCTTAATTTCAAGTCAACGGCCAGGATTCGCCCTCACCAGGAGCAACAGCGACAGACCTTGCTACTCGTAAAGTACACCTACATTGCTTTATTTTTATCTGTAAGGAGTTACGCTCTTGCCTTTTGTTTTTTAAGATTTTTTTGATTGTCACACAAAAATTGGTTCACATATGAAATTATTAAAAAATTGTTCATGTTATTATCAGCATCTAAATTATACAGAAATGTAACTGCAAATATAAGGACAAAGAAAATGCTCGCGCACAAGCACCCAAACGCACGCACAGACACCCAAACACGCGCACACATAACATGCATATGCCCATACACGATTTACACAACCGAAAAACTGTAATAGTAAAATTAGTTTCGCAAGAGGTACATAAGTTGAGGAGGAGTACAAAATTCCGTTTTATTTGCTTGTCTTGCCTGCAGACTTCTTCTTCTTCTTCGATCCTTAACCACCGACCGTCAAAGCAGTCAGTGGCCATCACGCCTAGTGGCGTCTTGTAGGGCAACAACAAATTGATTCCACTTTGCACGGTCGGTGGCCATCCTTCGTACAGTGCCCCAACTCTGGTTCATTCTTTGCATCTCAGCCTCCACAGTCCTCCGCCAAGTTGTTTTTGGTCGGCCTCTCTTTCGCTTTCCTTCAGGGGTCCAAATCATAGCTGTTCTTGTGATGGCATCGGGGTCTCTTCTGAGGACATGACCAACCCAGCTCCAGCGTCTGCCAGCTATGATGGTGTGCATGTCCTCTTGCTTGCTACGAGTAAGCAGATCTTGGTTGGTGATGGTATTCGGCCAAAAGATGCGGTGAATTTTTCTTAGGCATGTTGTGTGAAAAGAGGACAATTTTGACATTTCCTTCTCTGTGACTCTCCAGCATTCCGCACCATAGAGAAGCACAGAAAGCACGCAACTCTGGTATAATCTTAATTTTGTGCTTGTGCTAATTGCCTGCAGACTAGTTGGAATTAATTAAGTGTTTCTTTTTCTGCATGAATATGTGCAGAGAAAAAATCTTTGAATTAACACCCACATAGCTATGTAAAATAGACTGTATTTGCCCAATATGTTAAATATCAAAATGTTGACAGACAATTTTGTTTGTTTAAGAAATGCAGATGTATGAGAAGATATTGCAAGAATTTGGAGATTTAAAGAATATGAGAAGTCTGTAGACGAATATGAAAAGTTTACAAAACATGGGTTGGCTATATCCACAGATGGAAACCTGACACCATCACCAGAACTGCTATGCTATAGACCCCAGAAGGACGGCGAAAGAGAGGCAGATCAAAGACAACCTGACGGAGAACAGTAGAAGCTGAGCTGCAAAGCATGAACCAGAGTTGGGGCACGGCACAAAGAATGGCCACGGATCGAGCAAAATGGAGACAGTTTGTTGCTGCCCTACAACACGCCACTAGGCGTGATGTGCACTGACTGCTTTGTCAGCCAGGGGCTAAGATCCAATAAAGAAGAAAACGATTCAAGATATGACAAGATTTTAATATAAATGTCCAGTGTTGTCCGATTTGGGGGGGGGGGGAAGGGGGGGGATCTCTCAGGAGACAAAGAAAGAATAAGCCTACTGCCCGTCTGGCATGTCGTACGAGGCTACTAATGTGAATTTATACATGTGGCTGGCAACCTGATCATGTGAAACAAGTGGCTACAGAAACAGGGTGTAAATGTTTGGTGCAGGCTTTTTGTGTGGACTAGTTGCAGTTGTGACTCCATTCTCTGTAGGGAGCGCAATGAAAAATGATATATATATTTATCAATATTTATAAAATCCCAGCTTTTTCTGTCACAAACGCTAAGGGAAGCAACTTTGGTTGAAAGTTAGACATTACTTGTATTGTTTCCCTTATATATTCTTCTTTGATCCTTAGCCGCCGACCGTCAAAGCAGTCAGTGGCCATCACGCCTAGTGGCGTCTTGTAGGGCAAAAACAAATTGATTCCACTTTGCTCGGTCGGTGGCCATCCTTCGTACAGTGCCCCAACTTATATATACTCTCCCGAAAATATTAACACTCGACAAAGAAAAGTGGGGAAATGACGGTGAGCACAAAAATATTTATAGAATGTGTGATCCCTTATACACACATTGGGATCCTCGCGGCTGCTACGTAGTTCGTATACTCTGGTGATGCACAGTGGTTTACAAAAAATACTTTTGAATTAGTAAAATTGCGGTTAGGTATTGGTGCTTTTGAATTTAATTCCCGTCTTTTGACGGGATTTTGCACTAGTATATATACACATATATTTGCAAGGACAACCGTCAAAACAATGACGAGAGAAGAATTAAAGCCAACTTCTTAAACTTTCACAACTTGCAGCACGTTTAGAAGACTGAGAAATGTGAATAGGTAAATACAGTTTACTGTGGCTATTTACTTAACGTACATACCTAGGATGCACAGTAACACTAGACGGCGGAATAAAGAAATATATCAACAACGTAATGAATAAAGCGAGAACAGCCTTTGCTAGTCTCAACAACACCTGAAAGTCCTCTCAGTACAGCACAAACACCAAATGAAAATTATATGAGAGCTGTGTACTTTCTGTGCTTCTCTATGGTGCGGAATGCTGGAGAATAACAGAGAAGGAAATGTCGAAATTGCCCTCCTTCCACACAATCTGCCTAAGGAAAAGTCTCCGAATCTTTTGGCAGAATACCATCCCCAACCAATAACTGCATGCTCTGAGTAACCAAGAGGACATGCACACCATCATGGGTGGCAGACGCTGGAGTTGAGTTGGCCACGTCCCCAGAAGAGACCTCGATGCCATCACAAGAACATCTATGCTTTGGGCCCCTGAAGGAAAGCGAAGGAGAGGTTGACCAAAAACAACTTGGTGGAGAACTGTGGAGGCTTAAATGCAAATAATGAACCAGAGCTGTGTCACTGTACGAAGGATGGCCGCCGACCGAACAAAGTGGAAGCAGTTTGTTGCTGCCCTACAAGACGCCATCAGGCGTGATGGTCACTGACTGTTTTGACAGTCGGCGGCTAAGGATCAAAGAAGAAAGAAGAAGAATTAGTTAACAGGTCTTTAAAAATACAATTTAAAAAAAAGTAGTTATCTTTAAAATGTTTGTCCTTGATAGTCTTTGTCCTGAATATATTTTAAGAATGTTGGAGTTCCTTCCTTTGCTTGCACGTGAGCGCTACATACAGTTAACCATAAGGAAAGACTGCTGGTAAATATTCACTTAGATGATAACATAACTGCCCCTGTACGTTGTTGATTGTCATGGCAAAAGCTAAAGTCACAGGAAACTGACGATATTTTAAGATGAAAGGAAGGCTATTGTCACTTGGCT
The DNA here is from genome assembly GCA_024509875.1 of Oreohelix idahoensis. Classification (NCBI taxonomy): domain Eukaryota; kingdom Metazoa; phylum Mollusca; class Gastropoda; order Stylommatophora; family Oreohelicidae; genus Oreohelix; species Oreohelix idahoensis. The sequence goes on along the minus strand of JAMPIV010009188.1, from coordinate 74,410 downwards.
TTAAACTGATTTGTGGAATGAAAACTCGTCTATATTACTTAATACATGTGATGATTTTCTGTATATTTAAACAAGTGCAATTGTATTTCGTTAGTTTTAACAGTGTTAAAAAATAAAATAATAATACTAAAATATGAAAAGGTATTGTGTGGCTGTTTTGTTTCGAAACTAAATTATTAAACTTTTCCCATCATTTCTTGACGGGTTACTCGCGAAGAGATCTGTAAAATCCTAATACAATAGATTATTGGCCTCAAATGGGTTGATTCTAATGGTTGTCCAAGATAACGTTCACTCAATTCGCGCCGTTTCCCTCTTTCTCCGAAAGCTGCTGCGATTGTTTCTGAAATTACAGATTCAGGGACATTTCATACCAGGCAAATTCTTAATGTCACGATATATGTATCTGTAAATGACAGCCGATGCCAAATGTGGGCACAATGTTTTCCCAACCAATTTGATATGAAACTACCAGAGGATGGTAGCAGTCTAAGAAAAGCACGTGTTTGCTAGGTAGTAGCTACAACATTTGTCTACTGAGAGTACACTCGAGCAGTGCTTGTCGGATATTGATTGAACCAAGTGAGAGCGTCTTTACAATTTCCAAGAAAATTGATTCGCTGAGATACGATGTTCTTTGCGTCGGTTCTTTTACACAAATCCAAACAATTTAGGAGCCGTTCTCAGAGCGTTAGAAATGATGCCAACATAGCTTGAGGTTCTTTCATACAAGTAAGAGTTGTCTGATAAAGGTTACATCACAGGTCACTGTACATTTTTCATCTTTGCGGCAAATAGGGTCAGGTTTGGGTTAACGTTATTATTCCCTTATTAGAGAATTGCTTTACTGGTAATGTCATGTCCCTTCTTTTCCCACCACAGTTGCAATCTTTTCATGGAGCTTTCCGGTGGGGGAACTAAATTGCACGCCTGTTGAAGTAACGTTCATTTCTTCCCAAACTATTTCATGGCAGAGAGTTGTTATTTACCTGTTTATTTTTATTGAAATATTCCTGCCTCTGTTGCTTTTCGTTGACAAAATTTCTGGAAATTTTCCCATTTATATTAAGCTATCCAGGTCAATATGGCTAAATCTCTCCATTATACATTTATTATTTAGCCAGTGAAGCCTTATTACTCATCAAAGATGAAGCTTCTAAGCTTTCGCGCCACCGTTTCCGTGTTGCCAAACATCTGAAATTACTGCATGAACATTTAATGCCGTCATCAGGACATGCAGTAGATAGAGCACAACTTAATTATTTCCCGCCATATTTTAGCTGACGACTTACTCGTTCGTTTATATTTTCTCAGTTTCGTATAATTCGTGTTGGTGTAAGGGTAAAGGATCCCGTTACACGCCCATTGAGGCATGTTGGGAATATGGTCTTCTTCTTCTTTGATCCTTAGCCATCGACTGTCAAAGCAGTCAGTGGCCATCACGCCTAGTGGTGTCTTGTAGGGCAACACCAAATTGATTCCACTTTTTGGGAATATGGTGTTAGGCCCATATTTTCTCGTATTGGTATTGTAAATTAAAATTGCTATTTATTGTTTACTTAAAGAGAATAGAATACTATCAGGGGTCTAGTAAAAAAAAAAAAAAAAAGAAGGCTGGTAACACTGACCTTAATCCTTCAGCCTGTCCCTAATTGCGACAAAGATGCCCTATGTAAAGTGTACTGTGTCTCAACCTCTGATAAGGGGCCTAAGACGCGTCAACAGTGAGGAATGCAGTCAGCGACCCATAGCTAGACTGCTTGCGTCAGGGTCTTAACCTGTGGATTCTAGGGGGTCCGTGTACATAAGGTAAAATCTGAAATGTAAAATTTTAATTGTGCTTTTTGTGTAAATATTTTTTCCAAGAAGGGGTCAATAGCCTTTGTCGGACAAAAGAAGAAGTCCATTGCACAAAAATAGTTGAGAAAACCTGCCCCAGGGAGTAAAACAAAATAGGGTGAATGATTTATTAAGTCTAACTCTGCGTCTGATTGGCACAGTGGTTAAAGCGTTTGTCTCTCGCAGCAAAGATACTGGGTTCCTGGCTCAAAACCTTATAGCGTCACTCTCCATTCTACTAAGTTGTAAATTAGTACTTGACTCTGCTGTTGCGTTAGGAAAGGCAAAGACAACGAGGAAGGGAAACGGTCACTACAACTCTTAAAACTGAGACCTGGTATAGTGAAGTCTCCAACACTTCACTCCCCTACAGAAGTATCTGTTATGGGAGTACCATAAGAAATAAAACCAATAATCGTAAATAACTTGGAAGAAAAATAGCGTAGAGAATACTGTCGTAAATTTATTTTGAGAGAAAGAGTCTTGGAAATAGTGGTCCTGTTTAGAGTGGAGAATGATGGAAAAGGCTATGTGATAGTAAGGGTTTTAGAAGTAAATAGTTGATTCACAGAGTGCTGGGAAGAGTAAGGACAGACTGTTTTACGACAATTTTTCTCTCCATTGTACTCCTTAAAAAAACTCTTCTGGACAAACAATTATTTGCCAGTTTCCAGACTCACACCTGCGCTCACACCGATTTGGTGCTTCAAACACACAACATACGTGAATACAGACTACGATAACGAATATGGGAAAGTTTGGGTTTGGGCCTGCCAACACAAATGCTAAAAGTTTTATTACTTTTATTTAGCATAAAAATCAAGTCACAAACAATTATCAATTAACATGCAGAAATCAAAGGTTCAAAAAATACAAATAACAAGGTTGGGGGGGGGAAGAGGGGGGGGGGGGGGGGGGGGGTTAGTGAAGAGTGATATTCAATAGGCCCTTCCCTCTTGTACAGACAAATGAAAAAGGAACCCGGTCCAAAGGACAGGTAGTTAACAGAAATAGATAAGTTAACCCAACAGTCAATTAATCTATCCTGAAAAGAGGGATTAGGACACTAGTCCTATTATCATTAACTGTTTTTCCTTTTACTAAGCAGATTAGGAAGGGGAAATAACAGGTTAAGAAATCCCACTTATAAAGTGAACCATGCAAGGAATAAAATAACAAAGTGTCTACCAGGTACAACAATTAAAATAGTTGCACATAAATCTCATTTAGTCATGCAAGCTCGTGCTGGCCAACACACAAACTCTCACACAGACTTACCGATCTTGGAAGCAGGCAATCCATAGAATTATACCAAAAAAAACCGTCAATTAACACTTGACATATTGAGAGTGTCTTTTACTTCAATGTCCGGCCCCAGATTTAGCGAGGTTTGGCTGGTTGCAAATATTCCCACTTATCGCCGGTCGTAAAGACTAAATGTTCTTGTGGTTTTTTTTATGATATAAAAAGAGTCTATGGGATGGCACTGTCACCGTTAGATACAGGTGAGAATGGGGTATGGTTTCTTAGATTTCGCCGCTGGTGGGGGAACTTCTTGGAATGAGGTGGCAACAACTGACCAGTGAGGTATGGTTTAAATCTAGTGAGGAAAAACTAGGCACCGTCGCAGTTCAGGTAAATATGTACTCTCTCTCTCTGTAGCAGTAAATTAATAAAAAGCTCTGGCAATTGTTCTTCTTCCAGTTACAACTTAATATACTTGGTGAGGTGTTTAAATTTGTCAATGGGTGTGCTTTCTTTCTATTATTTTAGATAGCTGGATCCCCAACATAGGATCGCCTCAAAGATTTAAAATTTAATACACAGTCTCATCAGATTCTGGAAAGGGTTTTAAGAACTGAGTCTGGGGACTCTTTACCAGGTTGTACTTCTTTTTGCTGGGATCGCAAAGGTAGCGATCACTCTAGATAAAAGATAGAAAACATGTTATTCATACCGAAAATCAAATAACATTCTAACGCGCGATAAATTTACAGTTAACTACTATTACACTCGCGTCTTTAGTTTTTTATAAAATTCAGGAAGAACTCCACGCGAATTTAATAGTTAAAACACACGTAAAAACTAGAACTAAACTCAGTTAAATTTAGTTATAAATTCCTTCGCGTCTTTAAATGTTACTTTAAGCATTTAAGTATCTATCATCTTGGGAAATAATATAATAGATATTTCATTAACTTTTCCACTGGAACTATTTGAGATAAGTTTAATTTAATAGATTTAAGTTAATCACAAAATCCAGTGAAATAAAATAAATGAATGAACTAGACCACTGATCACTTTGAAACAAATATATTATACCGTTTAGCACAGAATAGAATTCACTGCAATAAGTTGAAAATCCAGAGGGAATCAAGCAAGATTTCACTTTGCTAGTGTGTGATAAAGTACATTGATACAGCAATAAAATTATTAATTATAAGTATAAAAGTTAAAATAATATGAGTAGAAATAGAAATAGTAAAGTTATAACGCGTCTTCTTTCCCCGCGCCAGTCATCGCATTGAGATAAGAACGTAGTGTGAAACCTTATTGCCGCGCCAGTGGTATTGGACTTTATAATTCGCCCGTCAAGGGTTAACGGTAAAAATTTTGAAAACAACAAGCTTAGTTGTTCCAAGAAAGATAGTAAGAATAAAACAGGGGAGGCATAAACGAACGCATAAAAGTGAGAGAAAAGATGGCGTAATTTATATGATAGTGGAAATTGAAACTAACTCTGGAAAAAATATGGATTTCTTTATTAATGGGTTTAGGATAAAAAAACATAGTTAGTTTGATTGGTTATCTTTTCCTGATAAATAATATGTCTAAAAAATACAAAATCCCCCAGTAGATAAGAAAGTTATTGACAAAAGACTGTATTTGTTCGTGCAGACAAACGGACAGACTGGCGGTTTTGCATTCATTTTGCATTCACTAACGATTAAAATTTTGAACGCGTTGTTGGAAATGAGACAAGCAAGCAGGTATTCTGTTGGAGGAGGGGTAGACAAGGGGAGAGAAATTATGGGATGGCTTAACACTAAAAATATATTTTAGCAGGGGACATCTAAGAATGAGTGAGGAGAAAACTTGTTATGTCCAAAATCAAGTCTGTTTTTGCTTTTATTTTCAAATTCAAAAGTAGTCGTTCGCTCATTGGCCAACGCCTTTTATAATATTGAAAAAATTCAAAGTCTCGACGCCATTTGTATAATACAGTCCCTCGAACAGGACGTTAGAAATTCTGGGAAGTGTGACTTGCCTTATTAAATTAAATATATAACTAAAACAATAATAGGCACCACAGTCCAGCCAGCAGGACATCTGAAGTCTGCTAATCAACGTACCTGTGTTTATTCATTGAATTTATGGTAAGGCAGAAATTATTCATATATATATATTTTGTTTAAAAATGTGAGTGAGAGATACTGCCATTACGACTGTAAGTAATTAGGTCCCTAGCTGATTTATGCAGGGCCTAGAGGTAGATTTAGGCTATAACACATTGCCAGTTTTGTAATTGCACATGTTTTGTGAAATAAAAATGTTTTCTTAGGTGGCCAGATGGACACAGCTCACCTATCCTATTGTATGGAAGAAAAGAAAGATTAATATTATTATTGCGGATGCAGGGCCACCTTGAGAGGAGAGACATGTGAACAACACTGGTACACTTTGTAATGGATGAGCTGGGTTGGTCAATTAGATATGACCCAGATCTTTATTTCTCATGTATTGTAATTTGTAGAAATAACAGTTTAAGTATGATATCAACAAGGAGGCATTATTTCATTGTTACAGGGTTTTTATCTGGCACTAGCCCGGTGCCAGATGTCTGTGAAAAGCAGTTGATAAGTCTTTTCATTTCCAGTAGTGACAGGGGTCTACAGAGTCCACACTGTTACTTTTGGGCCAGTATCAAAATGATCGTTTTACAGCAAGAATACGGACAGTTCAAGTTGTGCCAGATAAGTATAATATCTGGCACCCGACTTTTCATCAGCATCAAAGACTAATGCACCCCTGTGTAACATAATAAAAATATTCCCCAAAGAATAAAACATTGACAGTTGTGTATTAAAGAACTGAGGATGATTAAAGAATCCCAAACAGCCATCCAGTGTTAGAAACCAGTAATATTAAAAATTTAGTAACACTATTAGTATATTTTAACAGTATATGTTTGGACAAAGTGTCCCTTTGGGGTGAAAAGTTGCTTTTATGTATATACATTGAGTTCTTTTAATTTGGAAAGTCCTGACCAGAAGAATACTAGGTTCAGGACTTATAAAATTGTATAAAGAATATTTACACATCAAAATTTAACCCATGTGTTAGTTCATTTGATCATAGACTTTCCTAGTTGTTTATATGTGTGTGTTAGTGTCAAATTACCATCACACCACACTTGCATAACCCTAGACATTAGACGTAGCTATCATACATACTAGTCAAGAATAGGTCTGATTGAGGTCATAAGGTGGTGGCAGAAAGGTACCCTGATAACGCAACCCAAAATTTGTTATAATCAGGGACCTTCACAGCTGACCTCATTCAGTACAATAGTAATAAAGAACAACAACATTGCATAACATCAAAAACCACCACATAGTGCTTCTGTCAAGGTCTGGCGAACGAGTGATAAAGTTGCATTTCTCAGTTTCTGTATAAATCTAACTGGAATGAAAGATGAGTGGGGCATGTTAGAATCTAACACCTTTCTTCATCTCAGGAAAAAGTCGAGGTTCTACGCCGTCGTGCTAACCGCGATGGCATCCTGTCTTCCGATCTCCGTTCGTCGCAGGCTGCTCGCATGAGGATGCAAAATCTCTGCGAGAAACTAGCTTCGTTCGCAGTGAGTTCCCTGATTCCTTAGATCTTATACCGCTCTACGTTTGATTCTGACGACCAATCCAGCCTTTGATGGTACCGGTCTCGTGATACGCTTTGGCAACTCCTACTAGGCGGGGTGACAGCAAGGTAAGGAAAATGAGCTGCTGTTAATTGCTCTAGAAACAGGAGTGAGTCTCTGGCCACGTCCCCTTTTGGGCCGTCGTTAAGAAAATGATTGCCATTAATCGTTCTCAGAGGTGGCAATGGGCGTGATTTAACCTGCCCCTACGACAAAGCGAAATTCCAGGATGCATGCCTGCAACGGTCTACATACTTAATGAGCAAACGTGGTGAAGATTTCCAGGTTGGCGATAAAACGACAACAAATGTTCAGGGGTTCTGAAGTTATATGAGGGAAATACCCTATCATCTCAATAATTCAGGGTCAGCTGAGTTCGTCCATCACAAATACGCAGACTCAGACACAACAGCGGCAATCTTCAGCCACTGCGGACTCTGCAATCAACAAATTAAAAATTGGGCAGGTAGACATGTGTCGATGTGGGTCGACAAGGTAACGATAGATATATATCCTCCAAGAATGTTAACTCCACCAGAGGAGCTGGCCAGTAGTATGGTATTCACCAACCACGTTTGACATAAAAACTGTATGGCGATGAGATAAGCTAGAGGCAGACAGCCGGCATCATGGGAGAATTGGATATGGATATGACAGCAAACATCATTAGAGAATTGGATATGGATATAAGACAGCAAACGTCATGAGAGAATTGGATATGGATATAAGACAACAAATTTCATGAGAGAATTGGTTATGGATATAAGACAGCAAACATCATGAGAGAATTGGATATGGATATAAGACAACAAACATCATGAGAGAATTGGATATGGATATAAGACAGCAAACATCATGAGAGAATTGGATATGGATATAAGACAGCAAACATCATGAGAGAATTGGATATGGATATAAGACAGCAAACAAAGAAGAACTGCAAGTTATTTTGGACAAGTAAATGTAAAGCTTGTAACATAACGGATACTGCCGTTGGGGAGTGATCTGTTAAAGACTTCCTTATACTATGCCCAGCATCCCTTCCTCGCTGCCTTTCCTCGCTGCCTTAACACATTAGCAAATTCAAGGTACCTATTTGCAGGATGGCAGATTGGAGTGTGTCGATACCGAGAATCGAACTCGTCACCTTTGCTGCGAGAGATTAGCGCTCTGACCACTAAGTCAATCGGATGCTCTTTTGATATGAAAAGAAAAATTTTAAAATTTTCTTTGCATAAACAGTTCTTCTTACGATCAAATATGTATGTAACGTAACCATATACGATAAGCTGTCCCGAGCAATTTTGACAGGTTCGCATTTTCCCGCCCACTAACACGGTCGTAAGTTTTGAACGCCATCTGCTGGTAATAAATAAGGTCATTAAAATTTAAAACATTAAAAAACTACTATATTTGTATTACAGATATGGGATGTCGTTTGATTAGTTCTAGCCCTTCTTTGGGCAGGAATTTTCGTTTTCCTAACTATCTGTAAAAGTCTTCTTTCTCAGATTCTTCTTTATCAGAGTTCTTCATGAAGGACAACTTACAGAACCGTTTAGGATTAGAACGGGAGTGAGACAGGGATGCCTCTTGTCTCCATTTCTTTTCTTACCAGCAATAGATTAAGTTATGAAAACATCGACATCACACAACAGAAATGGAATCCAGTGGAATCTGACTAAACAGCTTGATGATCTGGAGTTTGCAGATGACATGGCACTTCTGTCCCATAACCATAATCAGATGCAAGAGAAAATGAAAATTCTCGATGGGAGGTCACAACAAATGGGCCTGAAAATACACAGGGAAAAGACAAAGATTATGAGAATAAATGCAAGAAATGATAACAAGGTTGAACTTGAAGAAACTCCACTAAAGGATGTAGAATCGTACATATATCTTGGCAGTAATATAGACAAAGATGGAGGGACAGACAATGATATCAAAATAAGAATACAAAAAGCAAGAGGAGCTTTCATTACATTGGGAAACATATGGAGAACAAGAAAAATCAAGTCCAACACGACAATAAGAATCTTCAACTCAAATGTCGTCAGTCCTATTGTATGGCTCTGAGACATGGAGATCAACAAAAACAACAACCAAAAAGCTACAGACTTTTATAAACGGGTGCTTGCGTAGAATAGAAGGACTGAAATGGTATGACAAAGTAACAAATGTGGAATTGATGACAAGAACCAGACAAGTGCCAGTGGAACAAGAGCTGAGAATAAGACGCTGGCGATGGATAGGACACGCATTGAGGAGACCTGTTGATAGCATTACAAGGCAGTCCTTGTTCTGGAATTCACAGGGAAAGAGAGGCAGAGGTAGACCAAAAACTCATGGAGAAGAGAACTTGATACAGAGGTGAAAATGATGAGGAAAACATGGAAAGAACTTGAGCGGATGGTACAGGACAGGAAGACTTGGCATGTGTTTGTTGAAGGCCTATGCTCCTCGGGCAGCTAAAAGGTATTGATTGATTGAACTATCTGGCAACCATGGCTGTCTAGTCGGAGTCGTGGATTCGGTCGTTTTGTTTGTTGGATCGGTCAAATAAATTCTGGACTCCGACTCCGAATTTTAGGCCCTGTGACAAGTAAATGAACTTTAATCTGAGTCGGGACTCGGAGTCGGGGGTCGGATTTCTAAAATGTCAAAAGTCGGAGTTGGAACCTTTTTTTGGCCTACTCCACAACCCTTCAGGCGACCCTTGTCCCGCGTCTAGCTAAATATATGTGTGTGAGTGTGGGTAGGTATATGTGTGTGTGGCGATTTAAAAAAAAAATGGCTATCAGTTACATGACCGTTAACTGGAAGCGACCTACAAGAAATAAAAGAAAAGCGCGCCAAACCTAATGGCCACATTTTCCAGCAAGAAGAGATTCCGCCAAGGTTTAACGGGCGCAGGGATGTTATTAGCTCCCCCTAGCGACGTGTTTAATTTTTCCGGAAGAACGTTCAGACCCATCAGATGGCGCTGTTAAGGTACTAATATCACGACTTTTTATTTTTTAATTTTTTGTCTTTGCTCTTTTTTGCTCGAATACAATTGTTACGCCTTTCACACATCTTTGCGTTCATTAGTGAAACATCGCTGTGCTAAAAGGAAGCAGCACTAAAACGCAGCGCTATTGAAACAGCACAAACGAATTGATTTATGACATAAGGTTAACATATTAGATTACGTAGATGCGCGTGTATTGTGAGTTCATTTGGACATTTGCTAACTATACAGAATTCTCATCAACACATCATTAGAATGGACCGCAACAACAATATTGACCTGATGGGTAAAGTAATGCCTAAAGTGGTATGATGGTATGAGTAGTAATTGTGGGTTAGTAATAATATCGGTTCAGTACGAGGTTTTGACGGGGCTGGAAACTCCATGATGTAAAACTGATGACATAGAAACCATCGCTGTGAGAGCATGTATATGTTTGGTGATGGTTTCTTGGAGACAATGGTGTATTGTTGATTCCATGCTCCGTAAGGAGCGCATGAGTTAATGCAGGCTGTCTAAGATCAACTACAGTGCTGGCTCTATGCTGGAAGACGTGACATACGTTTGTTGAAGGTCTATGTTTCTTAGGGAGCCGCGGTAGCATAGTGGTTAGTGCACTGGCTTCCTAGCTCAGTGGTCTATGGTTCGATCCCCAGATGAGGTGGGATTTTTTTAGGCAGCAAACGGCTCCTGGGTCAACCCAACCCCAAATGGGTACCAGAACAACTCTGGGAAGGTTAAGGCGGCCGGCGTGATGCTGACCACATCACCCCTAGTGTGCCGACGGTCGAGAAAATATGGGCCTAACACCATATTCCCAATATGCCTCAATGGGCGTGTAACGGGATCTTATGTTCCTGTCGTGAAGTGTTCTGTTTTCACAATACGTCCTTCTGTGTACCTCTGACGAAACCGCGCGCCATACTTTATGACAGTATATCCTTGACGAACCAATGAAATCGCTTCTTCATGTATCGTGTTTACAACCGTACTGCTTGACAATGGCCAGTCCAAATCTGTGGAACCCAGAGGAAAAGGACATTTAATTACAGCATTATGAAAGAAGTACCACCTGGAAAAGGTCACCAATACGATATTTGAGATGTTGCTCTACACGTCTGTGCAGAGACTTTTACGACCAGTAGTATATTAAGAGAGAAATCTCTGGTTGAATGCATCGAAGCCTCAGGTTAGTCCATAATTTTGCTGTTTAGAGTACGCATAGAATAAAATGCACGTAGGAAAGTAAAAGACTATTAGCTAGGAAGATGTAGAATAATACAGGGCGTGTTTTAAGCTTTAGATGAATAAAATCGCTCCAGGAATAACGTAGATAAATAAAATTTTAGTTTTCCTGATTTGTACACATAGGCAGATTTTACATACATTTTCTAGACGCAAATACTAGTTGAACAGGAAACCCTCTCGGGCGTCCGACCTTGGGGTATATATAGAACGTGGCCTAAATAGGAAAGCAGGCCATAAGAAATTCAAATTACAGCGAGCGCAAAAAAGTTAGTGAATAGTGCCTTGCCTTCTGCATCTGAGAGCAGACCATAATAACCATTAACAGCTCGACTGTATGTGCCTGAGGGTAAGAAAGAATATATATATATATATATGCATATAAATATCTGTATTTTTAGTGATTAATTCAGTTGTGCGTTAGGAAGTGTGTAGAATGTGTTAGAAAACTACGGTGTGTTGCTGGTGTATAATTCTGGAGGCAAAAGCCAGCCTTGTGAAATATTCAAGATAATTGAGAATGATGGCAAAAGTGTGTCTGTAGGTTTGGAAAAGCATTTAAAGAATTATTTCTTGATGGAATGGATACACACACCAGGAACGTAAGGAAGAATGAAAGCGATTGTTTTACTGGATTGTTTAAGCTATTACTTAGTAGTTTTATGCAAGACCTAATCATTGTATGGAGGCGGATGATGGACAACTGGCTCTAACTAAGGATTTATAGAGAAATTGTAGTCACAGTGAACTGGATGTGGATGTTGCTTCTATATTATGTCCTGTGCATCTGCTAGCACACTGTCTGAAACTGTCTATCATCCCCAACCTTTGTGATAATGGGATAGTGATGGACCATATAAGGGTTAAATTTATTTTGTTTCAGGTTCTATCCTGTAAACCCAACTGCTCATAAGAGTCAGCCACTACTGAAGGCACTACTGGTGCAAGCGCCTTTGAAGTTCAGAAGGCCAGTTACCAAAGTACCTATGGCCTGGAGGGATCTCAAATAAAATTTCCTGCCAGGAGGAAAGTGGAACCATTTTCATTCCTACAGATGAGTCAAAACCCAAGACAACTGTAGAGTATCCGAGATACACCACAATTATAGATATTCATTTATGATGACAAATGTGGACATAGATATGGCCAGTGATAGCTTCACATTCAAGTAACTGTGACAGAACATTGTTAGAAACATATAAATATTATTCCAGCAGAGATAATTTACCAAAGTGAGAACTCTGATCAAAATGTATGTCTTTTGATACCTTTTACTATTTTCCAATGTTTTATTGATTTAATGTTGTAATTGAAGTTGATTTCATTTAAAGCTTTTCAAAAGGAAAAGAGAAACTGTAAAAATAAATTGTAAATATTTACCAGCAGACTTACTTAATTATTTAAGTTGTGTTCAAGTTCTTGTTGGTAGATAATTTAGTTAATCCCCCTAGCAGAGTCAATAATAATAATAATAATAATCTCTTCTTCTTCTTCCGTCCTTAGCCAAAGACCGACCAAGCAGTCAGAGGCCATCACGCCCTGTGGCATCTTAAGGGCAACAGCAGATTGATTTTCTCTGTTGTAGTTTCCCATCACGCCTAGCGGCGTCTTTAGGGCAACAACAAATAGATCCATCTGCCGTTGTTTCCGTAATCGGTGTGACAAGCCAACGGGTGATCAGCCCATCTTCCCAGTGGTCCTGTTTAGAGTGGAGAATGATGGTGAAAGCTCAGTGATAATAAGGTTTATAAAGTAAATAGTTGCTTCACAGAGTGCTGGGGAGAGTAAGGACAGACTTATTTACGACAATCGTTCCTCTCAATCTTCTCCTCAAACTCTCCTGGTCAAACAATTATTTGCCAGTTTCCAGACGCACACCTGCACTCACACCAATTTGGTGCTTCAAACACACAGACGCACGTGAATACAAACTATATTAAACAGATATGGGAAATTTGGGCTTTGGTATTCCAACACAGTACTAAATAAGTTTATGCTGTTTATTAACATTAAAATCAATCCCAACAATTATCATGTGTTACGGGAAAAAAATCATAAGTACAGAAAATACAATTAACAAGGTGGGGGAAGGGGGGGGGGGTGATGAAGATTGGTATAGACTACGCCCTTCCCGCTTGTATTAGACAAAGATAAACCCAGTCCAAAGATAGAAAGTTATCAGGAACATAGGTAATGTAACCCAACAGTGAATTTAATTACTCTGAAATTAAAGGAACAATGCAGGGTATACAGAAAATGTATTACCCGGTAGGCAAGTTAACAAATGGTTTGCAAAAATTAAATCTCCTGTCATTCATGCACGCTCGTGAGGGCCCACACTCATATGCTCACACACACTTACCGATTGAAGCATCAGGCACTCCATAGAATTATATAAACAGCAATTACACTCTTGACATATGAAAATGTCTGGTACTTCGATGTCCAGCCCCAGATTTAGCGAGGTTGGCTGATAGCAAATATTCCCACTTATCGCCGGACGTGAAGCCTAAGAGTTCTTGTGTTTTATTATATAAAAAGGAGTCTATGGGATGGCACTGTCACAGTTAGATACAGGGGTGAGAATGGAGTGGTCTCTTTAATTTCGCCGCTGGTGGTAAAATTCCTTCAATGCGTGATGATAGCAACTGACCGGTAAGTTTTAAATCCAGTGAGGAAAAACTAGGCCCAGTCACAGTTCAGGTAAATATGTACTCTCTCACAGTAGAGCAGTAAATAAAATATCGCTACTGGCAACTGTTCTTCTTCCAGTTTATCTTACAGATTGTAATTTAATTTGATGGTTTATTTAAATGTTCTTGGGTGGGCTTTCTTTCATGTAATTATGATAGCTAGGCCGCATCGGACCGCCACAAGATTATATTTAAAATGTTTCATCAATATATCTGGAAGTTTAAGAACCGAGTCTGGAAGACTCTGTATGATTTCTTTATTGCTGGGATCGCAAAGGTTATGTGATCATTCTATAGAAAAAGATAGAAAAACCATGACAACATAATCATACCGCAAAAATCAAATAATATTCTAACGCGCGATAAATTTACCGTTAAGACTATTTATATACACTCGCGTATTTAATTATGTATTTAAGAAAACACTTCGCGAGTCTAATGGTTAAAACACACATCTATATATATATATATATATATATATATATATATATATATATATATATATATATATATATATATATATATATATATATATATATATATATATATATGACTTAACTAAATTTATTAATTATAAATTCCTTCGCGACTTTAAAAGTTACTTTAGCATTTAAGCATCTATTATTTTTTTGAAATATTATAATAGATATATCATTAAATTTACCACTGGAACTTTTGAGATGAGTTTAATTTAATAGATTTAAACAAACACAAAATCCAGTGAAACAAAAATGAAAGCACTAGACCACTGATCACTTTAACAAATATATTATACCGTGCACAGAAAAAGAAATCACTCCAATGTAGCCACCAATTCAGATGGAAATCTAGCAAAATTCTACTATAGCTAGTGAATCTTAAATCTCTGGCGAACGAATGATAAAATGGCTTTCTTCATGGTCTGTATATATCTAACTGGAATGTAAGATTGGGGGGGACATGTTAGAATTTGACACATTTTTAGATCTCAGGAGACTTTCGAGGTTCTGACCGCCAGACTAAAGAGAGATGCCGCCCCTGGTTTTCCGTATCTCCGTTCGCTGCGTCCGCTTCGGCTTTCCCGTTCGCTCCGTCTTTCGAGCGGTGTTCTGGTTGACACAGAGATGCGAAATGCCGGCAAGAAACTTGCGTCGTTCGTTTCAGGGACCACTACTGCCTTTGATAGCATGCCGCTAGTCTTTCCTGAGATCCCTCAGTGCCTGTTTGATCGTGTGCCGCTACTTTCGTTTGATTCTGGCAACGCCCCCACTGGGCCGGCGTTCTGACCAAGTTAATGAAAATAACTGCATATGATTGCTCAAGAGATATCCGTGGGCGTGATTTAACCTCTCCTTAAATCAATGCGATGACCAGAATGTACGGTAGATAAACTGTCCACATATTAATCAGCAAACGTGTTGACAATCTGCGTGGAAAGGTTGCATGCTAATGAGTCCACGTTTCTGTTGTGCATAGCTAATGAGTCCAGGTGGAAAAAATCCCGTTTGACGAAAAGTTACCACAATATTCGGGGGCACTGATGTTATCCGAAGGGGTCGTTACGAAGGGTCGTACCATATCATCCAACACTTCAGGGTCAGCTGAGTTCGTCTGTCACAATCGTCCCCTCTTTTGAGACATGAAAACATCTTTTCATGTTTGATTTATGACAATGAAGCTGCCCTGATCGGTAGCTTTTGGATGATTGGTATCTTCAACTTCCTCCTCTTCCTCCGTAGTCCAGTTTCTACTCAGGAAATCCGCCCCGACATTCTGTCTTCCCGGAATATATTCCACTTTGAAAGAATAAACGCTTAAAAGAAGGGCCAAACGCATGATCCTTGCGTTAAATTCTTTATTGGCACCAAGAAAGGCTAACGGAGCGTGGTCTGTTTGCACCGTGAAAGATGTCCCATAGAGAAACTCATGATGGCGTCTGATACCGTCAATCAGAGCGAGACATTCTCTTTCAACTACGCTGTAGTTCCGTTCAGCTTTATTTAATTTCCGACTGCCGTAAGCAACTGGAAATAGCATGTTCGGGTCACTGTCCTCGGCTTGAAGCAGTGTTGACCCGATGCCCTGACCTGACGCGTCGACCCGCAGTACAAAAGGTTTCTTGAGGTCAGGCAACCTCAAAATGGGGTATGCAGACAACTGTCCTTTCAAAGTGCTGTACGCGTGTTCGCACTTTTGATCCCAAATGACCTTATCAGGACAACCTTTCTTTGTGAGGTCAGTCAGAGGTGCCGTCAGTCCGTTGAAGTTCTGGATGTATTTCTGATAGTATGCACATAGTGATAGGAACGAACGAGTGTCTTTCTTGGTTCGGGGTCTTTTAGCTGCAATTATTTTCTCCACGTTTTTTCTTAACGGGCCAACTACAGCCGTGAGAAATAGTATGCCCCAGGAAGTCTAGCTTTTCAAACCCGATGAGACATTTGCTAGGTCTGGCTGTGAGACCAGTTTCCTGTAGTCTCCTGAGGAGCATAGCAACCGTAGCAATATGTTCGTCGTAGTTTTCCGATGCAATTAATATGTCATCCATGAAATTATGGATATGGGGACTTTGCAAAGGTTCTAGAAGCTTCCTCATCATCCTGGTAAACACTCCTGGTGCGTTATGCAATCCGAACGGCATCACATTAAATGTGTAATGTCCTTCACTAGTGCTGAAAGCTAACAAAGGTTTAATTTCCTCCTTGACTGGTATTTGATAATAACCTTTACTGAGGTCAATCTTGGAGAAAATCTTTGCTTTGCTGAGCTTGGTGAACAACTCAGAAACAGTTTGGAGAGGTTCGGGCTGGAATTCCGTTACAGCGTTTAGCAGCCGGTAATCTATACACAGCCGAACTTCCTTATTGGGCTTCTGCAACAGCACTACACTCGAACTGTAAGGAGATGTAGACTCACTGATAATTCCTGCCTGACGCAGCTTGTCTATTTCTCCGCGAAGTGCATCAGCTTTAGCGTACGGGATGGGGTAAACTCTGGTTCGAACAGGGGTCTCGTTTGTTAATTTCATATCAAATTCGATGAGATTTGTTCGACCAGGTACATCCGTTAAGACTGCACTGTACTGTTTTAGTAGCGCCCTGGTTTCTGTTTGTTGTTCTGGTGAGAGATTGTCGCCGAACTTGACATCTTTAAAGGATTCTGTGGGTTGCAATGGGTACTCCATGCAACCATCATCATCTTCCTCGTCTTCCGTTGCTATGGCGACAGCCAGGAGATGCTCGGAGGATGGCACTGGTCCCTCCAAATATTTCTTAAGGAGATTTAAATGAAAGACCTTCTCCTTTTTTTAATGGAGATCTTGTAATTGGTGCGTGAGATCTTTTTAAGGACGGTAAAGGGTCCTTGCCATCCGATGCGAAGTTTATTGCTTCCGGTTGGAAGTAGCAACAAAACTTTCTCCCCTGGTTGGAGTTCTCTCTCTTTTGCAGCTTTGTTGTATCTTTTAGCATGTTTAGCGCGGGCTTTCTTAAGGTTGGTCGTAGCTAGATCCCATCCTAGCTTTAGCCTTTCCTTGAGCTCAGATACATACTTGCTTGCAGAGACGACTGTCTCGTCAGCCTTTTGGTCTGTCAGGGACCGAAGTAAGGCTTCTAGTGGCCCCTTAATAGGTCTGCCAAATAAAAGTGTAGCTGGCGCAAAACCCGTAGACGCTTGGGGAACCTCTCTGTAGGCGAATAAGGCAGCAGATATATATATAGGTCCCAGTCTTCCGGTTTCTCCTGACCCAGCTTACGTAACATCATGGTGAGGCTGCCGTTAAAACGTTCCACGAGCCCATTTCCGGCCGGATGGTAGGGACTTGTGTGGATATGTTTGGCCCTCAAGATCTTAAAGATCTCCTCCATTAACAGGCTACGGAATTGGGATCCATTATCCGTCAAAACTTGTTGAGGGAATCCCAACCGTGTAAAAATTTGCACGAGGGCTTCTGCGACATGCTTGGAATCTGTGCATGTTAGCGGTATAGCTTCGGCCCACATTGTGCAAGTGTCGACTAAGGTCAGGATGAACCTGTTCCTTCTTTTGGTCCTTTCCAGGGGTCCAATGATGTCGACAGCAACCCGTTCAAATGGAGTACCTACTATTGGCATTTGCCCCATAGGTACTGGGGGTGTCAAGTGCTTTGGTGCTACACGTTGGCACTGGGCGCAGGATTTCACGTACCTGATAATGTCAGAGTTCATTCCTGGCCACCAATAGTGGTTTTTTATTCGCTGAATAGTGGCGTGACAATGTCAGAGTTCATTCCTGGCCACCAATAGTGGTTTTTTATTCGCTGAATAGTGGCGTTTTGTCCCATATGTCCGCTAAAGGGAAGAGAGTGCCCCATTTCTAAGATCTGGCTTCTGTACTGCGTCGGTACTAGGAGCTGGTTATTCCCTGTATCAGGGTCGCCCGTTCTACGATACAATACGCCATCCTTAGAAAAGATGTCTCCGTGGTGTCTGGGGTCCTTAGCCATGGGCAGTTTTCTAAAGCAGGGCTCCAGAGTAGGGTCCTTTTGTTGCGCCTCCTTCAGTTCGTTCGGCAACAAATTTGGCGCAGGCTCCCTCTCCTTCTTAGTTTGCCCTCTTGTGGTTACCGCTGCCACAATCGGCTCCTTAGGTCTCCCAATAAACACGTATCTACATCCCAGGATAACTGGGTAGATCGGATCATCCATTATGGCCGCTTTAATAACACCTCTGACAAAATCAGAGTGTATTTCTACCAGTGCGATAGGAAGCGTCCTGGGTGCATCACTCCTGAAAACTCCACTAAGTTTGACGGTTTCCTCTGTCTCCTGACCTGGTTTGACTAGGTGTCTGGCGACAATACAACTAAAACTTAATCCAGTGTCAAAGAGACAAGTAGTTGAGGTACCATTCAAAATTACAGTTCCTCGCGTTGAGGGTCGGTCCCCCTCAGGTTGAGAATCACTGACATTGACTCTACCTGGCGAGGCTGTATGCAGGCATCCGATGCGGTTTGGCCCGGCGTGCTTGCCCTGATCAGACGTCCCTGGTGTAGGGGTCTTCCCTTTTCCTTGACCTTGGTGGCCGCGCTGCCACGTAGGCTTGGTGGGTTGATCAGAATTGTTGTTTGGGGGAAATCGGGTTTTGTAGAATTTCGATTTTTCCTGGGGAGGTCTCTGGGTATTATTTTCTCGTTGGTTATAATTCTGAGAGGAATTTGAGGAATAGGATGACTGCTCTAGATTTTGTTTACGAGATGGCTCATCTGTGGGTTTACGTTTAGTGCTGGGAAGTTCGGCCATTGCATTGGTATAGCGTTCTGCCTTATTGAGGATGTCTTCAAGCCTGACTGCGCCCTGTTCAGCTAAAAAAATACGGGTTTCGTTTGACAAAGTTGACTTTATCTGTTCCACAAGAACAAGTTCAAGAAGTCCCTCATATGTAAGAGGTAGGTCAGATAATTCAATGCACTTTGTCAAATAGCCCGTGAGACGTGAAGAGAACTGCGGAAATGTTTCCGTGCTCTCTTTCCGGCTGTTTCTGAACATTTGCAGAAATTTTCGGGCGGTCATCTCAAACCGTTCTAGCAAGGCCTTCTTCAGCATGTCGTAATCATGTTGGTTGGTTCCCAGCTTTGTATATACGTCATAAGCAGTACCTTTTAATGACGTTGAGAGTTTAAGTGCCCAACGGGAACTCTCTAACCCATACAGATTTGCGAGCCTCTCGAATTTCTCTAGGAAGGTGTCTATTTTCTCATTGGGGCTAGGAAAAGACTCTAAAGCAAAAGACATCGCAGTTAATTGGGCAGATTGAGTGCTGGAGAGATCCATTGACTGAGACTGGGGCGAAGACGGCTCTCCGTTATTCGAAGTAGAAGCTCCCCGACTCTCTAAAGCCTTGAGCGCCAATTCGTGCTGTCTCTCCTTGTCTCTCTCCTCACGTTGTCTCTCCTTCTCTCTTTCCCTGCGGGCTTCCATCTCTGCCTCAATTTTCTTGTGTTCCAATAGGCGTTCTTCCGCTTCTTTCCTATCTGCCCTCTCCTGTGCTTCTCTCCTCTCTGCTCTCTCTTTCTCTTCCTTCCTCTCAGCTTCTGCTCTCTCTTTCTCTTCCTTCCTCTCAGCTTCTGCTCTCTCTTTCTCTTCCTTCCTCTCAGCTTCTGCTCTCTGTTGCTCCGCGTCATATATTTCCAGTTCCTGGTTGACAAACGCGTTTGCAGCTTCTGGCTCTAATCCTTCCTCTTTCGTCTCCAGTCTAAACATGGACCTCATCCTTATTCTTTCTGCCATGTCAAAAAAACTGTATGCTTCTACTACTAGAGAATAGTAAGAAGGAACAAGGAGGGGAAAAATCAAAGCCGCTACGAGAAAAGAAAACACAAAGTATAAATTTACTTGTGTTACCTCCTACATTGAAATGTGCTAACTTATCGCTGCTATTATTGTCACTTAAGACTCTTAACGCAAGCGACTATGCCACGTTAAAATGGTAAGTTACACTAGAAAAAAATCTACTTTTACTAACAGTAGAGAAAAATTTATATTAAAACAATTTAAAGGAAAAAAATTTTTTCCTAAAATTTTAATTCTCCGTCAACAAAACTCCGCCCTCTGAAGTCAGTTTATGAGAAGAGACGTTGTTAACTAGACTTAAAAAGTCAGAACAAGGCGTCTTTAGCTAAGCTCAACTCTAGTAACTTCAAAAACCTTTAGTGACTGTAAAAACAATCACGCAATCCCAGCAAATCTTATAAAGAAAAAATTAAATTTTTTCTGCCAGAGAATAAAAAAAACGTAACGAATTTATGTTTATCCGTACTTTCTACTGCTGTGGAAAGAAAACAACCTGTAAATATGCTGTGTGGACGACCCAAATACTAAAAGGCGTTGTCTAGGGGTGTAATCTAATTATTTATTTCCCTACTTCACAAAGACAGATCATTCACACTCTATCTAGTTAGACCCAGACTTAGATCAGACTCAAAAATATCTTTATCCCGGCGAGCCAGCCAAATATTGTCGTAAATTTATTTTGAGAGAAAGAGTCTTAGAAATAGTGGTCCTGTTTAGAGTGGAGAATGATGGTGAAAGCTCAGTGATAATAAGGGTTAGAAAGTAAATAGTTGCTTCACAGAGTGCTGGGGAGAGTAAGGACAGACTTATTTACGACAATCGTTCCTCTCAATCTTCTCCTCAAACTCTCCTGGTCAAACAATTATTTGCCAGTTTCCAGACACACACCTGCGCTCACACCGATTTGGTGCTTCAAACACACAGACGCACGTGAATACAAACTATATTAAACAGATATGGGAAATTTGGGCTTTGGTATTCCAACACAGTACTAAATAAGTTTATGCTGTTTATTAACATTAAAATCAATCACAACAATTATCATGTGTTACAGGAAAAATATCATAAGTACAGAAAATACAATTAACAAGGTGTGGGGGTGGGATGAAGAAGATTGGTATCGACTACGCCCTTCCCGCTTGTATTAGACAAAGATAAACCCAGTCCAAAGATAGATAGTTATCAGGAACATAGGTAATGTAACCCAACAGTGAATTTAATTACTCTGAAAGAGGTGTTACAATATTAGGTATGGGTGGTAGAAAAAAATCCTGTTATTCCCAATTGTTTTTCCCTTTACTAAGCAAATGAAAAAAAGGGGGGGGGGGGTAAACAGCGTTAACAAGATATCCCACTTAAAGGAACAATGCAGGGTATACAGAAAATGTATTACCCGGTAGGCAAGTTAACAAATGGTTTGCAAAAATTAAATCTCCTGTCATTCATGCACGCTCGTGAGGGCCCACACTCATATGCTCACACTCACTTACCGATTGCAGCATCAGGCACTCCATAGAATTATATAAACAGCAATTACACTCTTGACATATGAAAATGTCTGGTACTTCGATGTCCAGCCCCAGATTTAGCGAGGTTGGCTGATAACAAATATTCCCACTTATCGCCGGACGTGAAGCCTAAGAGTTCTTGTGTTTTATTATATAAAAGGAGTCTATGGGATGGCACTGTCACAGTTCGATACAGGGGTGAGAATGGAGTGGTCTCTTTAATTTCGCCGCTGGTGGTAAAATTCCTTCAATGCGTGATGATAGCAACTGACCGGTAAGTTTTTTAAATCCAGTGAGGAAAAACTAGGCCCAGTCACAGTTCAGGTAAATATGTACTCTCTCACAGCAGAGCAGTGAATAAAATATCGCTACTGGCAACTGTTCTTCTTCCAGTTTATCTTACAGATTGTAATTTAATTTGATGGTTTATTTAAATGTTCTTGGGTGGGCTTTCTTTCATGTAATTATGATAGCTAGGCCGCATCGGACCGCCACAAGATTATATTAAAAATGTTTCTTCAATATATCTGGAAGTTTAAGAACCGAGTCTGGAAGACTCTGTATGATTTCTTGCTGGGATCGCAAAGGTTATTTGATCATTCTATAGAAAAAGATAGAAAAACCATGACAACATAATCATACCGCAAAAATCAAATAATATTCTAACGCGCGATAAATTTACCGTTAAGACTATTTATATACACTCGCGTATTTAATTATGTATTTAAGAAAACACTTCACGAGTCTAATGGTTAAAACACACATCTATATATATATATAGGACTTAACTAAATTTATTAATTATAAATTCCTTCGCGACTTTAAAAGTTACTTTAGCATTTAAGCATCTATTATTTTTTTGAAATATTATAATAGATATATCATTAAATTTACCACTGGAACTGTTGAGATGAGTTTAATTTAATAGATTTAAATAAACACAAAATCCAGTGAAAAAAAATGAAAGCACTAGACCACTGATCACTTTAACAAATATATTATACCGTGCACAGAAAAAGAAATCACTCCAATGTAGCCACCAATTCAGATGGAAATCTAGCAAAATTCTACTATAGCTAGTGAATCTTAAATCTCTGGCGAACGAATGATAAAATGGCTTTCTTCATGGTCTGTATATATCTAACTGGAATGCAAAATTGGGGGGACATGTTAGAATTTGACACCTTTTTAGATCTCAGGAGACTTTCGGGGTTCTGACCGCCAGACTAAGGAGAGATGCCGCCCCTGGTTTTCCGTATCTCCGTTCGCTGCGTCCGCTTCGGCTTTCCCGTTCGCTCCGTCTTTCGAGCGGTGTTCTGGTTGACACAGAGATGCGAAATGCCGGCAAGAAACTTGCGTCGTTCGTTTCAGGGACCACTACTGCCTTTGATAGCATGCCGCTAGTCTTTCCTGAGATCCCTCAGTGCCTGTTTGATCGTGTGCCGCTACTTTCGTTTGATTCTGGCAACGCCCCCACTGGGCCGGCGAACTGACCAAGTTAATGAAAATAACTGCATATGATTATTCAAGAGATATCCGTGGGCGTGATTTAACCTCTCCTTAAATCAATGCGATGACCAGATCCTACCTTTGATGTCGATACACTCTTATTCTTTTCAGAAAAGGGGGTATTTCTTATAAGACCAGTCTCTTATCTGGCACTATCCTGGTATCACCTGATACAACATTTTGTCCAGGATATCTTATAATTTCTTAAATAACATCTACCCTCTCGTGACAGTTCCTTAGGGAGTTAAAAGGTGATGATGATGATGATGATGATGATGAATATTGGTGTAGCCACACGTCGATACTACTTCAGGCATCTATTAAAAAAAGGTAAAGGTAGTCCCATAGTAGATACTGCCGTTGGGGGTGAAGTGTTAGAGACTGTACTAAACTAGTTCTCACCTGTATGAGGTGGAGTGACTAATTCCCATGCTCGCTGTCTTTGCCTTCCTCAACTCAAGAGCAGAGTCAGGTACCCATTTACAGCTGGGTAGACGAGCGTGACGATAGCAAGTTTCGATCCAAGAACCCGTTGAGTTTGCCGCGGCAGGCAGGAGCTCTAACCGTGACCTTATCGGACGCTCGAGCTTCTTGTAAAAAGTAAAGGTAGTCCCATAACAAATACTGCCGTAGAGGAGTGAAGTGTTAGAGGCTTCACTATACTAGGCCCAGCATTGTGGGATGGGGGTGACCAGTTCCCTTCCTCGCTGCCGCTTCCTTCCCTAACTCAAAAATAAAGTAAAGTACCCATTTACAGCTGGGTAGATTAAAGCGTGAAGCCACCGTGTTTCGAACCTGGCACCTTTGCCATGAGAGGCCAGAGTTCTAACTACTCTGCCAATTGGTCGCTCGGGCTTCTAGCAACTGTTTATATTCCATCTCATAAAGTAATGTGCCACAGCCCATGTTACTTCCACCACTAACCAAGACGGCGTGGCAATATAATACTCATGTGCCAGATTCGTGACAACCTTTCCACTCATACTGTTGCCTCAGACATATAACTACTCACTCTCTTGTTTCTACCTCCCTCTTAATCTCTCTATCCGTTCAGTGTTCACTCTGAATACTCATGGCTTATCATGAATGTTTCTATAGGGTCGTCCACATACCACGTCAAGAATTTTTTGCCTTCTTTAAAACCCATCCCAATGCCACATTTTGTAACAAAAATCCCAACACCCCATCTTTTGTGAAGCCACAATCTCTTTACCTCCCCACTTTCTTTCTCTCTCCCCTTCCTATTTTTTGTAATATTAAAAAGACAGAATTAAGTCGAATATAAATTACTTAATGTGGTGACGATGAAATTAACTTGTTGTGGTCGTCTTAGTCTAGGTGCAATATTATATCAATGTGGTTAGTATCTCTTGGCCACGGTTTTATAGGCTTGTAACTTCAACAAGAGTAAAGGCTTTTGAACGAGCCAACGATAAATATTACGACCCTGGTTATCAATGAACATCACGACGTTTAATCACAAGTATTGAATCGATTATAGCATGGCATGTACACAGAACACATTCCTCCAATATATTATAGTAATCTGGTACTTATAGTTCACTACTGAAGTCCAGTTGAGGACTATTCCTCATTTCACATAAGTTCCGAATGGGAACACATTCAGACACCTTCCGACAGTCATCAAGACTGTAAACACAATGATCAAGTTACTATGTCAAACAATGCGACGTCACAGGAGAAGTACGCATAGTGACAAACTAATAGTGCCGCACTTACTAGCATCACAATCATCACTATTCTTACTCACATGCGGCATGCAACAGCCTACGTCACAGTTAAGAAGTGCAGAAAAAAATTAACGATCCTGCAAGCAAAATAAAGTTTAATTAATGATAAGGTGACCAGACGTCCCGATTTTTCCGGGACAGTCCCGGTTTTCGACCATTTTTGATAATTTGTCCCGACTTTTTTTCGATCCAATCCGGGACGCCAATTTGTCCCGGTTTTGGACGAATTTGCCAATTTGGCATAAATCTCACAGATAAAAAAAAAAATTATTATTCCGTGGCTGACTTGAGGGAATTTTTAATTATTAGTGAACTGGTGCCGAAACAGCACAAGAGGTTGTCAGGACCGCGAATTAGTTTTGTAGTTCCAATGTGATATTCGCAGTTATTTGAAATTTTAGGTAGTGGTAAAGTACCAAGATTTTGCGTACGGTATACGTTTATTTAATTTAAACGGTGAACTATTTGTGCATATTTTGTTATTGTTGTAAGAAAATGGTACCAAAGCGTAAATGCAGTTTCAATGAAGATTTACAAAAGGAATATCCGTTTATTAAAAAGAATACATCAAACTTCAATGTACGATGCAATATATGTGCCTCCGGGTTTTCGATATGCCATAGTGGACGTGGTGATATTAAGAACCACATAAGCAGTGAGAAACATAAGAGAGCCGTCGTTACAGCTGCATCAAGCTCGTCGTTAACCATTTTCTTCAGAGCTGATAAAATTGGTGACCAAGAAGAGCAATTAGCTGCTATAGAAGGCGCCTTTGCATACCATACAGTGCTACACAATCATACTTTCAGGTCTATGGATTGCACACCAAAATTATTTCAGGTTACTTTAGAGCCAAAATTTGCATGTGCACGTTCGAAAACAGAAGCCATTATTCGAAATGTCTTGGCACCCCATATTCTAAATGAGTTAAGGTGTGACCTAGAAAAGTCTACATTTATTTCTGTACTGACAGATGCATCAAACCACAAAGAATTCAAGATTTTTCCTTTGCTTGTCAGATACTTGATCACAGTAATGGAGTGAAAATTAAAATATTACAGTTAAAGTCATTGCCAGGTGAAACATCTGATATTGTAAGTAGTTTTCTTAATGACTGCATAACTGAAAATGGTTTAGACAGGAAAGTAGATGGATAATGCGCAGACAACACAAATTCCAATTTTGGAGGTGCTGAAAGGAAAGGACAGAACAATGTTTTAAAAAAACTGCAAGAAAACCTTGGACATGGTCTTATAGGAGTTGGGTGTGCAGGTAATATTTTTCATAACACTGTTCGAACAGCTGCAGATGTACTGCCTGTTGATGTCGAGCTGATTATTGCTAAAATTTATCTACTCTTCAAATCATACACAGTACGAGTTGAAAGACTCAAGGAGTTTTGCCAGTTTGTGGAAACAGACTCCCAGATGATCTTAGGTTATGCTCAGACTAGGTGGCTTGCTCTGCTGCCTGCTGTTGAAAGGGTTCTTCAGATGTTCCTGCCTCTAAAATCATATTTTCAATCTCGACAGATGCCCAGTTTTTATACAGACATTCTTTGAAAATCCTCTATCTGAGGCATGGCTTATTTTTGTTCACAGTCAGGCCTCTCCATTTCACAAAGCAGTGCAAAAAATAGAGGGACAGACGGTCACTGGGTTTGAAGTCATTGACAGCATCAACAGGTTGAAAACTATTTTGAAGTCCAAACTGGAAGACTGTTTCTTGCCATCAAGAGTTAAGCTAATCCTTGAAAAGCTGGAAATGGAAGGACTTCCAAAGGAGGATCTGAAAAAGTTTCATGCTAGCGTTTCTTCGTTCTATGAAACAGCTTTCAATTATTTGAATAAATGGGCTGCAAAAAATTTTCAAGGCCTAGAATCCTACAGCTGGGTAACGCTGAACAGAATACCAATTTGGGCAGATATTGAGATATCATCATCACTAGTGATTCAAACATTACCTTCAGCCCACTTTACAGAAACTGAAATTTATGACGAATATGTCTATATGAAGCAGTTTGTTACTTCTTAGAAAATTAGTGAATGGAATGCCAAAAAAAAAAACATTGCCACCACAACGTTGGATTGAAATGGTTTCCCACTTCAAAAACAATAATGTGACATTTTCAAATATTTTGAAGTTGGCAGTTTTTTTTTTTTCTGTCTACCTGGAACAAATGCTGCAACAGAAAGAGTGTTTTCTTTGATGAACAGCTTATGAGCAAGTGATAGGTTGCCCAGCCTCGCAATGACATGTCATTGGGCCGAAGGGCTGAAAGCCCAAGTGCCGCTGGTTAAGAAAAAAAAAAAAAAAAACACAGCTAGGTGTTGAAACTTTGAAACCAAAGTGAACTGTGAGGAAACATGTGTCGAGTTTTTTAAGATGCTGCTTGCAAAGAAGGACCTATTGATAAAAATCCACTCATCTGAAAAGTACAGTAATTCAGCTTCACCTTCATTTTCATTCATTTCATAACCCTCCACTCCCAAAGGAGCATAGGCCTTCAACAAACACATGCCAAGTCCTCCTGTCACGTGCCATCATCTCAAGTTCTTTCCATGTTCTCCTCATCATTTTCACCTCTGTTTCCAACTCTCTTCTCCATGTACTTCTTGGTCTTCCTCTGCCTCTCTTGCCCTGGGGGTTCCAGAACAAGGACAGCTTCACCTTAAGTAAGGATTATTGATGTTTTTCTCTTATTAGTTTACGTAGTTAAACTTATACAGTAAAATGTATGTTATTCAAATGTATATTATTTTAAATTGACATCAACTTGATTTTTCCGGGACATGTCCCTACTTTTGACCTTTTCTTTACCCTTTTGTCCCGATTTTTTGCATTGAAATAGGTCAAATCTACTATTTTGTCCCGGATTAGGGTTTTGAAAATATGGTCACCTTAATTAATGAGAATTTTACAAGGATCTTCCCTTTTATGTGTCGCGTCCTAGCACGAGACAAGGCCTAACCTTTGCTCTACCCACCTAAATGCATTTGTATTTCCCCTCCCCCCACATACATAATTGTAAACTTTCACCGCAACCTCAATACTACCTTCGAGCTTGTGTCTTTAATATCACCAGACTGTTATCGGTACCGCGATAACTTACTTTTGTTTGATTTTCTAAAGTCTAATTTTAATCAACAGTACAGTTTATTTATTCTGTATTTTGTTTTCAATGTGTGCATTACATTGTTTAAACAAAGGAACATATAATTAAAATACAACCTAAACCAGTTAAACCAATTTTGCGATATCCCGACTACAATTATAAAATTAATAAAAATCATTTACGACGGAGTTGTTAACTGTTGCGGATAAACTAGACTATGAAGACGGAGGCTACTCAATCTATTTTGTTCCAACATCATTTATGAATG
Organism: Oreohelix idahoensis; assembly: GCA_024509875.1. Taxonomy (NCBI): domain Eukaryota; kingdom Metazoa; phylum Mollusca; class Gastropoda; order Stylommatophora; family Oreohelicidae; genus Oreohelix; species Oreohelix idahoensis. Next base: position 46,244 of record JAMPIV010009188.1, on the reverse strand, counting down.
AAGCGATCCACACAGGTATTTATTGTGTGATGTCACATTTCTTTAAACTCCCCCTCCCTTAACATCACACAATTTTGGACACCCCCACCCCCCCCATATGGATGTCATATGAGGACGTCCCTAGTACACAACCCAGTTTCTCACTTAATTTTTATTTTTTTTATTTTCTGAGACAGCGATCTAAATTTTCCACTAACTTCAGTGCCAAGGTCACAGTGTCCTAGTTCAACAGTTATTAAACCTGATTAAAAGTGAAGGTAGTTACAAAGCAGATTCTGCCTTACGGAAGTGAAGTCTTAGAGACTATACTTTAATAGGTCTCGTCACCAAGAGCTAATTCTCGGTGATGGTGGATCAAAGACAATAGGTCTCAGCTTTCCCTAACTCAAGACCAAAGTCAAGTATCCGTTTAAAGCCTTATAGACTGGAGCTTGACGGAAACAGGTTTTGAAGTCTGTAACTTTGCTGCGAGAAACAGCGCTCTAACTGCTCTGCCACTCGACTCTCCAAACATCGTTGAAGACAGACAGTTAACATTTCATTAGTTTTTTGTTTGTTTGCGGGTTTTTTCATCGTGTGGCGAGGCACTTCCCTTCCAGCCTAGACTTAAGTTATTTGGTTTATAGAAGCGCATTTGCCATTAAAAAATAAGTGAACTCTGTTAATTGAAGCGAATATTTGATAAACTCTAAGTCCTGAATAGGAATAATAGCATCTATCAGTCCTGAAAAAAACTGATAGCACAACCAGCGTTGATAGATAGATAAAAAGGACTAAAATTATCCATCTGCTAGCATAAAAGGCAAAAACAGTCCCATAGCTGTAGGGGAGTGAAGTGTTAGAGACTTCACCATACTAGGTCCAGCATCGAGAGGTGGGGTGATCAGTTCTCTCCCTTTGCTAGCATAAAGCTCTAACAAGGGCTCGCCATCCACGCCAACACTGGCCGTACTTCCTCTGTGTTCAGCGAACACTGGTTGTAGTGAACTCATAAGCAATCGAAACAGGTGACAAATACTAAGTCCTGAGCGTAGCTACACGAATACCTTCGCGGAAAGAAAGACTGAGTCTCGCAGCCATTGGCGTATTATGGAGTTTATGTGGTGGGCGTTGTATCGTCACTTTTCTGGTGATGCGGGCACTTCTTCGCCTAACTTGTCTTATATAGGTGGTCAGTGTTAATTCCCTGCTCTCACAACTAAGGGTATAGAAACGTCAGTCTTGCCGCTTCGTCCTCGAACGGTCTTATAGCTTCGTTCCACAAACTAATGGACAAAATAGGAAACAAATGCCTCTGCTAAGTATATTTGTTTGAAGCACTATGACAGGCTCACTCTTCCGTTGTCCACCCACCAATGTTAATCTCTCATAAGAATTAAATTCTTGAGCACATAACGTAGCTCAATGAATATGATTAAAATTCACCAATATTCTTCTGTATATTAACTGCTAAATGTGTCTGGACAGAGTGAATAATGATTTGTGCCTGAATTAACATTAACAAGTTACGTAAATCTAACAAAATGATATGCTACACTTGAGGCACATATGATGTAGTCATCACTCATCACTGCTCCAGCCGGAGTCTGGGGTCACCTCTATTGTCGGGTTTTCCTGCACTACTAGCAAGAAACAATCACCATCACTTGCTGTAGTGTTTCATGAATATACTCTTTTCACTACGCAAAAAACATGTCAAATTTCACATTTGTAAAATAAATGTTCACAACTTACCACAACGTTTTGGGTTATACAGTCTCCTTGCACAGATGTGGATGGACGCAGCTCAGTATTAGAAGCTTCGAAATCCCTTTGGTCTGAAAAATTAGAGTTAATTCCTCTGACGGCGGGTGTTCTGCGAATCACTTGGCCTGGGAAAACTGTAATAATTCCTCTTTGACGGGCGATCCAATTCCTTTAGGTGTCCAGACTCTGTATTTAAAGTCCTGGTCCCTTAAGTTTTTCAGTCTCTGTATTTATAAAGGCGGGCTTACTTTTTAAGGTTTTAAGTTTCCCAAATACTTCGATCTGTCACTTATAAGTAAGGAATTCTAGGTCCGATCCTTCTCTTTCTGGCGGTTTTGGGAGTTGCTCGTTTGAAGTTGCGATGCTGTCTGTTCTGTGTCTCTGAGTTCGCTAGATTATATCTCTCATTTCTCAGTTCAATCACAGATTGTGTTTCCACCAAATTTTTCAATGGAATTCATTGTTTATTCCGGTATCTCAAATCAAACCAATCAAATCTCTCTAGCACTGGGTTGGGGTGTTTTAATTCAAAATATCCCCCACGTGGTTTAAAATATTACATTTAATATTTCACGCGTGACTTCTGTCTAATAAGTCGTACTGCTTCCGATGTCAAATCTGTGACTCATCCCTCGGTAATACCTTTCGCCCAGACGGGTTATCTGTAATCTTGATACAGACAGGGGTCAGCGGAAGCGAATTACGTATTTATCACCTGTGTTTTCGTCTGTACACCAGACAAGGTCGGCGACAGACAATGTGGCTTTCTTTAAGTCTATCGTGCACTCTCATCATGTGCAAACACAGGGATGGTCGCTATCCACCTGAAGTCAAATGTTGGATCGTCACGTTCAAAGGGGTCAGCCGGCTTATGTGATAAGGTATAATCGGTTGGCCGGTCTAATTACCTGGCGGAACGTGAACCCAGTCTGGGATGGTAAACAAGATAAAGGCAGTCCTATAGTCGATACTTCCGTAGGGGAGTGGAGTGTTAGAGACTTCACTCTACTAAATTCAGCATAGAGAGTAAAATAATGAATGAAAGGGCAAACATTATGCCAAATAAAAGGACGATGAAAGAAAGAAATAAAGAAATGAAGCGATGCTGCCGGAGTGAATGAGAGTTATAAAAAAAGCACGACTGATTTCGTCACACTACATACTAGTCTATTTGTTTATGGAAAATGACATGAACTATAGATATCAGCCTATTAGTTTATGGAAAATAGCATCAACTATAGATACCGTCCAATTTTTTTTTTAAATGGACATTGGCATGAAAAATAGATAGCAGCCTGCTTATTTATGGAAAATGACATCAAATAAAGATACCAGCCTATTTGTTTATGGAAAATGGCATAAACTATAGATACTAGCCTATTATTTTAAACTGACGTGAACGCTCCACGGTAATGGAGAAAAGAAAGAGATAATTAATAAAGGTCAATAATGTTAAAGTAATGACAAGATACAATATTTTTCATGTTTTATTTTCATGTTGATAAGACTGCCGTAACAAAGATGAGTCCATTTCAGAAGAGTAGTAGACTTCTGAATTGAGTTATCTTACTTTCTACATTTACTAGCGACTAAAGTGGCACTAAATTTAGTTAGCTCCTGAACTGAAAAGACAGCTTAATGGCGTCGACAAAATTCCAGTTCACTGAAAAATTCCTTAAAAACGTCAAAAATGTTACGACTTGAGGCGCGCTATGTAAAGTCAGCGAACAGATTGTGTGAGAAATGATGTACATGATCAGCAGTCGGTAACGCAGGGGCTCTGGAGATCTACTTTAGTAACACTAAGTTTTTCGGTACGAAGGATAGCTGTCGACCGAGCAAAGTGAAGACAATTTGCTTCTTTCCTGCAAATCGCGACATGGTATGTTCACTGATTGCTTGTCAGTCAGCGGCTAAGTATCAAAGAAGAAGTTCTTTATAGATCCAACGTGAAAACATTGTAACTATGACCAAATTTCAGATTGCGATCGGTAGCTTCATCCTCCCAGGTTGCTGGATTTATGTCCAGTGCTCTCATGTCTCTCTTGCACACATCTTTGAACCTCAGCTGCGGTAACTGAACTGTTCTTGTTCCAGATTAATACATAACAGTAGAGAGTAAATATTGTTTATAAAAATGTGTAGAGAAACGAATCTGTACAGTACAATATACACTGATGTAGGTAAGAAGTGATTGCAATTAATACTTGAGGATGATGTAAGGAATTTTAGCGGGGCGCTTGTCCGATTTCGCTCAAAAAATTATTGAACTGTTGACCGATTTAGTCGACCAAGTCATTGTCGTAAAACGTGTGTGTAAACCAACTTCTTTGTTAATACACTATGTCGAGATACAAATATGCCCAGCCAATCAACGTTCAACAGACTCTGAGACAGGACAGATTAAATTACACGAAGTATACGCCATCTTGTTCCCCCAAGATGGCGGCAGACAGAATAAAATTAGGCATAAGCCCTGTTTTTCGGGACTCGGTCACGGAATGTACCAAACCGCCGAGAACCAATCAAAAGGCTTCCTTACGCACTGGCAGATTCCCTGCGTCTACCTATATAAACGGGCGCGTTTTATTAAAAAAATACACACACAAACACGAAGGCCAGCACGACCGACTGGGGAAAGAGAAAGCTGTCAACATTGATTTATTGCTTACCTGCGTGACCGGGCACTCTTGCTTCACTAAAGTCGAGTCCAAATCTGGCTTGTATTAATCTTAGAGGGTTTATTCGTGTCCTCCAACCTGAGGTCGTATGTTCGAGTCAATCCAGCTGCCTGGAACTTCGCAGGAGCACAGTGATTGTACCGGAGCTACATCCTTAGTCCCCCTCAGTCTTGGGTGGGCTAAAGGAACGATCATCAGCGGGTGTTGTGTGCAACAAATTAGGAAGGACAGAACTGTTCTAAGAGATGAGTACACATTAGTACTACTTTCGTCGGCAATTGTGAGCAATTAACTTCCAAGGAAGAAAAAGTGATTTAGCGTAGTGAGAGACAAGATTAACAGCACAGCTGATACATTTACTATAATTGATTAACAACACAGCTGATATAATTTTTGTTCCTATAATTGGAGGACTTGTAATATATATATATATATATATATATATATATATATATATATATATATATATATATATATATATATATATATATATATATATATATATATATATATATATATATATATATATATATACACAGTACTTTGCAAAAAAAATGGCAGTCATATTTTTGCAACGCAGCACACTCATAGAAGCAAATAATAATAAAAACTGTATGTCCAGAGGAAGATTGGTATCTCCCCTATCTATTAACACTGGTTTCAGTACAGTATAATGTTGCCTTCTCCAGCAAGGCAAGCCTGGATGCGGCGAGGCATACTTCCCACAAATGTTTGTAGGTAATTGTGAGTCAGACTGTCCCAGTATTTTTCAGCTACCTTCTTCAATTGTTCAACGTCTCTGAGTCCACTCTTTTTTAACTGATTCTTGAGTAGTGCCCAAACGTTTTCAAATGGGTTTAGATCGGGACTGTTGCTGGGCCACTTCAGCACTATCACATTCTTCTCTTGCAGCCATGCTTTGGTGGTATGAGCTGTATGATTTGGGTCATTGTCATGTTGAAATGTGCATCCATCGGGGTACATGACCTGCATAAATGGCAGAAGGTGTCCCTCTAGTATGTCGATGTACCTTTCTTTCGTGAGAATTCCTGTGAAAACACACAGTGGGGTGACACCTCTTGCTGACACCCCTCCCCAAAGATGGAATTTCTAGGTATGTTTCGGTCGCTGGTACACAGGCGTTACAGAGCCTTTCGTCCAAATATTTATTTGAGCAGGATAAGACCAAACAGAACATTCATCTGAAAAAATCACATTGTCCCATGACAAATTTTGGTGTTCGTGGCACCAGTTCAAGCGCATCTGTTTGTGAGTCTCTGTGAGCAATGGTGACGAAATTACCCGCTTTTTTGTGTAATTCATCCTGTGTAGCTCCCGGTTGACAGTAGCATTAGATACCTCTGGGCTTCCCAACTCGATCATGCGATGCCGTATGTTTTCTACACTCTTCATTGACCCAGCCCGAACGATTTGGGCGAGACGCCGATGGTCCTTTGTGTCCAAAATTCTTGGCCTCCCACTACCTTCTTTTCGCTCGATTCCATTACCTGCTTTTAATTTACTCACAACTCTGTAGACAGTCCGCTCAGGAATGTTCAAGGTTTTAGAAATGTTAGAACATGTTTGATTTCCTTCATTCCAAAGCTGTGAAATTAACATACACTTTGACTTTGTATCCATTTTCTGCCACTAGCATTAGAAATTGTCGTCTGCTCTATTATCAAGGGACGTTACTCTACGCTAATTTTTTTTTTACTTTTGGTAGTGTTTGCTCACTTCAGTGGAGTGCAAATTTGGGGCAGAACATACATATTTAATTAGATTTCAGCATATTTAGCTGAGCAATATGACTGCCATTTTTTTGCAAAGTACTGTACAGTATGTATATATATATATATATATATATATATATATATATATATATATATATATATATATATATATATATATATATATATATATATATATATATATATATATATATATATATATATATATATATATATATATATATATATCATATGTAAACTTACAAATCCATTTCATTCCATCTTCCAACATTCACCCTTCAGCACAAGAGTAGATAGTGTATATACTTAATAAATAAGGAAATTGTATTTGAACGACTTGTCAATTTCATAATTGTTAAGTGAAATCGGTTTCCTTGTTTTAATATCACAGCTAGTTACACAGCGGGGTGGCATTTTATGACTGTCTCCACTCTACTAATTTTTCGAGATCAGATCAATCACAGCCGTAACTAATTTGTGATACCAGTAGTTCTCTCATACACTGGGACTTCACCGTTTTCCTGCAGAAATTCTATTTCGGTATTGTCAGTATTATACTGATCCTAGAGCCAATAAAATTATGATTTATACCATAACTTCATCGATTTCACAAAAGCCTTCGATCGAGTCTGGCATGAAGGTTTATGGCAAATAATGAGAAAATTCAATTTTGATACCAACATCATAGATATCATTGAAGCACTATACAAGGACGCAAGCAGTGCTGTTTTTGCAAGCAATGACATTGGAGAATTTTTTAAAACAACTGTAGGAGTTCGCCAGGGATGTATCCTGTCACCAGTGCTCTTTAACATTTATCTAGAACATATTATGCAGGAGGCTCTCTACGATTATAAATCAACCATATCGATTGGAGGCCGACCTCTGTGTAATCTACGTTTTGCTGATGATATTGATCTGATAGCTGGAACAGAATCAGAACTTCAAGACCTTACCTCTAGACTGGAGAAAGTAACAAGATCATATGGGATGGAAATTAATATAGAAAAAAGCAAGATATTGGTGAATAGCCATAAGAAACATGTTCCGACCAACATTACGTTAAATGGGCAAACGTTAGAAGAAGTTAACACCTTTAAATATCTCGGGTCCACTATATGTAGTGATGGAAGATCAAATAAAGAAATCAAGACAAGACTTGAGATGGCCTCAGCTGCCATGACAAGGTTGAATGTGATCTGGAAAAGTAACATCAGTTTTCCTGTGAAGATCAAATTATACAAATCACTTGTATTATCTATTCTCTTGTATGGGTGTGAGGGCTGGACACTCACTGCAGATACGGAGCGAAGGATTCAGGCTTTCGAGCATAAATGTTATAGAAGAATTTTGCGCATTTGCTATAAAGAGCACAAAACAAATGTCTATGTTAGAGAGAAGATAAACACCTATGCAGGCCATCAAGAACCACTTTTGTCAATAGTGAAACGTCGAAAGCTTGCCTGGTTTGGGCATGTAACTCGTCATGACTCCCTTTCGAAAACGATCCTCCAGGGAACAGTCGAAGGTAAACGGAGAAGAGGAAGGCAAAGAAAATCCTGGGCTGATAACATCAAAGAATGGGCAGGACACGGTTTCTCCACACTTGTACGCATTGCTGAGAATAGAGAGCAGTGGAGGACCCTGTCTGCTGATGCTTCCACCATGGCACCCCTACGACCCATGACGGGTTATGGGTTGAGATGAGATGATGACAGTCATTGTGCCCTTAAATAAAGATTCGGAGGCGGAGTAACGGAATGTATTTTTGGAATGTTATTGCGTGTGTGTTTTATTTTTTAGTATAACTACAAAGAACCAAGGAAGATGAATAAAGTTACCACTAGAGACTTAGTGACGTCATCAGGGCAAGCAGCAGAAAAGCACAATAAAATTATTGCCCCGCCATGTTTTGACGGGTTACTTGCTAGAAACTAATATTTCCCCGAAGTAACGTGCACGCGAGTGCCATATTTCTGTGTTACGTTACAAGAAAAGCGTTTCAACTGGGATATTATTGAAGGCGATCGACGAAACAGCGAATGTTAAAAGTATCACTTAACGACAATATGCCAAGTTTATAAATGATTTAGAAGCCCTGGACATGAAATTTTAGATCACCAAAATGGCTGTATCAACACTTAGGGGGCAGACGCAGGCACATATAAGTCGATATTGCCCTCTAAATTCCCGAAATCGATTATTCAAATAGTGCTTCAGGACCCAGGACAAACCTGCGCTAATCGTCTTAAACAAACACCAACGTCTAATGGCTACAGAGGACCTTCAGATAACTATTGCATTTCTCTCGTCATCTGAACTCGATAAAGATGGACTATTTGTTGGTTATAACCTTTGTGATGTCATCAATATGGAGCAGTCAATAAGACTGCCAGGATTATAGCTACCGGTAATCTATTCTCATTATGTCACTAGATTAACTCTGGTCACATGACTTTCCAGACCGTCTTTAACATCATCATCGCCGTCATCGTCGTCATCATCATCATCGTCATCGCTGTCATCGTCATCATCATTATCATCATCATCATCATCATCATCATCATCATCATCATCATCATCATCATCATCATCATCATCATCATCATCATCATCATCATCATCATCATCATCATCATCGTCATCATCATCGCCGTCATCGTCATCATCATCGTCATCATCATCGCCGTCATAGTCATCATCATCGTCATCGCCGTCATCGTCATCATCATCATCGTCATCATCATCGTCATCATCATCGCCGTCATCGTCATCATCATCATCATCGTCATCATCATCGCCGTCATCATCATCATGGTCGTCATTATCATCATCGTCATCGTATCATCATCGTCATTATCACCATCACCGTCGTCATCGTCATCATCATCATCGCCGATATTATCATCATCGTCATTATTGTCATCATCATCATCGTCATCATCATCGCCGTCATCATCATCATGGTCGTCATTATCATCATCGTCATCGTATCATCATCGTCATTATCACCATCATCGCCGTCATCGTCATCATCATCATCGCCGATATTATCATCATCGTCATTATTGTCATCATCATCATCGTCATCATCATCGCTGTCATCATCATCATGGTCGTTATTATCATCATGGTCATCGTATCATCATCGTCATTATCACCATCATCGCCGTCATCGTCATCATCATCATCGCCGATATTATCATCATCGTCATTATTGTCATCATCATCATCGTCATCATCATCGCCGTCATCATCATCATGGTCGTCATTATCATCATCGTCATCGTATCATCATCGTCATTATCACCATCATCGCCGTCATCGTCATCATCATCATCGCCGATATTATCATCATCGTCATTATTGTCATCATCATCATCGTCATCATCATCGCTGTCATCATCATCATGGTCGTTATTATCATCATGGTCATCGTATCATCATCGTCATTATCACCATCATCGCCGTCATCGTCATCATCATCATCGCCGATATTATCATCATCGTCATTATTGTCATCATCATCATCGTCATCATCATCGCCGTCATCATCATCATGGTCGTCATTATCATCATCGTCATCGTATCATCATCATCATTATAACCATCATCGCCGTCATCGTCATCATCATCATCGCCGATATTATCATCATCGTCATTATTGTCATCATCATCATCATGGTCGTTATTATCATCATCGTCATTATAACCATCATCATCGTCGTTATAACCATCATCATCATCATTATAACTATCATCATCGTCATTATAACCATCATCATCGTCATTATAACCATCATCATCGTCATTATCGTCATTATCATCATCGTCATCGTCATCATCGTCATCGTCATCATCGTGATCGTCGTTATGGTCATCTTCGTTATCGTCATCATCGTCATCATCATCATTATCATCATCGTGCTCGTCGTTATCGTCATCATCATCATTATCATCATCATCAGTTACGTTATAGAGCATGGCATGACGACAACAGCAGCTGGTCACCTGACAGTAAACCTACATCCAATCATTCATGAGCTCTTGCCGCAGCAATTTGTTCTAAACGATGAAATTGCCAGCCCTAAGCACAATCTCTTATTAGAGAGCCCAAGCCCCGCTGGATCTATAACAACAACAAGTAACCTCTTACGACATACTTCACGAGAAGTGTAGAATTTCTGCATTGTTTTAACCATAAAAAATAGCGCCCCCAGCACACTTGCGCTCGGGCCAATCCCAGTGGCCTCACTAGGGTTATGCCCTGGGCAAATAAGAAAGTGGAGACCTTATATTGGTCCCTCAAACATTGTTACTCGTTCCTTAAAACCGTCACAAAATATAAAATCATCATCATCAACTTTTCACTTTCCTTAAAAACGTCTTGTTAGAAATATCATCATCATCATAAGCATTTTTCTGTTCCTCGAAATACGTCTTGTTAGAAATATCATCATCATCAGCATTTTTCTGTTCCTTAAAAACGTCTTGTTAGAAATATCATCATCATCAAATTTTACTGGTCCTTAAAAAAAAAAATGTTAGAAAATCATCATCATCATCACATTTATTTTACTAGATCCTTAAAAAATGTCTTGTTAGAAATGGGATCATCATCATCATAAATTTTCCTGTTGGAAAAACGTCACTGTTTTAGAAATATCATCATCATCACAACATTTTCCTGTTCCTTAAAAAACGTCTTGTGCCCCATCATCATCATCATCATCTAGTTACGCCACTGTTTATATTTATGACCTTCTCTATTTCCCCTTTCGTTAATTTCATTCTTTTGTTCCTTAAAAACGTCTTGTTAGAAATATCATCATCATCATCAGCATTTTTCTGTTCCTTAAAAACGTCTTGTTAGAAATATCATCATCATCATCAGCATTTTTCTGTTCCTTAAAAAACGTCTTGTTAGAAATATCATCATCATCAGCATTTTTCTGTTCCTTAAAAACGTCTTGTTAGAAATATCATCATCATCAACATTTTCCTATTCCTTAAAAACGTCTTGTTAGAAATATCATCATCATCATCAGCATTTTTCTGTTCCTTAAAAACGTCTTGTTAGAAATATCATCATCATCATCAACATTTTCCTATTCCTTAAAAACGTCTTGTTAGAAATATCATCATCATCAGCATTTTCCTGTTCCTTAAAAACGTCTTGTTAGAAATATCATCATCATCAGCATTTTCCTGTTCCTTAAAAACGTCTTGTTAGAAATATCATCATCATCATCAGCATTTTCCTGTTCCTTAAAAACGTCTTGTTAGAAATATCATCATCATCATCAGCATTTTCCTGTTCCTTAAAAACGTCTTGTTAGAAATATCATCATCATCATCATTTTCCTGTTCCTTAAAAACGTCTTGTTAGAAATATCATCATCATCAGCATTTTTCTGTTCCTTAAAAACGTCTTGTTAGAAATATCATCATCATCATCAGCATTTTTCTGTTCCTTAAAAAACGTCTTGTTAGAAATATCATCATCATCAGAATTTTCCTGTTCCTTAAAAAGTCTTGTTAGAAATATCATCATCATCAGCATTTTCCTGTTCCTTAAAAACGTCTTGTTAGAAATATCATCATCATCAGCATTTTCCTGTTCCTTAAAAACGTCTTGTTAGAAATATCATCATCATCAGCATTTTCCTGTTCCTTAAAAACGTCTTGTTAGAAATATCATCATCATCAGCATTTTCCTGTTCCTTAAAAACGTCTTGTTAGAAATATCATCATCATCATCATCATCATCATCATCATCATCATCATTTTCCTGTTCCTTAAAAACGTCATGTTAGAAATATCATCATCATCATCATTTTCCCGTTCATTAAAATTAGATCATCATCATCATCATCTCATTAAAAACGTCTTGTTAGAAATATAATCATCATCATCATCATCATCATCATCATCATCAGCATTTTCCTGTTCCTTAAAAACGTCTTGTTAGAAATATCATCATCATCAGCATTTTCCTGTTCCTTAAAAACGTCTTGTTAGAAATATCATCATCATCAGCATTTTCCTGTTCCTTAAAAACGTCTTGTTAGAAATATCATCATCATCATCAGCATCTTCCTCTTCCTTAAAAACGTCTTGTTAGAAATATCATCATCATCAGCATTTTCCTGTTCCTAAAAACGTCTTGTTAGAAATATCATCATCATCAGCATTTTCCTGTTCCTTAAAAACGTCTTGTTAGAAATATCATCATCATCATCAGCATTTTCCTGTTCCTTAAAAACGTCTTGTTAGAAATATCATCATCATCAGCATTTTCCTGTTCCTTAAAAACGTCTTGTTAGAAATATCATCATCATCATCATCATCATCATCATCATCATCATCATCATCATCATCATCATCATCATCATCATCATCATCATCATCATCATCATCATCATCATCATCATTTTCCTGTTCCTTAAAAACGTCATGTTAGAAATATCACCACCATCAACATTTTCCTGTTCCTTGAAAACGTCTTGTTAGAAATATAATCATCATCATCATCATCATCATCATCAGCATTTTCCTGTTCCTTAAAAAGTCTTGATAGAAATATCATTATCACCAGCATTTTCCTGTTCCTTAAAAACGTCTTGTTAGAAATATCATCATCATCATCAGCATTGTCCTGTTCCTTAAAAACGTCTTGTTAGAAATATCATCATCATCAGCATTTTCCTGTTCCTAAAAACGTCGTTAGAAATATCATCATCATCAGCATTTTCCTATTCCTTAAAAACGTCTTGTTAGAAATATCATCATCATCAGCATTTTCCCGTTCCTTAAAAACGTCTTGCTAAAAATATCATCATCATCATCAGCATTTTCCTGTTCCTTAAAAACGTCTTGTTAGAAATATCATCATCATCAGCATTTTCCTGTTCCTTAAAAACGTTATGTTAGAAATATCACTATCATCAGCATTTTCCTGTTCCTTAAAAAGTCATGTTAGAAATATCATTATCACCAGCATTTTCCTGTTCATTAAAAACGTCTTGTTAGAAATATCATCATCATCAGCATTTTCCTGTTCCTTAAAAACGTCTTGTTAGAAATATCATCATCATCAGCATTTTCCTGTTCCTTAAAAACGTCATGTTAGAAATATCACCATCATCAGCATTTTCCTGTTCCTTAAAAAGTCTTGTTAGAAATATCATTATCACCAGCATTTTCCTGTTCCTTAAAAAGTCTTGTTAGAAATATCATCATCATCATCAGCATTTTCCTGTTCCTTAAAAACGTCTTGTTAGAAATATCATCATCATCAGCATTTTCCTGTTCCTTAAAAACGTCTGGTTAGAAATATCATCATCATCAGCATTTTCCTGTTCCTTAAAAACGTCTTGTTAGAAATATCATCATCATCATCATTTTCCTGTTCCTTAAAAACGTCTTGTTAGAAATATCATAATCATCAGCATTTTCCCGTTCATTAAAACGTCTTGTTAGAAATATCATCATCATCATCATCATCATCATCATCATCATCATCATCATCATCATCATCATCATCATCATCATCATCATCATCATCATCAGCCTTTTCATGTTCCTTAAAAAGTCTAGTTAGAAATATCATCATCATCAGCATTTTCCTGTTCCTTGAAAACGTCTTGTTAGAAATATCATCACCATCAGCATTTTCCTGTTCCTTAAAAACGTCTTGTTAGAAATATCATCATCATCATCATCATCAGCATTTTCCCGTTCCTTTAAAACATCTTGCTAGAAATATCATCATCATCATAAGCATTTTCCTGTTCCTTAAAAACGTCTTGTTAGAAATATCATCATCATCAGCATTTTCCTGTTCCTTAAAAACGTCATGTTAGAAATATCACCATCATCAGCATTTTCCTGTTCCTTAAAACGTCTTGTTAGAAATATCATTATCACCAGCATTTTCCTGTTCCTTAAAAACGTCTTGTTAGAAATATCATCATCATCAGAATTTTCCTGTTCCTTAAAAAGTCTTGTTAGAAATATCATCATCATCAGCATTTTCCTGTTCCTTAAAAACGTCTTGTTAGAAATAACATCATCATCATCATCATCATCATCATCATCATCATCATCATCATCATCAGCATTTTCCTGTTCCTTAAAAACGTCTTGTTAGAAATATCATCATCACCAGCATTTTCCTGTTCCTTAAAACATCTTGTTAGAAATATCATCATCATAATCAGCCTTTTCCTGTTCCTTAAAAACGTCTTGTTAGAAATATCATCATCATCAGCATTTTCCTGTTCCTTAAAATTGTCTTGTTAGAAATATCATCATCATCAGCACTTTCCTGTTCCTTAAAAACGTCTTGTTAGAAATATAATCATCATCATCAGCAGCATTTTCCGGTTCCTTAAAAACGTCTTGTTAGAAATATCATCATCATCAGCAGCATTTTCCTGTTCCTTAAAAACGTCATGTTAGAAATATCACCATCATCAGCATTTTCCTGTTCCTTAAAAAGTCTTGTTAGAAATATCATTATCACCAGCATTTTCCTGTTCCTTAAAAACGTCTTGTTAGAAATATCATCATCATCAGCATTGTCCTGTTCCTTAAAAACGTCTTGTTAGAAATATCATCATCATCAGCATTTTCCTGTTCCTAAAAACGTATTGTTAGAAATATCATCATCATCAGCATTTTCCTGTTCCTTAAAAACGTCTTGTTAGAAATATCATCATCACCAGCATTTTCCTGTTCCTTAAAAACGTCTTGTTAGAAATATCATCATCATCAGCATTTTCCTGTTCGCTCCACATGGAGCACGGAGCTATCACTACATCTGCCTCCCCCCTTGTAGGAAGCCTGTATATTTCATTCACATGCTCAGGCAGTGATAGTTTCTATAGCCATTTGTTTTACAAGGTGAATATGCTAGCCCCGCCCTCACACGCACAACCTCATTAGTCGCCATGAACGACATGTTTCAGGGAGCAGCAGCTCAAATTGTTGAGTGTCTCAGTTCCACATACGGGTTACTTTCACAGTTGCCTCCGGCTGGAGGAAAAGTGTGGATTTTAAAGCCGCAATGTGGAGTGGGTTCATTTTTCTACACAAACAATAGGAGGCTGACACTTGGGATTCATGACCCATGTGGGCCCGCTGTGGTGGATTTGATGTTAAGAAATGTTGTTATGTACTCTTAGTGTACTGAATAAGGTCAGCTGTGAAGGTCCCTGAATATAACAAATATGATGGTAAGTTTACAGGGTATCTTTCTGCTACCACCCCTATGATCTCATTCAGACTTATTCTTTGACTAGAATGTATGATGACTACGTTTGGTGTCTAGGGTTATGAATAGGTAGTGTAATGTTGCATTAACCAACTAAACATATAAACAATTATTTTATTATCCAACTCAACACAACAGTACTACGACAATCACATACAAACTACACTTTAAAAGACTATCTTTAGTAAGTCAGTGGTTGAATTTTGGGTAAAAGTTAAATTTTTTACAATTTATTGTCCTGGTTCTAGTTTGTTTTGAATCAGGACTGACAATCAAAAGTGAAATCAAAAGAATTATTTACATCAATTAAATAACACCATGGATCTTCTGTCCATAATACAAATGTTATTATATTATAAGTGTGTAGATGTAGTTTTCTAACTTAGGTTAATACTGGTATATAATGGTAGGTTGTTGGTTAACATCACGCACTATTGTTTGTTTTCTTTTCATTTGACACTGGTAGAATTTTTTATTAATATTCACAGTCTTTATGTTAAACTAGAGGTTGAGCTTCCTGGTGCCGAAAAGGCACTTATCTTCGAAGGATAACACCGGTAGATCTGTTCATAGGCTCGCTGGACAATCTGTTTCCCTTCTTGAAAGGCAATGGCATCCAGCATGTGCCCGAAATATGCAAGCAGTGTCAGGAATCGAACAGTTTCCACGAGCCTGGTACTACGTTAATGTCAGTACCAAAAAACCCTGAAATAAGAAGGTTATGCGTCCTTCTTTATAACAAGTATACCATAATATTCCACAATTAATTACAGGCACATTACAAACAAACAAATAGGGTCAGCTCTTTATGACAACCTATGTTACCATTATATTTTTAGGTGACAATGTATACCAGTATTCCTCTCCCCTAATGGTTACAACGCCTCTGCAATTCCAGCAGTAATCTTTTCCCATACCATAGGATAGGTGTTATGCTCCTTGATGACAATCATATATAATCTTGTAGTACTACACCTCTCTGATAGTCTATCATATGATGGATCAATCTCTAGGCTCTGCCTAAGTCTGCCATGGACCCACTTACTTACAGTCGTATTGCAGTATCTCACATTCAAACTTTATTTTAAATAAAAGGTTAATAAAATCAATCTTACCACAAATTTCAATGAAATATACACAAGCGAACGATGACTGGCAAACAATTTATGGCACACTTTAGATCTGCCTTGTCCAGACTGCTTTCTATAAGTTTGAAAAGCACCAGCCTGCTCTCATCGCTCCTTGTTCATCAGAAACTTTTCTCAAAATGGCAACGAGCAGTCTACGTTTCCGATAATATATAATGTATGGGCCAATGGGACCATGAACTCTTTTATTTTGAATCAAACTTTAAAAAAACAAACTCTCAAACTACTATGTTTACTACTGCAAATATATTTTTAGTTTTAGGTCAACCAATCCTATCTCGCCTTCCTTTAAACTAATGCCAATCAAATTACAGGTACCTTTTAGTCCTCATTTCCCCAAAAGCTTTTTTCAAAACATGCTATGAAAAAAATAAGCAGACATGATTTTTGTTTTCGTCAGTCCGTCTTACAATACATAGTATTTTTGCCAATATCTTGATTATTTATTGTACTAGTGCTTAACTGACACAATATTATTGCTCAGGAAATCATAAGGCATCCGAATATATAATTTTTATGGCCCTATGTATTATGGTTCATAATTCCATATTTTTTTCTATGTTAGTCGTTCAAATCTAGAAACTGCAAACCCGCATACCGGCTGGCGTGGGGAAGAAGACGCTGGACTCAAATTTTATTTTCTATCTTATTTTTGACTTAAGCACTATAATATTATCTAATTTAGCTATTGTATTTAGAATATCGTCACACCCCCCCCCCCCCACCCTTAGAGTGTAAAAGAGAGTAAGGGACCGAAGCACTTAATCGACTGGGGGGGGGGGGGGAACACTTCTGATGATCAGATTGCCTCCTGTTGTATCGGTCTGTGTAGAGTTTCCTATCATATCTCATCTCATACAAGAGCCCCAGGAACGTTACCGATGAGTGTGGCTGCAGCACCAATAAGATGACTGCTGAACATCTACTGTAACAGTGCCCAACATAAGGACCATCTTCATTGCACACGGACAACTCCGTCAGTGCTCTGATCTCCTCCCTTAGATCATGCAAGGAGGGTCTCAGCACAGTGCATGAACTCTGTAGCGAGAGGACACTTGTCAGCGTACATGGAAAATAGGATACTCACGTAAAATCAGTCTCGGGTTAAACATACTAACCTGAGATTTCGCCCCGAGTAATAGCAGGTGTACCTTAAAAAAAAAAAAAAAAAAAAAAAAAAAAAACTCAGTAGCACCGGCGAGAATCCCAATGTGTGTATACAGGAATCACATATTCTATCAATATTTTTGTGGTGGATAGGTTTCCTAATTTTTAAAAATTTTGCCAGGACAGCGGCCGTATGGCGTACTCTTCACGAGTTCCAACTGCCGAGGGATTTTTAACATGCGAACTTGCACACGGGACCTCCTATTTTATTTTCACCCTTATCTGAAAAGGCTAGACATCCGATGTCACTAGCCAGGAGATTATGGGGGAGTATGCCATCGTTCGGAACCACTGGTTGTGAAAAAAAATTCCATCAATTATATTCCTTGTACTGGGACCGAACCCGGTACCTTTAGAATTACAGGCGGACGCCATACCACTTAGCCACTCCGACCCAACATATGAAGAACAGAAAAACCACATATGGCTGTCACCAGTACCCCTCCTGGACAAACTCCACGGAGATGCCAACAACCCGAGACTGACTACCACTTTATTCAAGATGACGCCTGAAAGTGTACGAAGGAGAAGGATTCCTGTCTGCTTTGACAGCATGTCTGTCTCCACGTTACAATACCTAGTTACGTTATGATTCACTTGTAGGTTGTCCACCCACTTTCTATGCTAAGCTCTACCTAGGGTCTGTGCTCTGAATTAGTTCAGTAATCACTTTTTCGTGTTTTTGCTAGGCTCGTTTAATTTAGTCTACCCCAGGCGTCTCATTTCTGTTTGATAATATAATGTCAGTTATTGGTAGTAATCTATCTCGATTACTGAATACAGAAATATAATTTGCTTGCCAAGAAATCGATAATCAGCCATCGTTAACTCTTAAATGACGTAGTGGTGTTCCCGTGTTTGACGCAAGGAATTTTCTGTTGCTTTGAGTTTTCATGTAGTGTTAAAGTTTGAGGGTCGATGCTTTTCAAGTTTTGTTAAAAGCACGGTTATAAAGTTTAAAAGAAACTAAATAAGCATTAATATAATATAAATTGGGAAAACGAAACACAAACTTTGTTCTAATACACCAGCCCACAAAACAGGCCTCCTGTCACAAGCACGTGGGAGAACCGACCCTGGATACTGGCACCTTATTTTTTAAGTTAAACAAACTTGAAAGGATTAGCGAGCACTTTACATAATAGTAAACAGAACAAAATTCAGTGACAAAAGATGAAGACTGCAAGAGAAGGAAGGATACAGACTGAATGAGACAGAAGATGAGCGAGAGAAAGTTTAAGAACATCGCATGAGAGAAAGTCAATAAGAGATGTGATGATAAAATGTGAAGAAACGAGAATGTCATTCGTTTAACACATGTGTTCAGTATCGTTCAGCTGGCAATGGAACATAGGCCTTCAATAAATTCACGTCCTGCTGTATTGTGCCATCCTTTTAACATAGTTTAGTCGCCTTTATTCCTTTCATTTTTGCCACCAGTTCTCTTCCGTGTATGCTTGTCGGCCTGCCTCTACATGGGGATTCCATAACACGGACTGCCTTGTATTGATATAACACATGATGATTTGTGAATGTATTCTTTCTCCTTCTTTGTTGCCTCCTTTTTTTTACCTTCCTCGTCTTCGGCCCTCCTGTCATTTTTTTTCGTGCTACAACGATTTCCACAGGTTTGCTTTCTAGATGTTCCCTATTATTTATGCTTATTTTCTGTCATGTATTCTTGAGCTTGGATATTTCCTTACCCTTTTTTGACATATCTCTTTATAATTGTCAGTAATCCGATTCCTTGTAGCCATAATGTGTTACATCTATTATGTTCTCCTAATATCTCCAGAGACAGTCAACTGTCTTTCCTGATCATTGACATGACTTTGTTTCTTAACAGGTTAGCTTCGTATAAGATAGCGTCATGAGACCTTCCAGATCTCTATGGAATTCTGAGCATCCTGCCGTTAAGCAGCATCTCTGTATCATCGTAGGATTTTGTTTTACATTTAGCCACACTCGTACCAGATTCACGTCTTTGAAAACAAACATTGGATTATTCTTTCTTATGTAGATTTTATTTTCTTACAACGAACATTTTTCAGCGTCTGTGTATTTTAGGCGATGCTGGTCTATGTAATTAATCATTACATTTATAACCCCCTCAGGATGGGACAATGGATAGAACCAGGCATAAAGAGCGAGTTTAATATTTGCGAACAAGGTGGAGTGGGTTCTGTTTCCAGTAATTGTTACTTTTGATCAGAATTGACTTCAATACACTCCGGGAAAACCCATAAGTGCACAGTATCCCTCAGTAAATGTCGAAGGGTATGGATGCTAAAATACCTAATATTAGCAGGGGTGGACGTATGAGAGAATGCATCCGGCGTGTATACAACCATTATACATTGGATTTGTGGATTACGAAAAGGCATTTGACAGTGTCGAAAGAGAATCACTTTGGAAATTGATGAGGCATTATGGAGATCTCATGAAGATCATTAATTTAATAAAGAAAACATATGAAGACATGACATGCAGAGTTCTTCATGAAGGACAGCTTACATAACCATTTAGGATAAGAACGGGAGTGCGACAGGGATGCTTTCATTGCACTGGGAAATATATGGATATCAAGAGAAATAAGATCCAACATAAAAATAAGAATCTTCAACTCAAATGTGAAGTCAGTACTATTATATGGCTCTGAGACGGAGAACAACAAAGACAACAAACAAAAAGCTACAGACTTTCATAAATGGGTGCTTGCGTAGAATAGAATGGTTAAAATGGTATGACAAGGTTACCAATGTGAAACTGATGACAAGAACAAGACAAGTGCCAGTGGAACAAGAGATGAGAAGAAGACGATGGCGATGGATAGGACACACACTGAGGAAACCTATTGATAGCATTACAAGGCAGTCCTTGTTCTGGAAACCCCAGGGCAAGAGAGGCAGAGGTAGACCAAGAAGCACACGGAGAAGAGAGCTGGAAACAGAGGTGAAAATGATAAGGAGAAAGTGGGAAGAACTTGAGATGATGGCACGTGACAAGAGGACTTGGCATGTGTTTGTTGAAGGCCTATGCTCTTTAGGGAGCGGAGGTTTATGAAGAAGAATGAATGCTAAAATACGTAATACTAGCAGGGATGGACGTTTGAGAGAATGCAACCAGCAGGTAACAGGAACAACCATCATTCATATTCCCAGTAAAAACAACAGAAGGAGGTCAGGAATGAGTTGGTGCTGGCTACCTTGTCGTAGATTTTTGATAGGAAAATTAAGACTTGGGTTGGTCTCTTCTGAATAGATTAGAATAAGTGATAGTCAAAGCGAGAGGTAGTAAATAGAAATAGATTTCCACGAGTGAGATGGTAGAAATTTATAGAGGCTGTCCCGGAAATCGAGAATCTCTCTCTCTTTCCGCCTATCTTCTACAACAGATCCAGAGGAGTCAGACAGTCTATAAAAAATTATGTATATATTAATATATCTCTATCCACTCACGTGCCCGCACATACAAGTGACGACAGTTAGACACACAGACGTGGGAAAACTATAACAAGGATTATATAGATATTATGGGAACGAACTGACCACCACACTGAAATAAATGTTGGTATAGTTTAATTATCATAGTAAACTTACATCACAACATATAAAATACATCAAAAGCATATACACATAGTCATAAAAATCAAGAAATGCTACATTAGTGATAGACCCTCTTGTATGGTCCTTCCCCTGGATATATAGCTCACAGTCCCGTTAGAGGAAAGTGATAACCCCAAAGAGTTACAGATGCATATGATTGAGTCTATGGTTTCCCCCTTTTAAGGTATGGACAGACTTGATACTCTTCTTTATTCTAAGGGAAAATATTGTTAGCAATAACTTGCATAAAGGAATTACAACGTGGGTGACTCAACAAAGAACATCCTTCAGTCTACTTTCACTCGGTTCTTTCATCAGGGCCCTGATATACACAACCTTACCTAAACTCGTGCTGTTGTTCGCCGTCTGGCGCAAACTTTGGGACACGCACACACTTTTTATCTGTTTCTTTCGTTTAATGAAGCGGATCCCAGCTCTGCAGATTTGTTTGTTGGTTTCATCAAAATGGATCCGTGGAGCGTCTGCTTCATGCGATAGTTATTTCAGACTAAGGTTAGTGTCACCTGACTCACGAGGTAAGAATTAGGCTTAAGCGGGCACACAGTGTCAGAACACGAGGTTTCCCGTAGTTAGGGAGATGACCGGTGGACAACTTCTCTCAACAGATAATCTAGGTTCACCACACACTTTGTCAACAATGTCGGAAAGTTAATGTTTTAGATTTCTGTAATTATTCTCGCCACAACGTAGCCTCAACACAGAGTTCGAAAAGAATATGATCTGCCTCAAAGGCCCAGTATAGACATTTATTCTTTTAAAAAAACTGTTAGTGGGATTGGTATTCTGTCTATCTCTGAAGGCACACGCACTGTCAGACAGGTGGTACTTGAAAAAAAACCCTGTGGTTAAAGATATAAACTGTTTATGTTTCTCACAGGTATGTCTCTGTACTAAATGCCGGCAAAATTTGGGTTACTCCAGTATTCACTGAATAAAGAAAAACACATATGAAATAGTTTACATGTTATGTACTCAATATAACTTACGTTTTTAAGCTGCAAGCGTACAGCTTGACTTATCATTTAAACTTTCCCGTGAAATAAGTTTTATAAAAATATCAAATCATCATGAATTAGGAATACCTACGTATTCCGTCAACAATCAACACTCATGAGGCATCTAGCATTTATAAGTTAGTTTAGAAAAATTATTCTCGTCTGATTATTTAGCAGTAAAATTAAATTCCTTAATAGCCGACTGAGTTTAAGCTAGAAATTATAATTTCTGTTTTCCACTGTAACTCGTCACTATAAAGTAATACAGACTATATAAATTAAGCATTCTGCACCAAATCTAACTAGTGAAATCTGAAATAAGCGATTATCACTTTAAACACTTCACAAATATAGATTAGATACTTATAATATATATATTATTAAACCTCAACACAGAACTACAGGTGGTCGCACAACTTTAAAAGAATCATACGGCTGATATATTTATTGACAGAAGTCTAGAAAGTTCGTGTACAAAGGTGTCGAAACAAACTGGTGCTAGAAACTTCGAGGTATACAGCTTTATTCTATTCTACGAACAACCTGTTCTAAGCTGCGGTAAATTTTGAGGAACTGAATGAAAATCTAGTTTCAAACTCCGGTAAATATCTTTAAACCAGGACAAAAGGGGTCCCAACTTATTTCGCAAACGAAAATAATCTCCCCTTTCTCTAATCTTAAACACCTACATCAAAACTAGAAGACTACCATGAACTGACACTCGTGCGTTTTCATGAGACACCTCTCGCTGACCAAGACCAAACAGTATGAGTGCCTTGTCAGGTGGGATTTCCAGACAAATGTCTCAAATTGCGCCGAGGAAATGTCGGATTAAGCGCGCCTCCACCTGAAGCGCTCAGCCGATGGCAAACTCGTTTGTGGGTGAGAGTGAAAATGCAGACAAATAATGTCGCATGAGGGATAGTCTGGCGAAAGCGAATATTTCACATTTTCGTCCACTACGCAATAACCTCCCGAGCCTGGCATCTACGTAATAACATCACTAGTGCGTTTCTAAATCCTAAGAACAGACAGTACACTCGGCGAAAGTTTTGAAATGGGAAAAATAGTAATGTTTAAGTCGCTAAACGAACGAATGCGAAAAATTACAAAAAGGGCATAAAAGAGTGATAATAATAATTGAAAAAAGATAAGGACACGGGTGAAGAAAAGAAGAGTTATATAGAGAATTTTAATGATCATAACTCTCTGTGACATACCATACAAGGTAGGCCATTCAAGCAGGGGTGACACCATACTCTTACATTGGAACACACCGGGCAATTAGAACAAAGTGGAAAGGTTAAGGGTTGAGCACTTAGTAAAAAAACTTAAAACTGACGTAAATCAAGACAGTTTTCTTTGTTGATTATGTGTTTGTTTGATTGCTTCTGTCTGTCTTTCTGTTTTTGTCTGTCTGTCTGTCCTTTCTTTCTTTTTTCTTTTCGTTCTTTCTTTTTTCTTTCGCTCGCTCTTTCTTTCTTTAAATTTGACACCCAAGCTTGTAAAATTCCTTTAGGGACTCTGCAGAGACAAACGTGTTACACGACCGCTTATCTTTCCTCCAGACATGTCCTAAAAGTTTTGGCATTCGCAGGGGCTAGAAAACCTACAACGTTTAAAACACAGCCGCCACAGAAGCCCAACACCTGTGGAACAGAATTGTGACATGGGACCAACTGATTGCCGTAGTGGGATCATGAGCAAATGAAGAGCGTGAACGCTGAACATTTTACACTGGATAACGCGTTCTGCCCTCTCCGTCATAAAACATAGATACAGAAAAAAATTTCATATTTCTTTACAGTTAAAACACAGTAAATTAACAATTAGAGAAAGTTAAAAAAATACAACATATATAAAAAACGTAAAAGTCCCACACTTAAAAAAAAAAGACATTACCAAGGAACTCCGAAAAAAAAAAAAAAAAAACAATCAATGATAGAGAGCCGTCGAATCGACGACATTTAACGCTATCTTCAGCGTTATTTTTCCTGGGTAATTTCTAACTTACAATACATCGGTAAACTGTCTCGGGAATCGATAGCGACATTTTGCAGATACCCGTAAAACCACGACTACAGGCTCGTCAAATAGATACTTTAGCGATTACTCGTAAGCTTTAAACTGCTTATTATAGTTTCCGATTCTATTTGCGCAATTATTTTCAGAAGCACATTAAATAAAATGAAATATTGTATACGTATATTAATGTACCGACTATGCGAAATTAATATCAATGATACGCTGTTCTTAATACGCATACGTATATTGTCTCCTCTATCGCTTATATTTCAGGATAACTGTTTGTCTTGTAGCGAAAGTTTTGTGTATCAAGTGTAATGCCAAAGAAATTACTGTGTGAAAATGATATCATTTTATACAATATAGATCTTACACGTGTATAAATAGCATTGCTGTGAATGTGAGCATTGTTTGTGAATGTAAGCATTGTTGTGGAATGTGAGCATTGTTGTGGAGTCTGCCAACACAATTTTTATTTCATCCGACTCCGATTCCTGAAATTTTAGAAGTCCGCCTCTGATTCCCGACTCCTGATTCTGACTTTATTTATAATTAGTGAGTCAAATATGGCATAAAATTATATGTCAGTTATTTTGAGTTAAATGTTCAATTATGGTATATGTGTGAATAAATGAATACATGGCTTTCGTAGATTACATTTTAAACTATTTATTTATTCATAAAAAATACAAAACAAAATCTCAAAAAAGTATTTAACAATATGATAATTTCTATTTAAATTGAATTGGTTCTTTAAAAAAAAAAAGATCGCTTCTAATCGGCCCGGCTACACTGCTAGCTCTCAAATCGGGTTTGATTATTCTGAGTGCAAGAAAATAAACGTTCGACAGTGACATGAGTGGGTGGTAACGCTAATGACAAGTCAAAGCACCATCTTGAATGAGCTCGGGATAGCGGGATGTTGTATTTTAGCGCTCAATTTAGAAGTAAGGTCAAAATCCTCAACCTCTTTCAGTGCTAGATAACGTAATGATAGAGCGGGATTTGCATAAGTCTTGCCCCTTCTAATTGATATAGCAGAAGACTTTTTTTGTTTTTAACTCACTATTTAAAAACACCTCAGAAGGTACTGTTTGCTTCTCTTGCTTAAAATGTACTAAGTTAAAAATAAATAAAAAACTACTTTGAAATGTTTTTTCAATTCTTGTAATTAAGTGACCCCCTTCTTCTCTCCCCCCACCCCCCGCTCCCACCCTCCCCACTACTTTTTTGCATGGATCAAACGTGGATCTGCTTAACTCTTTAACGCCATAAAAACGCGCAGAGCGTTGGTCAGATTTGACATCCATGTCAAACCAACTCTCTGAGCGTTGTTTTTAGACTATCACGAATTAAAATTATGGCACAGGGTGGAAAATAATTGCGGAGTCAAAGAGTTAAGTCTCATAAAATTCGGAGTCAGAGTCGACACATTTACCGACTCCACTAAAAACGACCAACTCCACGGCTCTGACTGACTCCACGGCTCTGACCGACTCCACGGCTCTGACTGACTTCACGGCTCTGACTGACTCCACGGCTCTGACTGACTCCACTGCTCTGACTCCACAACCCTGAATGAGAGGGTCTGTGGAATTAAAAACAACACGAAAAGCTAGAAAGTGGCAAGTAGAAAAGCCGTGGAACATTTAAATTAAACTATATGTTACCGCATGTTCAAAGAAAATATGGCGTTATTATATCAAACAGTTAACGACTAAAGTGAATTATTGTAAGCTAGCTAGTGTCTTTTCACTGGGAACACTGGAAAGAAGTTCCTTTAAAGTTAGGGGTACAGCGCTTTTGAAGACCGACGAAAGATGGCCAGTTCAGAACTTCTCTGGCTGTTACATTCTTTCTCTTGACACTTTCCGTCACCTAGGGATATACAAAATGTCTGTGATCTACCGATAGATCGAGATCAACATTATGCCAACCCTGGTTAGATGTAATCTCTGTTGTATGGTGCATCACACAGTCTGTCACAGTTAAAAAGATAATGGTTGGGAAGGGCGTCCTCTTGAAACAACAAATTATAATATCAATTGACACCGCCAACAGCAATCAATTACAAATGACAATAGGCATTTGAATGTAAAACAAAACTGAAAATAAAATGACACTAAATATTCTAATTAAAACCGACAATTAAGTTGAACAGGGTAGACCAAAATGGGGAATGAGCGGAGTAACTCGACAAAATATAAAGAGACGAAATGAAGTTTGATGGCTACTAAAAAAACCAAAAATAAAAAAAAAAAATCAAATGTTGCCATTTCAAATTATAAATAAAAGTGGGCATCACCCTTTCCTTGAGAAAAAAAAAATCGGACACACTGATCAAGTGACATTTCATTTACACAAAAAAGGGCTCCCTGTCGCACCGCTGAAGTCAGAGAAATGAAAATGAAGCTGCGAATCGAAAAAAACAGCAAGCAGGCCGCCGAAGAACCAACCGACAGTGGAGAAGATGCGATAAACATGCAGAACATAAAACACGTGATGGAAGAAATGAAAAGAATCCAGCAACAAGTAGAAACAGATGTCAAGAAGCTGAAAGAGCTGACAGAAGAAAACACAAAAATACTCAAAAGAATAGAAGCAGAAAGAATAACCATTGAGGAAATATCATCAAACAGCACGCGAGAAACTAAAACGAACAACCAAGCAGTAAAAGAAATCATCCAAGAAACGCTAGAACAGCTACTACCAACGATAATCGAAAAAGCACTGTCACAGATACAGGAGAGCAAGAAGACAAAAAGCAACAGAAACTAGGAGCGTAGAAACACACAAAACCAAACAAGCCAGATAGTGAGGCAGGACATAAAAAAACACCATGAGCGCTATACGGCACCACAAACGGACAAAGAGGAACCCAGACAGCCAGCTAGTGGTCCTTTTCAGGACCGATCACCTCCAGGACTACGAACGAGATACAAGTGAAGACGATAACACCCTATATACCCCAATTATAACCAAACTTTCAGGTTGAACAGGGTATTACAGCAAATAGTAGGAGAAAACAACAACAACAACGCACTCAAGTTTTCGACATGAAAGGTACATTGCTGTTTCAAGATTAACTTATTGAGTGCGCTCTTGGATATTCATGTGAGTTTGAAATGAACTTTACTTTATTCTTTTCTTCCATTATTTCCGTGAAGAGTGGTGGGACGCTGAATTTTGCATTCTTGAACCAAGAGTGTCGCGTTTGCTTCTATGAGCCTGTATTGTTATAGGATGTCTGTGAGGTTGTCTATTCCGTGCCCTAAAACTAGTGTGGCCGTGGGAGGGTAGTGGGTGTTGCTGTTTATGTCGAGAGTGTTAGGTTTTGATGACTAGCTAGTCCGCTAGAGTTGGGGATTGCTCTCTACAGTCTTACAGGTTGTTTTCCCAGGTTCGGGGATATATCCTCTAAGTTGTTTCTTTTATTTTTTAGAGCAGTTGTTTGTTTATGATATGCTTGTAGCTATAGACCTATGATAGAATGATTCATTCTTCTGATAGCCAACGGCAAAGATACGATTCTTGAAACAGCGTAAGGTTTTGACAGAAATAACTTTTAATTGTCTGTTCTGGTACAAATGAACTTGTCAAATAACACAAATTCTTTGATACAGGCATATATACATCAGTTAACAATTAGTAGTGCACATTTGGTACCATTTCATGAGTGCAAAATTCCCTTTGCACCTTTTCTAAATCTATCTGCATTATCTCATATGGCTATCTCCTTGTTTGTACTGTTTCCTTAAGTTGTGTATTTAGATTTTGTCCTTGCTAATATGCTGCAGGCTCTTCAGTGAAATCCGTTATGCAAGAGTTTTCCTTTTGAATCATGTAGGGATCCAAAATGTTTAATATTCTCCACTTCCTTTAGCATTCTTCCTCAACACGAGACCAGGTTTCATTATCATTTAAAATCTTCGAACCCAAATCTGCGGTAATCATAGCTGTGTGCACTATGAACCACGGGAAAGTTTATATTGTGTCAAATACTTACAGTATTTCAGAAAACACATTATCACTACACATCCTAGAATGATCTTTTTCAACAAAACTTCCAGCACTAGACTAACGTCTGTTAACTTTGGATTCTTGGTTCCGACTGAATCGCGTCTATTCTACTTTTCTGCCGGCTGAATAATACTGAGCCTTACGATTGGTTAAAAATCACGTGACTAACGCGACTCTACAAGCGAAGCTAGTCTAATTAAAATCTGTGTCAAGATTTTTTTATATCTTCTGTTTCTTATAAGAATTTGTTAATATAGTCTGTACCTGAAGAAAACCACGGTATACGCGGCTACACCAGATAATCTTCTGTAGCAGGCGTGCACTTGTACTTTATCGGGCTCTATTCTCATGAGATATCCAAATCACTTAATATTCTGTCTCTCTCTATACTTGATGCAGGATGTAGTACCTAAAATTTTTCTGGTGTCACCATTTCTCCTTCTGTCTCTCCTGGTAACATTAATGGCTTTTCTTAAACATACGTTTAATCAGATCTTATTAAGGCTTTAGTTTTGAAATGAACTAATAGAAGTTTACCGAGAAATACCTCCTTCCTTTGATACATGACTATTTTTCGGCTTCTACCCGCCTTTTTGTTCTGACGTCAACTGCCTGATACAGCTGCTGTTATACCTAAAGTAGGACTCGACCATACCGTTCGTTTATATTGCTTGCAGGAGGCTTGAAAATTATAAGGACAGCAACTAATGTTTCAGATGGAGATCGATTCAAAGTAATCAAATGGTTTTGAGGAATGCGACGGATCGATCTCAGAAGTTTGATTAGGATTAACGGCTAGTGCAACTGGACGATATGCAAAAATTCTCGTTCCTTGGACATTCAATAACAAACGATGGCAGATGTGAAGCAGATCAGAAGACGATAACAGGAGTGGCAATCGATACAAGAACAATTAAGAAGCAGATATTAACATCCCAAGAAGTTTTAAAATAAGAGTCATCGGGTGTTATGTGTTATGGAAATAAATAGAAATCAAGTCCAACACACAGGGAGCCGCGCTGGTGTAGTGGTTACCAAACTGCGCTGGCGACCGGGTGACCCAGGATCAAACCCGGGCGAGAACATTTGAAGATTTTCGTCGACCGGGATTTGGACTAGATTAACTCGAGCCCAGGCGAGAACATTTGAAGAAGTGTCGTCGACCAGGGACTGGCGGCTCCTGAGCCGACCCAGCTCTAATGGGTACCTCCGAAATCGGCGATTATCTGCCTGAATGGCGAGGGACACCTGTCTCTGTACGAGACAAAAAAGGGATACTCACGTAAAAATCAGTCTCACGTGAGATTTCGCCTCGAGTAATAGCGGGCGTACGCAAAAAAAAAAGTCCAACACACAAAAGGAATCTTCATTTCAAAGTAGGGACCACTTACGACATGCCTGAGCGATGTGTGTTCTTATTCTTTCTTTAACTTCACAGAAACCCCCAGGAACGTCAAGGGCTCACGGGCCGTGTTAAAACATAATAAATAAAATTAGTGACTGTTTAATGGGCTACTTTCTCTCATTCTAAAAATATATTCTACTCAGTGGCGTATTTACAAGAAGAACGACGGGGTGCTTCCGGGCTTCAGCAAACAAATATTTACGAATACATGCAAGGGGGCTCAGAATTTTATTTAGTTTTTGTTTTTTGTTTTTGTATAGCGCCTATGAACGTTATATGGCACATTTGGTTTGAAGGATGTCCATTTACATTTTAATCGGCAAGCTTAGTATAATTTTATACAGTATTATCACAACATGGCTTCTCTTGGGGGAAGTGTAGCTTTCAATGTCTGAGCCTGCATCAAGGTACCTCCAACCCAAATATACCCCTCCTGTCGTAGATTTTCGATAGGGGAATTAAGACATAGTTTGGTCCCTTCTGAATAGAACTAGAACAGGTGGTGACTCAGTGAGGGATAAGATAAGAAATAGATTTTCACGAGTGAGATGGTGGAAAACATAGGTAGAATCTGTCCCTGGACTCGAGAAGATTCTCTAGCTCAGCCTATCTCTACAACAGAACTTTGTTTGTCAGACAGATTACCAATATATATATACTGTTCAAAAAAAGAAACGCATAGCTACTGAAGACACACACATAGCCATAATTTTGACATTCAATAACTTTTTTAATTTAATGAGTTAATTGTTCAAATTGCACACAAGAATACCTTAGGGTTCAACCAATCAATTGACAGTTGTTTTGCATCTGGGTCACGAGAGTTTTTTGGCATACCGGCTTTCCCATTAGTATGGTGTGTGGCCTCCTCTTGCATCGATCAGCGACTGGCATCTCCTGGGCATGGATGCGATCAGACGTCTGATGTGGGCCTGTGGGATGGCTGCCCACTCTTTGTGGAGTGCCTGGAACAGATCACGACGATTGGCTGGAGCAACGTCTCGGCGACAAACACGTCTATGCAGCTCATCCCACAGGTGCTCTGTCGGACTCATGTCTGGAGATAGGGATGGCCAGGGAAGGGTGAGAATGTTGTTGGCAGTCAGGAACTGCGTGGTCAACCGTGCACAATGGGGTCTGGCGTTGTCCTGTTGAAACACAGACCTTTGGGCAGCCAAAAGTGGAAGGACATGGGGTCGAAGAATTTCATTGACGTATCGTTGCGCATTCAAGCCTCCTTCAATGTGCACCAATTGACTCCTTCCGTTGTAACTGATCATTCCCCACACCATTGCACCTCTACCACCGTGCGGCGGAGCTTCATCAACGCAATTTTGGGCAAAACGTTCATTTCGCCTACGGTAGACCCTACGCCGTCTATCATGACGCTGCAACAAAAAGAAAGATTCGTCACTAAACCAGACATGTCTCCATTGATTGTCAGCTGCCCAGTGACGATGCTGGTTGGCCCAAAGAAGTCGATTTTGGCGATGGAGGCGCGTAAGGACAGGTCCTCGGTGAGGTCGTTGTGCCCAAAGTCTAGCGTCATGCAGTCTTTTCCAGACAGTTTGATCAGACACATGACGTCCTGCAGGCAATGACTGGGCAGTTGAGGAAGCTGTTGTAAACCTGTCTCTTAGGTGACGAAGCCGAATAAAGCGATCCTCCGCTGCTGTTGTCACTCTGGGTCGTCCACTGCGATGCCGGTCTTCAACTGAGCCAGTGGCTTGGAACCGGTGCCAAAATCGACTGATGGTACTCTGATGCACGTTTAGATGCCTGGCAACCTGACTTTGACTTCCGCCTGCATGCAGTTGGCCAATAGCAATGTTCCTTAAATTTATCGATAGAGACGCCATAAATGTCTGCTTGAAAATGAACTGAATTTTTTGTGTGTAGCGTCATCCTTTTATAGGGTTTCAGTTGCGTAGTCAGTGAATAGTGTTCACCCCAAATTTTGTTGCTTTCACGTGCGAGCAACTTGAGCTGTGGTCAAAAATTGCGTCATAAACACTATTGACCACTGCGTTGTAACGATTACAAAAACGAACGCAACTCAGGTCAACACGTGCATTTGACACTGTAAAGAACATTTGAGGCTGGTTTTTATATACCATAGCACCAAATTTTACTTACAAACTCATAAAAACGCGCCCTCGGATAGCTATGCGTTTCTTTTTTTTGAACAGTATATATATATATATATATATATATATATATATATATATATATATATATATATATATATATATATATATATATATATATATATACATATATATATACATATATATATACATATATATATACAAACCACTCACATACACACACACATAAGTGACGACAGTTAGACGCACAAACGTGAAAACTATATCAATGGAATAGGGATATTTTGGGACGAGCTGACCAACACATGTAAATAAAGTTTATGTAAATTTTATTTACCATAAAGAAACTTGACAACTGCAATATTTTGAATATCAATCAAATACAAAATACACATAGGTTAATGCATTAATCAAGAAAATAGACTCATAGGTGTAATCCTCCCTCCCTCTGTTGAGACAAGATCCCGTTAGAAGAAAGTTATTAACCCCCAAAGAGTCAAAGATTGTTACGCTATGGTCTAGGATTTCCCTCTAAAGTAAAGAACAGAGTTTATACGTTAATCTATTCTGAAAGGGACAGTGTTAACAAAACTTACACATTTAAAATAACCAACGTGAGTACATGGATTCTACAAGATATATATGAGGATTATTCATTCATCCTTCTTCTCTTCTCAGACAACCGTGGCCACGTACATCCGTTCTTACCTAATCCTTGAGTTGCAGCTTCTGGAACAATCTTTAGGACACACTCACACAGCAAATCCAGTGTTATTTTTGGCAAAGAAAACCGCAGCTCCTCAGAGACAGTTTAAATCCATTTCTCCGGGGAACGCTCTCTTTGTTATTTTTTTTTATTTAGGACTACTGTTTATGTCACATTAATTAGACCAGGTAAGAAATTGAACAGTGCTCACAGTGTCAATAGCTTGAGATTTCCACTACATAGGAATGTCAGGTCGATAACTTTTCTCAGTATAAAATTTCTTTGTCACACCACACATGGTCAAACGTCGGGAAATGTTAATGTTTGTGATTTCACCACTACGGGCTGAATGTAAATGAAATTTGGGAAATATAAATATGGATCTATAGGCCCAGCTACAATATTTATTCTTAATGTTCTTTGGGTTGGTACTCTGTCTCTTTCTGGGTACATACACGAAGCCAGACAGGTTTACCTTGAAGACCCAAATATCAATTAAGAAATGTTCTTATGTAGGGTTACTCTCAGATTTATATGGAAGCCGCTGGTAGATTTGGGTTTGACCCAATACTGTGTAAAGGAGAAAAATTAAAAATACTTAACCATAATATAGTATTCTCAATCCTATCCTTAACCCGCGTAAAATATAATATATTTATCCACTTCGGTTATTTACCTTAAATTGAAACTACAAGCTTAGAACTTGTCTTATCGTTTAAAACTCCCGTGAAATAAATTCTAGTCATTTAAAAATTAATCATCATGAATTAGAAATAAATGTATATTTCGTCAATACTCATGATGAACAGTGCATTTACTAGTCGGTTAAAATATTCTCTGACTGGTTACTAGCTATTAATTAAATTTACTTTATAGCTGGAATAGTTTAGCTAAAAATTATTATTTATCCTGCTAGCCTTTGTAACACAGTAAAACCAAGAGAAATATAAATGACGGACCTATCTGCACAGAAAATCTAGTGAAATAAAATACGGACTAACTAATTAATCACTCAAACTTCTAGTATAGTATTTACCACAAACACAGAAATTCTAAGACTATCTCCAACGAAAAACTAAGAATTCCACTAATACAAGTGATTCTAGAAATCGCAGCTAGATGTCTTTAAAATCTGTGGGTACTGGATAAATTGAGTCAAAATGCTGGGGTTTATATATTAAATCTCCAGAAAATCGCTCGTACTTGCTAGATATGACACCTTCACTCAGATCTCGGGCTTTTCCTCGTTCGATCTGAGAATCTGAGGAAATGTTCACGCTTTTTGCCGCTTGCAGACTCTGCAATCGAGCGAAGCCGTCCTTTGATCTGGCGATTCTCACCGTGTTTAATTACCTATCAAACGAACGGATTCAGGGGAAGGTAATAAAAATTGTCTCTCCTTTGTTTCAATTTATCTGCTACTCCTACTCAAATTATTTCCCCTGATCACTGCCTAACGAAAAATACGTTTCAACTATATTAGCTTCTCTCCCCCTGAGCCAAAAATTACGTCTACCTGTCAGATCTTATTACAATGATTTTCAATCGCTTGCGTTAATTACAGGTAACCGGCTCAACGTTAGCTAAATAGGTCTGCTGGTAAACATTCCTGAAGAAAAAGAGAACAGAAATAAAATAGACGTGCTAAATTAGAAAAAGAGACAGATCTCTGAGTGTAGGAGGGTTTTTATGTTAACAAAATGGGCGTAGGTGAAAGGCAGTTGAAAGAAAAAATGTAGATGATGAAATAGATATATGAAAACTATTATCATAATATGTCACACCTCCAATCCGTCGTTCAACCTAAC
Organism: Oreohelix idahoensis; assembly: GCA_024509875.1. Lineage (NCBI taxonomy): Eukaryota > Metazoa > Mollusca > Gastropoda > Stylommatophora > Oreohelicidae > Oreohelix > Oreohelix idahoensis. The sequence goes on along the minus strand of JAMPIV010009188.1, from coordinate 11,781 downwards.
GTTGAGAAATGTACTACTCGTCAAATGTCAAGGGCCACCCTATTATTTTCAATACACTTTTATATAAGAGCATAAAATGATTAAATGAAGTACGTTTTTAGTAAAAATGGGTGCAATATCTTCCCCTGACAGTCCTCTATGCACGTTAAGCATAAAAACAACTCACCGACAAACATAGTGATCACGTGCAATCTGGTTTGCTGACCATAAATTCACATTTTAAATCTGTTTTTTCAAACTTCCGTACAACCAAACAGGTGAAGTAATCGTGCTGATTGACATTCCACGTGCAATGGCGACTTTTCGTGAACAGAGTTCACTCTTAATTTGTTTTACAATCAGCAGACTTAGGGTAGTTTCATCACTTGTAAAAACCATGCCACCGAGAAGAAGTCTTGACACCTTACAAAGAATGAGGGCTATAGCGTGGGTTGAAAGTGGTTTATCTGTCCGTGAGGTTGCTAGACGGCTTGCAGTGTCACACTCTACTATCCAAAGAATTTTGGAGAGATTTCAGGCCACAGGAAGTGTGGAGGATCGCCACCGGCCAGGTCGCCCTAGATGCACCAATAGACATGATGACCGGTACCTCTTGTTGTCAGCCCTGCGCCATCGAGCAGTGACTTGTTCCACTCTAAGATGTCAGCTGAGACAAACTGTAAACGTTAATGTCAGTCAAAGCACCGTTCGCAGACGTTTATATGAATTTGGACTGGCTGCTCGACGTCCTGCAGTCAGAATCCCTCTTACTCCTGCTCATCGCAGAGCCCGTGTTGCTTGGTGTCGCGAGCACATCCGATGGTCAAGGCAATAATGGAGTCAAGTTCTCTTCACTGATGAATCTCGCTTCACTGTGTCATTAAATGATGGCAGGATTCGAGTTTGGAGACGACCAGGAGAGCGATTTACTGATGACACAATTCGAGAGGTGGATCGTTATGGTAGGGGTTCTGTCGTGGGCTGGGGAGGCTTCTACAGACACGGCAGGACCCCACTCTACATAATCCAAGGCAACTTGACCGGCCCAAGATATCAGAACGAAATCTTGAGACCAATTGTTTAGCCTGCTCTGGAGGCCATAGGTGGTAATGCCATCCTCCAAGATAATAAAGCTCGACCCCATCGAGCTCGTGTGGTGAATGAGTTTATTCACCAACATGGGATCATCAGGATGGCTTGGCCAGGTCATTCACCTGACCTTTCTCCGATTGAGCACCTCTGGGATGTCCTTGGTCGTAGATTGTCAACAAATCACCCCCTGCCAATGGATGTTGCACAGCTGACTGCATTTCTGCTTCAGGAATGGCAAGCTGTTCCTCAGGATACTCTTCGGACCCTTGTGGACTCGATGCGTCTACGCTGTCTTGAATGCCTTGCTGCAAACATTGGTCATACCCGATTTTGAAAGTATAGATAATCATTGGTGCACAATTCAGGAAGCATGCAGGAATACATGTGAAGAAGTTCTTGGCAAAAGAAATAAACAACAGAAGGAATGGCTCACAGAAAACACATGGAACCTCATAAGAGAAAGAAGAGACACCAAACAGCAAGTAAACAACTGTGAAGAGGCAGAAGAGAAAACACAACTGCTCACAATATATTGGGAGCTAAACAGGAATGGGAAAAAGAGTGCCAGGCAAGATAAAAGAGAATTTACTGAAAAACTAACAGAGGAAGCCGAGATTGCGACAAAAAAGGAGACTTGAAAACATTATATAATATTACTAGAACTTTATCTAAGAAACAGCTAAACCACAAAACAACAGTGAAGAGCAGAGAAGGACCAAACATTAACAATGAGGAGAAAGAAAGGGCCAGATGGGCTGAATATTTTAAGGAAATCCTAAACCGAAATCAAACAATAAAGCAACCCATCCTAGAACCAGCAGAAGAGCCACTACAGTGCAACATAAACTCACCTACTAAACAAGAGATCTCTCGGGCAATAAAACAGCTAAAAAATGGGAAGGCTGCAGGACCAGATGGAATACAACCAGAAGCCCTGAAGTCAGATATACCATACACTATAGAGTTGCTACACCAGCTCTTCAAGAAAATCTGGGAAAAAGAGGCCATCCCAAAGGGCTGGAAGGAAGGCCATATTATCAAGCTGCCAAAGAAAGGAAACTTGGCCGTATGTGGCAACTGGAGGGGTATAACACTGCTAGCAGTGGCTGGAAAAATTTTGACCAGAGTTTTGTTGGACCGTATTAAGAAGGCGGTGGATGACAAACTCAGAGAATAAGACGCATGATTTCGTGCAGCAAGATCATGTACAGATCAGATAGCAACACCCAGAATCATCACAGAACAATCAAACGAATGGCAGACCCCATTATATATAAATTTTATGGATTTCGAAAGAGCTTTCGATAGAATAGACCGTACTGTGATATGGAAAATCCTGAGACATTATGGAATCCCAGAGAAAATCATTAAAATCATCCAAGATTTCTGCCAGGAGGCCTCATGCAAAGTAGTGCATAAAGGAAAACTATCAGAGCCCTTCACAGTACACAGCGGGGTCAGACAGGGATGTCTGTTATCACCAACAATTTTTCTCATGGTCATAAACTGAGTTATGAGACAAACAACAGAAGGAGAGAAAACAGGAAAACAGTGGACATTTAACAAACAGCTGGAGGATCTTGACTTTACAGATGATTTATGCCTTCTATCACATAGACTGCAAGATATGCAGGAGAAAACAAATAGATTAGTGACAGAAGCAGCAAAGATGGGACTACGCATAAATGTAAATAAAACAAAGGAAATGAGGATAAATAATAGGCAGATGGACTCGATGAAGATCAATGGTCAAGTTATTGAAGAAGTAGAAAGCTTTACATATCTGGGGAGTAACACTGACAAAGGAGGGGGAACCGATGGTGATGTTTGTTCTAAAATAAATAAAGCCAGATGCACTTTTAATGCCCTTCGACCAATATGGAACTCCTCAGCTATATCCAGAGAGAACAAAATCAGGATCTTTAACTCAAATGTAAAGTCAGTCTTGTTGTATGGCTCAGAGACATGGCATGTCTCAAAGAGTATCACCTCCAAACTACAGATATTTGTAAATAGATGTCTCCCACAGATCCTACGTATAAGATGGCCAGATGTAATAACAAATATAGAGCTATCCCCCCCACAGTTGCCCCTCGAATGGACCCACCCCCACAGGGGAATCCACTTTCGGCCCTCATCACACACTCACAGTTGATGTTTCCACCCCCCCCCAACGGGCACCCCACAAAATGTGGAGAGTGTAGCTGAACAAAGTGAAGAAACTGTCCCCCTCCCAAACGTGACTCCCCCAGTAGGATGGCAACTAAATAAAACGGGGGATCTCAGGAGGACTAAACCCAACTTTAATTTTTAACCTGACTTGGGTGCAAATACAACTATCTCAACATCACCCCCCCCTCTCAACCCCCCCCCCCACCCCCCATCAGACCCGGCACTAGAAGGTCCTCCATCTCTCGAGCAACTGTTTTCTTAACAAAACTATGTATAAGCTATCACGGGGAAAGCGTAAAAAAGGGGGAAATTCAGCATATTGGGTTACAATAAATTTAAAAAAAACGCATAACTATCAATGTCCCCTCATATATCAAATAAAGTAAACTACGTGCCGTCTCTCCCCTCTTTTCCTTGCCAATCAGCTAAACTTGCATTCGCTCATGCCCCAAAAGCTGTGAAAACATATCCTCTCCCTCCCCCTCTTCCAAACCATTATCTCTTCCAGTTCTATTAAAACTATGGCTAATAGAACTCCAATGCAACAACAAACTCCCATTACCCCATCCACCTAATAAAAAAACACTGGTCCTCCCACATTTTGAATCTACTCCTCATCCCCTACAATTCCGGTATTAGTTTTAACAAACAAAAACATAAACAAAGAAAAATCACTACTCCACTAACTGATACCATTATTGGGCTACATAATACCCTGGACAAGGACGGTCCGGTAACCTACATGGGGCGACACATTAGCGCTATCCCACAGACTATCAGTTTAGAGAGCAGAGAGACCCCCTATACCAAACAACCGGGGCGGCACTCAACACACGCCTTTTCACACCAGACTCCACTCCCCCCTGGCACAACGTTCTCGTACTTTGCACCGCACCCTCACCCACACCTCCCAACACACTTTTTCTGTTTATGTACCCCCCTCTTACCAGGGTCCCACATTTCAAACCCTCACCACCCCACAACACCCCTCACATCAACAATCAAACCGCAACATTTTTTGTTTTAACCCCAACACACCCCCGCCGGCACCAACACACACCCAACCCCCACCCCACCAAACAAGAAACACACCACCCCCCCAACACAACTCCCCCCCCCACCCCACCCACCCCCCCCCCCCCACCCCCACCACCCCCCCCAACCCCCCACCCCCCCCACAAAACCCCCCACCCCCCCCGGGTACCCCCACCCCCATAAAGACAACCCCCCCCCCCTTTACCCCCCCACTCACCACACCGAGAGAGAAAAAAAAAACAAAAAAAAAAAAAAAAAAAAAATATTCTTTTATGGTTTCCCTTTGTTATGCCCCCCCCCCCCCCCCCCCCTTTTCTCCATGGCTTGTCTCTATTATTCTGAACAAGGTATTTTTCTTTTTGGGGGGTCTCCCCCACTAATACATCGTTTCCTCCCTAACCTACCCCACCCCCCAGATCCGTTTAAGATTTATATGGTTTTTGCAGCTTCTAAGATTTTCACCCACCCCCCCCTCCCCACCCGCCCCTTTCCTTTTTTTTTAGTTTTTTTTAGGACAGGATTACCCGTGTATTACGTACCCCCCATTACCACCCCCTTATTTTTTACCAATAAAGGGGAGTGTTTATGATTTTTCATGAAAGTGAAACCCCCGGTCCCTCCAGACCCCCAATAAAATAATAGAAAAAAAAAAAATAAAAACAAAACCTCCACCCCACCCCTCTCTCTGCTCCCCCCCCCCCCCCACCACCCTTCGACCGGGGTTTTTTCTCTTTATCTTCCTTGCTTTACGATATGTTTGCCCTATTTTCCATTCTCGAAGGGTCACATTAGCATTCATCATAGACTTTTTATTCGTATCTCTTAAAGACCCCCAGAGATTGGTATTCCTGACTTGGAAGGTGTGAAGTGTCGAGATAAATCAAGAGTGATGAAGATAACATAGCGAGGATGGGAGGAGGAAGGTTATTTTCAATAATTTTTTTTACAAAAATAAGGAAAAAAAGTAACAAAAATCCCCACCCCCCGCGCACCCACCCCCCAATGAAATGTTTAAAAGCCAATAATTACAAACATTTGTTCACCCCCAAATGAAATAAAAAAAAAAAACTCCCCCCCCCTCCCCCCCCATAGAAACAGGTTTACTTTTTGGTATCCTATACGTAACATGTCAATGAATCCAAACTTAGGGGGGAAGGAACTAAATTTATTTTCATTGGATGTTTTTTAGGTATATGACCTCCCCCCAGGATTTTGAGTTTTCATTTTTAGTAACTTAAGGGGATTTTTTTAATTTAGTTTTTTCTGTATATGTTTTTTTTTTTTTTTTTTTTTTTTTGTTTTTTCAAATCCCCCACAAACAGGTATGAGAAGAAGAATTTTTTTTTTGAAAACTTGACAAATACACGGTTGAAACATGAAAATAGAAAGACGGAAAAGAAATAAAAGAAAATAACCCTTCCAAAAAAAAAAAAAAAAAGCCAAAAAAAAAAGAAAGAAAAAAAGGGAGAAGAAAAACCTTTTGAAATTTTTTTTATTTTCGTTTAAATATTTTTTAGCCAAAGCAAAAAAAAAAGAAAAAAAATCAAAAAAACGGTAAATTGATAAAGAAAACTGGGGACGGGAAAAAAGTTGCTATTAACAATGATACCCCCATCCCCACCCCCCTATCTTAGAGGGGAAAAAGATAGTCGAGTTCACTTGGGGGGGGGGGCCAAACAGCGCATGTTTACCCGGTGATTAAGTTTAAGAAAAGACTCATAAAGATTTTAGTTTTGTTCAGGATAACCATTTGGTCGGCTGACTGAACTTCGTACAAAGAAAGTATTAAGAAAAGCCCCCCTTTGTTTGGGACTATCACCCCAGCCTAAATATCCCCCCCCCCCCAACATTGGGGGACGCGTTTCTTTTTTTAAAAATTCTAGTTGGGGTACCACGGGTAATGTTTCCATTTGCTCCTAATTTAGGAGTTCTGTATGTTGATAAGGATGGGGGGGGGAAGTAATTAATTTTTAGGAGTCCCCGCTCCCCCTTTTATTTCGCGTTATAGGTTTCGTTCCCCAAAAATGTCGCGGTCCCGTTAAGTTCCGAGTTCCGATCCGTAATTCGCGTTTTTGAAGAGCGGGTTATAAAAACAAACTCTACGTTTAGGCCCAGCCCTTGTTTATTTATTTATCCAGAAAATAAAAAAAATGAATTAAAAAATACTCGTGTACCACGTGCAGGAACATGTATTTCAGGATCGTTAATACCCACTTTATTGGAATTTCCTGTTGCCTTTTTTTTTCGTTCCATCCGTCGTATACGTTAAAAAGAACAGATGCCCCAATATTTCCCACTGTTCTGGACGGTATAAAATTTTTTTTGTGTTTTTATTTTACGTTTGTTTACGTTAAAGAGGAGAACAGCCCCCCCGTTAAAAAATAGCCCGTTTTTTTCGGGCCCCTGCGCTTGTAAAGAAAAAGGAGTTACCCGTAAAAAATTCCCCCCCGTTTGAAGGTTCGAATGAAATTTAATTATAAAGGGGACCCACTCATATTGTTTAACTGAAACACAAATCCATACTTGTTACGCAAAATTCTTTGTACCACAGATCCCAACGTTTGGCCGGAATTCTCTGGGTTAAAACCCCCCCTAAACGCCGTTGTTAGGCCCCCCCTTCACCCCATGGGCCCCAAGCGTTTCGCGACCTGCAATTTCCAAGAGAAGGTAAAACTTCTGATGGCCCAGTACTCCTACGGCCCCAAAGGGCAACCAGATAATTGACACCAGAGTCCCCAATAAAGATCCACTGCCAAAAGAGTCACAGATCAGACCCAGCCAGGACCGTTAACGACCCCTTTGCCTTGCTATTACGTTAGAGTGAGGACGTTAAACTGAAGTCTCGTTAAACCGTCCAAGTGTTAATAGGACCAGAGTTCCCCCGTTTCGTCCCCGTTAAGTTTTAATTAAGTTATCTAACGATTGCGGTTTTCGTTTGGCGGGACGTTTATTTTCACCCCCCCCCCCCCTAGCATGCGTTTCCCGTTCCACACCACCACGGGTTAGGGGGGCTTTTATTGTCGTAATTACAGGTTCGTTTCCCTCCGTGCCCCGAAATCTGAATTAGCTGTTACTAGTCCTTTACGCCCCAGTTAAGGAATTAGATGTTTTAAGAGGCGTAAAGTTGTCCGTTGTGGGAATTTTATTTTGCTCCAGAGTTTGTCTTGTTAGAGCAGAAAACCCAGTTTTTCGTCGTGGTATAATGGGAGTATATTGCTGTTTGTTCAAAAAAGATTTTAGTTTTCCCTTCCAAAGGGGAATTTTACTCGGAACGTTTTAAGAGAATTGTTCACCGGTTAACTATTGGGCCCGTTTTTAACCCGTGGGGTTTACCCCCTTATACGTTTTCCTCGGCCCCGTTAAGAGAAGTGTTTCGTAAAAATAAGCAATCGAATAACGTTTTCCCCCCCCAAGAGCGGATTCCCGTTAAGCCAGAATTGGAGTAAACCTAGATTTTAAAGCCCAAAACATGTTTAAATAGAATTTAAGTAAAGAAACCAGACCTCAGGCCCCTCCCCCCCCTTAGTTGATTACATGAAGTCCATTAGAGAAGGTCTTTGTGGGTTGCTTGATCTAGAGGTCGTTTATGTTTTTAGAAAATTCACAAAATTTTTTGCCTTTATGACAGTATTATCTGTAATAGTCAAGAACCCAAGACAGTCATCTGAAGATCGAAAGCCCAGAGTCACAGATTGGGTTGCCTACTAGTTCGACTGGTCACAGGATAATTAGGGTACCCCCCCTGCCTGCCCAGTTCAATGGTCACGTAGTCACAGTACATTTTTTCCTTGAACCCCCTTTTTATAAAAAAACGCCCGCCATTAAAGAGTCAGCGCCAGAAACAGAGGTAGTAGATGTCAGGGTTAAAGAGTGAGTGTGAAGAAGACCAGACTGATCGGGAGAGACAGGGAAGTAGAGTATCGTAGGAAAAAAGTGCCAGAGTTTTAAGGAGCTTTCCCAAAAAGAGCTGGAAGTTAAAAAGGGGGAAAGGGCAGCAGTTTTCCGGGAAAAAAAAGAAATGCTTATGTCTTAATGTATACAGCCTAAAAACCAGGATTGCCAGCGTTTATTTTTTCCCTAAGGGAATGGGTTTATGAGAACAGAAGGCGCCCCATAGTTTAATTTACCGTTCCGTTCACCCCCCCTTATTTATTGTGCAATAAAAAGGCCCACAAAAATACAAGCCGGGCCTGCGCTTAAGAGTTATCGGATTGATGTTTGAAACAGATGTTGGCCGCCCAGACCAAAAGGACGCCAGCAGTATTGTCGAGAGTAAGTCAAGAAAAACTCAGCCTAGTCACAGTAACCACCAGAGTCACTGTAATCAAAGACAGAAACCTGAGTCACAGAAAGTCTCCAACCCAAACGGTCTTTGGGGAGTTGGGATAGGTGTCTGAGTTGGGGATATTGTGGCAGACAGGAGTAGTTGGGACAGGATTCGGGGCGGTTTTTTGGGTAGTTGGAAGTCAAAGGAGTTGGGCGGGAGTTGGGATAGGTTTTTTTTTAGGTCCTCATGTTTAAATAAATCTTTACCCCCCACCCCACCCCCCGGTTTATCCCCCCAAGTACACGAGGTCATTGATACCCATTGAGTGATTTGGTAATTTTCCCGAGGGTTAACGTTTAAGGTTCATAGGGACATTGGATTTAGGCCCCCGTTACAGCCATCCAAGTCACCCTTGATAGATCCAGTAAAGTTTTTTTTTAAGTCCCCCCCCCCAGTCCCAAACAGATAGACCACTAAAGCAATTCCCCCCCCCACCCCCTTGCTTAAGGACTTTTCCCTTTGTTTTTTTTTAACGGAGAATTAAGAAACCCCCCCCCCCTGTAAAGGTTTCCCTGTTTTCCCGCCCCTTTAAAGAGATCGGTTTTTTAATAGTGAATTGTTGTCTTGATTTACAGGTTGTTAAAATAGTTCAGGTAGTTGTCATCCCCAGTCAAGGATCTCCACGAGTATACACCCAAGTAGAAATTGAGTAGCAACCCCCCCACGTTGACTGAATAGCACAAGGATTAGTTCAGACAGTATTTTCCCCCCCCGTATAAAGACCGCCCTTTGTTGGTCACAGGAAGGTCCACAGATCAGTATTAAATTTGGGTTAAAAAGTAGAGTCAAGATGGGTCACTAATAAGAGATCCAAAACATGATGTCACAGAAGCTCCACAAGTATGATACTGGTAAGAAGTCTTTACAAAAAAAAATGAAGGGGGATTTAAAAAACCAGGATTTTTTAAATTGATATAGATCTACATTGACGCTTTTCAGAATGAGTCACCACTCTTTACTGATTTAGAACAAAATTCAAGTTAGTAATACAACGCCCAGAGTAATCAAGGCCAGATTTTAGGTCAATCCCCAAAAATTAGTCTTTATAATTCTGTTAGACAGGGATTAGATAAGCCACTTTAAATCACAGATTATATATTTTGAGAGAGTAGCCTGGGAAGTTAACTTATTTATTTTAGACCACAGATACTAGATAAAGAGTAGTCACAGATCACATTGGGGGTGTGAGGGGTGATATGAAATGAGTTTTGTGTTCTACCTCTACTTTGAGCGGTCTTCTTAGTGCTTCCTCTAAAAGAGTTAAGTCACAAGGTTTGTTTTTTTTTCTTTGTTTTATCTCAGTAATTAATATGCTTTCATAGTGATTTGACTAAAAAATAAAAAATCCATATAAAGTGAAAAAATGAAATATGAATTGGTTCATCTGTTTCTGCACTTAAAACTGAGTGGCTTGAATCCGTCGGTGCTCAAAATGATGGGATGACAAATGTTGGTGAGTGGAGCTCCAAGATACGGACTGTATAGGACTCGGGCCTGCTGATCTTTAGCCCAAATTATTATGTAGTTAGGGAAACAAAAAAAAAGGCACAAAAAAATGTAGAAACCAAGCGGTAGTGGTCTCCGTTGTCGCTATGCAAGAAAAAAAAATACAACTTATGGGTTCCGTCGGACTTCTGGGCTTATGTCTTAAAATGTGTACGAAAAAAAAAAAAAAATAAAAAAAAAAAAAAAAAAAATAAGGGGGGTCCTTTTATATGAACGAGAAATGACTTAGGACAGGAACTACTTCTGGGTTGAAGGCGCATCCCAGCACGGAAGTACTCAAACACAGTTGGTGTGAATAGGAAATATACGTGCCTAGCTCGTTCTCCAAAAATTGTTTGAAAAAAATAGCGATCTTCAGTTTCGCATGCGTTTCTTCCCTTCACTTCCAATTTCATGCATGGCGTTATCACATGTACTTTAGTGCGCTTGGTCGGGGGCCATAGCTTGCTGTGTCTTGGAATCCGTGACTTTTTGATCGCTGTTTGGCTAATTAGCCTTCAAGCAGTCAGGTCTTTCTGACGAAAATACTTTTCTCTCGTGACATTTCAACTTCGGGTAGAGTCGATCCTGTTCTTAATTCTAAAGACAGGATACTTTAAGTCGTTTGGAGTCTCGGGGGAGGGATATACATGGGGAAAAAAAAGAGGCTATATGCCTTCCCATTGTATGAAATGTTCGTTTATACTTGGGGTATGCAACATGTTCAGGTCTTGATGCCAGTCACCATATCAGATCTTTCCGAGATCCGTCTGTGCTCTTGCCTTTTAGGGGGTGTAATTAGTCGAGTTAAGAACCGCTACGGGAGGTAGGGGATCATTTCCGAACGTGTTGTGACCCCACTTGGGTGAGGTCATGTATCCCCCAGTCATAGATTAAATTAGCAAAAGCCACAGTTGTCTTTCCTGGCTATATCCAACACCTGGGGTCTACTCTCCCTCTTCAGTGACTCTGGTGAACTAAAACTCCCCCCACCAGTAGAATCCTCCCCCCCCACCTCGCGTCAATGACATGTGGCTTTTAAAATGAAATTATGTACAGATCGGTGTGGTCCCGCCTTTTGCACGCCGAACTCAGATATAAGGATTAGATCACTTTATCCGAAACCACAGATGGGTAAACAAAGATATGTTAATCAATACCACCTACCGATGATTTGATTTGTTGTGTAGGTCTTACTTGTACGATTACTAAGGGGGGGGGGGTGAGCACGGGTGGGGGTGATTGGGTGGGGGTGGTGGGCGGTGAGTGGCTGATAGATTTGAGGGGGGGTGGGTGTTGGGGGGGGTGGGGGGGTGTGTTGAGTTATAGACTGATTGTAGCTGTCAGCTGTCTTGCCTTAGCAATATAGCTTTGTTGGGTTGTTCGTCTTGTTATTGTTGTCAGCTACTCTCGTCCTTACAATCTTCGGGGTTTCGAGAGTGGCTTTTCGAGGGATGAGTTCGAGCTCATTGTTTATATTAAGCTTTTTACAAAGGTCTGCTCTTCGCCGGTGTGGGTGTTTATCCGTGTTTGTTTGTTTCTATTGTTTGTTTTTGTCCCTTAATTTGTTTTTGGATGTTTTTTTCGTTTTGATTTATCTAGATATCGACATCCCAAAAATAAAAAAACAAATCCCAAAATCGCCACATTTTGCGACCATAAAGATCCACCCGTCTCCCGTTCGCTCGTTT
>JAMPIV010009187.1:0-59334 GCA_024509875.1 Oreohelix idahoensis | reverse complement strand
AACTGTTTGCTTTTGTGTTAGCTGTGAAGTCTGTAATTATTGTTATTTTTGTAATATTTCTTTGTTCTTTAGTTTTGTTTTGATTTGTTTGTAATTTGTTGGTCTAACCTTTTCTATCTTTCAGTTCTATTCACAATTTATATTCATATACTGTGACGTCATTTGTGTTGTTATTCTTTGCAGATTCAGTGATTATTTTCATTGATTTCCCTATTTGATTTATTTTGATTTCTGCAAACGTTTTCGTATTGTCAGTCCTATTTGTACTTTATGTATTCTGTTGGTTGACATATGTTTTATATAGGTATATTTCATAAGACACAATTGCCTGTGCACTGCACTTGGATTATGTATAAACCAGTACCTGATTATTATTACTATTATACAAGACCTTATTAAAGGCTTGTGACCCACAGATATTGGGATAGTATACTGATTAATCAAGTCATTAAGAACTTGTGGTATTATTATTGTTTCAGGTGATTAGTATTATTGTTAGACACCATGTCTACATTAGAATACTTCATTATACAAGGGAAAGCCCTTGATAAGACTGGTCAACAATTAGAAGAATGGGCTGTTGCTCAATATGACAAAGCATTAGCTGCAGAAGAGAGAAAAGCTCTGGCTGAAGAGAAAAGATTAGAAAGAGAAGCTGAGGCTGCTGCTGAACAAAAGAAATTGCAGATGCAGGTGGAGCAAAGGAGATTTGAAGCTGAACAAAAAAAATTAGAAAGAGAAGCTGCTGCTGAACAAAAAAGATTAGACAGTGAAGCTGAACAAAAAAAAATTAGAAAGAGAAGCTGCTGCTGAACAAAAAAGATTAGACAGGGAAGCTGAACAAAAAAGATTAGACAGAGAGGCTGAAGAAAAAAAAGCAATAAGAGAACATGAATTTGAGTTAGAGAAATTGAGATTGACAAGTATGATTAATGTTAATCAGGCATCTAGTGGTAATGGTAAACCTTCTACTTACAAGGTTAAGGTTCCACCGTTCAATCAGTCCAGTGACGATATTACATTCTGGCTGGATAGATTTGAACGTTCTTGTCGTACACATAATGTGGATAAATCACAATACGCTAATCAATTAGCAGAAAACTTGAAAGGTGAATCTTTGACTAGATTATGCCTTGTAGGAGAAGCAGATAAGGATAATTATGATGTCATTAGGGCGGCTTTGATAAAAAAATACCAGCTAAGTGAGGAAGGCTATCGCCTTTTGTTTAAGACGATGGTGCCTGAGACAGGTGTAGAATTCTCAGAATTCACTGCAAAGGCACGTCTCACAGTTGATCGTTGGATTGAGCTTTCCAAAACAGAAAAAACGTATGAAGGACTTATGGATTTGTTGCTCAGAGATAAGATTATGTCATGTGTTAACAAACCATTCCTGAATTTATACATGAGCGTAAACCCAAATCTCTAAAGGAAATGGAAGAATATTGTTCCCAATATGTCACTGCACACCCCGACGTGACTTTTGGCAACACTAAGATTAAGGAGAGTATGCCAGTTGCTTCAGCAACACCATACAATCCCAATTATTCACACAGATTTCAGGGACCTCAAAACAGATTTGATAAAAAAGGTAACCATAATAGTTATCAAAACCAAGGTAACCAATCATTTCAGGGTTCTTCTTCAAAGAACTGGAGACGAGCTGATAGCTCTCGACACAGGGGTGGTCATAATTATAGGAATTTCCGTAGAGGAAGTAATTATAGAAACTATCAGGGTTATCCGTCTTGGAGTCAACAAGATCATAATTACAGAGATACTCATTATAATGAATATGATAATGGTAACCAAGGGAACTATGACTCAAACCCAAATAGGGGTTACAATAGAGGTAACAATAACTACAGAGGTGATAATAACCGAGGTAGATCTCAAAACAAAAGACATAAACCACATTTTCAGGCAAACTCTGCACAACAAGAGTCCCATGAAGCCTATAAACAGAGTAAAGATAATAATGATGCTAGTAATATGGCATGTGCCGCTTTTGATTTTGGGAGAGCATCTCAGTGCCCCCAATGCAAAACGTTATTTGAGCCAACCACAGTGTCTACTTTAAGCTGTGGCCATCCTCTTCCTGCTCTTCCGGCATCAGTCGCGCATGATGGAAGAGGTTCTCTTGTCTTACATAAGGGTTTAGTGAATAACAATCCAGTCTCTGTGCTATTTGATTCTGGATGCACCACAATTGGTGTTAGGCAGTCACTCGTAGATCCTTCCCGTGCCACTGGACAAGTAGTCAAATGTGTAACATTTGGCGGCACATTAGAGAAATACTCTACTGCTATCATTAGGATTGCTACTCCTTTCTTTACAGGAGATGTACACGCATGTCTTCTCCCGAATCCGATCGCTGACCTCATCATCGGTCGCATTCATGGAGTCAAAGAATGCACTCCGCAACAAATTTCCGCGTGGGAAAGGCAAAACATGCAGATTGCTAACGCTGTAGTCACTAGAGCTCAGGCTCTTAATATGCCTCAAACTTCATCTACTGAAGATAATGAAGTGCATAACCAAGATGATCCCTTGGTAATTTCTCGTGACTCGTTTATAAAACAGCAAGAAGATGATCCCACTCTGAAGAAATTCTTCATTCTTGCAACTAAAGGTGATCCGAATAAAGACACAAGTCGTAAATCGTGGATTACAAAGAAGAATGGCGTACTTGTACTATGGTTCAAGACTCCATTACGTCAAGTCATTCTCAAATCCTGGTTCCCAAGAATTTGAGAGTTAAAATTTTGCAGCACGCTCACGACTCTCAGTGTGCTGGACACATGGGTTTTTCCCGTACTAAGTCAAGAGTCCTTGCGGCTTTCTTTTGGCCATTGGTAAACAAGGACATACGGATTTATTGTCGATCTTGTAAAGTATGTCAGGAAGTTAAATCCAAAGGTCCACGGCATGCTGCACCCATTCAGGCGGCGGACATTCCTATTCGGCCGTTTCAAAAAATGGCCATAGACATTATTGGTCCATTTAAGATCAAGTCTGCCAGAGGACATCAGTTTATCTTGACATGTGTTGATATGTGCACACGTTGGCCAGAGGCTATTCCTCTGAAGAGCATTACTACTGCTGATATTGCAGATGCTCTTTGGCTTATATTTTCTCGTTTGGGTTTCCCCGGAGAGATATTGTCAGACCATGGCACCCAACTAATATCAGATACCATGTCTCAAGTAATGTCTACTCTGCAGATAGATAGATCTTTAAGTAGTATCTACCATCCAATGTCTAATGGTATGGTCGAACGCCTTAATAGAACACTTAAAAACTTACTAGGGAAGATAACTGAGGATCATCCTCAAGACTGGGACAGAGTTTTACCTGCGGCCCTCTTCGCTTACAGAGAGGTACCCAATGAACATACAGGATTTTCTCCCTTTGAACTCGTCTTTGGCGCGCGTCCGCGTGGCCCTATGTCGTTGCTTCACGATCTCATAACATCTGACAATATTGACGATGACACAAAGTCATCCTACGAATATGTCATCGCGTTGAGACAAAAGATTATCGAAGCATGCAAATTAGCAACTTCTTCTTCTGAATTTGCGAAACAGAAGGCAAGGCAATTTGCCAATAAGAAGAGATGCTTACGACAACTTTGTCCTGGTGACAAAGCATTTGTATTACTACCTTGTAGGGAAAACAGATTACTTATTTCTTGGAAAGGTCCGTACGATATAATATCGAAAATTTCCGATGTCGACTATATTGTCGATATTGATGGGAAGCATAAAACCTTCCACATCAATATGCTTACTGAATTCCATGAACGTCCGGATTATTTGCAACCCATTTTCCAAGCAACGGACAATTCTCCAGTACAACATGGTCATTACTCATCACTGTCCGTGATACAGGATGAGGAAACAAGTTTTTTCAGATGTAAATCTTCCTCTTCCAATGATCCCACTTCATTCTAGTGAATCATGGAAGAACGTTACTGTCTCTCCTGATTTGTCTCTAGGAGAACAGCGACAAGTTTCAACTATGTTGCAAACATTTCAGGATGTACTCACTGACATCCCTGGACAAACGAATGTCATTGAACATGACATTGTTCTAACTGACCATACTCCTATTAGGGTTAGACCTTATCCTATACCTATACATTTTCAAGCACAGGTCGAGAAAGAGTTGGATGAGATGATAGATTTGAAAATAATCGAACCATCCACCTCTGCATATTCTTCGCCGATGGTTATTGTGCGTAAAAAAGACAATAACATACGTCTTTGCGTTGACTATCGAAAATTGAATCAGGTAACGAAGTTCGATGCTGAACCTATGCCTTTACTGGAAGAACTACTTACTCGACTCTCCAAATCTCATTTTTTCACTAAACTTGATTTGTCTAAAGGATATTGGCAAGTTCCTTTATCTGAACGCGCCAAACCTCTCACGGCTTTTTCAACACCTAGAGGTTTGTTCCAATGGAATTTTATGCCTTTCGGTCTTATAAACGCACCAGCTACATTCGTACGCATGATGCGCCGAATCCTATCTTATCGGTCAGATGTCATTGCATATCTTGACGACATCTGTCTTTTCAGCGATACTTGGGAAGATCACTATTCAGGGTTAGATGAATTGCTGTCTACTTTGCGCGAGCACAACCTGACAGCGAAACCCTCTAAAGCCTATATTGGTTTTAGCGAAATTTCTTTCCTAGGCCACCGAGTTGGTCATGGTTTCCTAAAGACAGAGGACCATAATACTAGTAAGATACTTAACATCTCAATCCCTAAGACTAAAAAACAGGTGAGAAGTCTGTTAGGTCTTATTCAATTTTATGGCAGATTCATTCAGAATCTATCCTCTATCATGGCACCTCTTTCAACACTTCTAAAGAAAGGTTCGCCTAATGTGGTCCACTGGTCTCAGGAATGCCAATGCTCTCTGGATAAGATTAAAACATTGTTTTCAACACCACCTATTTTAGTGCTACCCACTAAAGATAAAACATTCGTTCTTCGTAGTGACGCTTCATCCACTGGGATTGGAGCGGCACTAATGCAAGAGTACTCTGGAACTCTGCATCCTGTAATGTATATTTCCAGAAAACTTAATGCGGCAGAAAGGAATTATTCGGTTTTAGACCGTGAGCTATTAGCTATGGTTTGGTCGATCCTCAAACTACAGAGATTCCTTCTGGGCGCACATTTCATAGTAGAAACCGACCAAAAAGCTCTTACTGCTATACAGAGTAAGAATTTGAAGAGCTCGAGGTCTACTCGATATGCAATTGCTCTTCAACCTTTTCATTTCTCTGTGCGAGCTATTCGTGGATCAGATAATGTGATGGCAGACATTCTGTCAAGATGCCCACATGATTCCACATAACTATTAGGGCTTAGACTTCTTGATATGTCTAGTTCTATAGTAGTTCCTTTTCTATATCATGATAGATACAAATTTGTAATTTAATAATATAATGATTGTATCACTACATAGCGGTTCATTGATGTTTATTCACCGCTGTGCTTTGATGATTTTTTCTTCATAAATCATAAATGTAAGATATCTAATACGAAATGATGGTATGAATTTTTTAGGCATCGTGTAATTGCCAGAATTGTATTATACTTTGATGACACCTTCCTGGAAAAATATACTTATAGAGAAATAATTTCTCTCAGTTTATGAGACACATTCTCACCAGTCGCTCCATAAGTCGACTTAGCCTCATATTAGGCGTTATATGTATTCCTGATATTTTCATCTGCGCATTATTCATGCGTTGTGAGCCTATTGTACGTTGCTCCTAGATGTATTTCAAAAAGAAAAAAAAATGTTCCATTTTTTTTTCCCGGGAGGTGTGGTAAGACTGTTACGTGCAGTCTTTGATATCTTACAATATTATACATTGGTATACTTGTTATGTTCGCAAATATTTTGTAAACAAAATAGATATTTTTTAGTGCTTAAGGGAAAGTCATTATTGAGTTACTTCCCTTGAAAGTTGTGCCGTCTCTTTCGATCGAACTCCGCGGATGAATCCAGTTTTACTGCGATTTATTCTTTGTTTGGGTAGTAATAGATTGTTCTTGCTTCAGAATATCTATGGCCTGAATTTATGTGTATTGTTTGTCTGTGTAGGACGAATCTGTCTTATATCTGTATATCTTTACATATCTAAGTCGAACTATATGTTCTGTTGTCTCTAGAGAGGTCAAAGGCTGTTCGGCGGATGTGTCGCGAGAGAGGTGTGTTTTGGCTTCGCCCTGATGATGGGCTGTGTTTTTCTATGTCGGCTTGACGCCGGGGAAAAAGTGATCTCAGTGGTTTTTGGGGAAAGTGATAGTCGTCTAGACCTATCGTGTATGCTTTACCCCAGTGTTCATTCTTATTGCCAAGGAATGGCAAAATCATATTTCTGAAAACCAAGGTAATAAAGATACTCTTTTGAACTCTCGTACGAAGCCACCGTTTTTCGATAGGGATGATTTGTACGTCTGAGAGGATACATCTAACTAGATGAAAAAAAAAACGATTCTGATTCCTAGCAGCACTATATCCTGTAGAATGCAGTCAATTGTTCATGATCAAATCTACAGAGCAATGAAATGTTTAATGAATGACTAACTTTAGGACAGATTCATTATCTGTATCCAAACGTGAGTGACAGCTCACGAGTGAAGCCATCTTGGAACCAAACATGTAGTGACTTTCAAGAAGAGAAAAGGGATGCCCGTATTATCGCTTGATTAGTCCAGAGATCACTGCTACACATGAGAACCCATTGCTAGCGGTTCAATATAATTATATGGAAAAATCTGTGCTGGACATTATGTTAAGGAATCTTCGCTAGACGAGATTAGGTCTAGAAGCCATCTTGGATATTGTTTATAATCTGACGTGCTTTGTCAGTAAACTCAGTTGATATATATATATGGGCAATACTGAGTGCTTGGCTACTGACAGTCCATTATACTATTATTCTACATGAGTGCCCATGTAACATAACATTGCAAGACCATTTATCCACTGTACCATGATGTATTATGCCAACCTGTGATTTGTCACTATCTGTGCTGTCGAGTGTGTACGTCCAATTAAACTTTAGTAAAGGTACACAGTCGTTGGTGTCGATGACTTCCAGCCATACATGAGTGTGAGAAAAGAACATTTGTCAACACCACGAACTCTTCCTATCATTCGCACATTATACACTCCATCTATGTCTACACACCACTGCGTAGGTCAAGTTGACATTCCATACTCGAACCACGAGCAACACAACAACACAGTATTTAACTCTGGTGATGTTCGAGCGAGCTTCAGATTTCTCAGCATGTCTCTTGCTCAGGGCAAGGGTCTTGTATTAAGAGTTTATCAACTGATGATGATGATGTCTGCTTCCATCCACTTATATTTATCATTTGGTGGACATCATTAATAAGAAAAAAGATTCTTATCAACTGGTGGACCAGCTTTCTGGGTTTGACCTCGCAGAAGTTCAGAAGTCAACAGATTACCGATACCAGACCGTTTCCTGTGGCTGATACGACACACTTGCAGTATTGGTTTGCTCTTTGTCAACACTTCGTCACGTGACCTGTCAAGTGAATGCAGTATGTAGGTCAGCGTTGTTGACATTTTTACATTAGACATTACAGAGTTTCACAGAACAGTTGGATCAATTCTTGTCAATGTTAACAGGAAGACAGTATTATTGAACTAAGAAGTCCTATTTTCATCGATGGATCTTCTTGTTTTCTATATATGAACTTTAATATTTAAGGCCAGAATATATATATATTTCAATAAAGTGGCAGTTTATTTATTTTACAAGAATAACTTTGCCATTACTGTAAAACTGAGCCTATTTTGCAACACATTACACACATGATATATGTATTTATGATATGTTACATGTTATTTGTTTGTATAGTATGTTAGTTTATATGTCAGCGGGTTGTGTTTAAGGTTGGGCGGCGTCCTCACAACAGAATATCCCACGTCATAGAGGGTCCGTTGTGGGCGTTTTCTATAGGTGCAATTTTCTTGATTGAAAATTTGCTTGCGACAACTGTTGCTTTTGTGTTAGCTGTGAAGTCTGTAATTATTGTTATTTTTGTAATATTTCTTTGTTCTTTAGTTTTGTTTTGAATTGTTTGTAATTTGTTGGTCTACCCTTTTCTATCTTTCAGTTCTATTCACAATTTATATTCATATACTGTGACGTCATTTGTGTTGTTATTCTTTGCAGATTCAGTGATTATTTTCATTGATTTCCCTATTTGATTTATTTTGATTTCTGCAAACGTTTTCGTATTGTCAGTCCTATTTGTACTTTATGTATTCTGTTGGTTGACATATGTTTTATATAGGTATATTTCATAAGACACAATTGCCTGTGCACTGCACTTGGATTATGGTATAAACCAGTACCTGATTATTATTACTGTTATACAAGACCTTATTAAGGCTTGTGACCCACAGATATTGGGATAGTATACTGATTAATCAAGTCATTAAGAACTTGTGGTATTATTATTGTTTCAGGTGATTAGTATTATTGTTAGACACCATGTCTACATTAGAATACTTCATTATACAAGGGAAAGCCCTTGATAAGACTGGTCAACAATTAGAAGAATGGGCAGTTGCTCAATATGACAAAGCATTAGCTGCAGAAGAGAGAAAAGCTCTGGCTGAAGAGAAAAGATTAGAAAGAGAAGCTGAGGCTGCTGCTGAACAAAAGAAATTGCAGATGCAGGTGGAGCAAAGGAGATTTGAAGCTGAACAAAAAAAATTAGAAAGAGAAGCTGCTGCTGAACAAAAAAGATTAGACAGTGAAGCTGAACAAAAAAAAATTAGAAAGAGAAGCTGCTGCTGAACAAAAAAGATTAGACAGGGAAGCTGAACAAAAAAGATTAGACAGAGAGGCTGAAGAAAAAAAAGCAAGAAGAGAACATGAATTTGAGTTAGAGAAATTGAGATTGACAAGTATGATTAATGTTAATCAGGCATCTAGTGGTAATGGTAAACCTTCTACTTACAAGGTTAAGGTTCCACCGTTCAATCAGTCCAGTGACGATATTACATTCTGGCTGGATAGATTTGAACGTTCTTGTCGTACACATAATGTGGATAAATCACAATACGCTAATCAATTAGCAGAAAACTTGAAAGGTGAATCTTTGACTAGATTATGCCTTGTAGGAGAAGCAGATAAGGATAATTATGATGTCATTAGGGCGGCTTTGATAAAAAAAATACCAGCTAAGTGAGGAAGGCTATCGCCTTTTGTTTAAGACGATGGTGCCTGAGACAGGTGTAGAATTCTCAGAATTCACTGCAAAGGCACGTCTCACAGTTGATCGTTGGATTGAGCTTTCCAAAACAGAAAAAACGTATGAAGGACTTATGGATTTGTTGCTCAGAGATAAGATTATGTCATGTGTTAACAAACCATTCCTGGAATTTATACATGAGCGTAAACCCAAATCTCTAAAGGAAATGGAAGAATATTGTTCCCAATATGTCACTGCACACCCCGACGTGACTTTTGGCAACACTAAGATTAAGGAGGGTATGCCAGTTGCTTCAGCAACACCATACAATCCCAATTATTCACACAGATTTCAGGGACCTCAAAACAGATTTGATAAAAAAGGTAACCATAATAGTTATCAAAACCAAGGTAACCAATCATTTCAGGGTTCTTCTTCAAAGAACTGGAGACGAGCTGATAGCTCTCGACACAGGGGTGGTCATAATTATAGGAATTTCCGTAGAGGAAGTAATTATAGAAACTATCAGGGTTATCCGTCTTGGAGTCAACAAGATCATAATTACAGAGATACTCATTATAATGAATATGATAATGGTAACCAAGGGAACTATGACTCAAACCCAAATAGGGGTTACAATAGAGGTAACAATAACTACAGAGGTGATAATAACCGAGGTAGATCTCAAAACAAAAGACATAAACCACATTTTCAGGCAAACTCTGCACAACAAGAGTCCCATGAAGCCTATAAACAGAGTAAAGATAATAATGATGCTAGTAATATGGCATGTGCCGCTTTTGATTTTGGGAGAGCATCTCAGTGCCCCCAATGCAAAACGTTATTTGAGCCAACCACAGTGTCTACTTTAAGCTGTGGCCATCCTCTTCCTGCTCTTCCGGCATCAGTCGCGCATGATGGAAGAGGTTCTCTTGTCTTACATAAGGGTTTAGTGAATAACAATCCAGTCTCTGTGCTATTTGATTCTGGATGCACCACAATTGGTGTTAGGCAGTCACTCGTAGATCCTTCCCGTGCCACTGGACAAGTAGTCAAATGTGTAACATTTGGCGGCACATTAGAGAAATACTCTACTGCTATCATTAGGATTGCTACTCCTTTCTTTACAGGAGATGTACACGCATGTCTTCTCCCGAATCCGATCGCTGACCTCATCATCGGTCGCATTCATGGAGTCAAAGAATGCACTCCGCAACAAATTTCCGCGTGGGAAAGGCAAAACATGCAGATTGCTAACGCTGTAGTCACTAGAGCTCAGGCTCTTAATATGCCTCAAACTTCATCTACTGAAGATAATGAAGTGCATAACCAAGATGATCCCTTGGTAATTTCTCGTGACTCGTTTATAAAACAGCAAGAAGATGATCCCACTCTGAAGAAATTCTTCATTCTTGCAACTAAAGGTGATCCGAATAAAGACACAAGTCGTAAATCGTGGATTACAAAGAAGAATGGCGTACTTGTACGTATGGTTCAAGACTCCATTACGTCAAGTCATTCTCAAATCCTGGTTCCCAAGAATTTGAGAGTTAAAATTTTGCAGCACGCTCACGACTCTCAGT
Source organism: Oreohelix idahoensis (assembly GCA_024509875.1). Lineage (NCBI taxonomy): Eukaryota > Metazoa > Mollusca > Gastropoda > Stylommatophora > Oreohelicidae > Oreohelix > Oreohelix idahoensis. The sequence continues at coordinate 48,482 of JAMPIV010009187.1, read as the reverse complement.
GTGCTGGACACATGGGTTTTTCCCGTACTAAGTCAAGAGTCCTTGCGGCTTTCTTTTGGCCATTGGTAAACAAGGACATACGGATTTATTGTCGATCTTGTAAAGTATGTCAGGAAGTTAAATCCAAAGGTCCACGGCATGCTGCACCCATTCAGGCGGCGGACATTCCTATTCGGCCGTTTCAAAAAATGGCCATAGACATTATTGGTCCATTTAAGATCAAGTCTGCCAGAGGACATCAGTTTATCTTGACATGTGTTGATATGTGCACACGTTGGCCAGAGGCTATTCCTCTGAAGAGCATTACTACTGCTGATATTGCAGATGCTCTTTGGCTTATATTTTCTCGTTTGGGTTTCCCCGGAGAGATATTGTCAGACCATGGCACCCAACTAATATCAGATACCATGTCTCAAGTAATGTCTACTCTGCAGATAGATAGATCTTTAAGTAGTATCTACCATCCAATGTCTAATGGTATGGTCGAACGCCTTAATAGAACACTTAAAAACTTACTAGGGAAGATAACTGAGGATCATCCTCAAGACTGGGACAGAGTTTTACCTGCGGCCCTCTTCGCTTACAGAGAGGTACCCAATGAACATACAGGATTTTCTCCCTTTGAACTCGTCTTTGGCGCGCGTCCGCGTGGCCCTATGTCGTTGCTTCACGATCTCATAACATCTGACAATATTGACGATGACACAAAGTCATCCTACGAATATGTCATCGCGTTGAGACAAAAGATTATCGAAGCATGCAAATTAGCAACTTCTTCTTCTGAATTTGCGAAACAGAAGGCAAGGCAATTTGCCAATAAGAAGAGATGCTTACGACAACTTTGTCCTGGTGACAAAGCATTTGTATTACTACCTTGTAGGGAAAAACAGATTACTTATTTCTTGGAAAGGTCCGTACGATATAATATCGAAAATTTCCGATGTCGACTATATTGTCGATATTGATGGGAAGCATAAAACCTTCCACATCAATATGCTTACTGAATTCCATGAACGTCCGGATTATTTGCAACCCATTTTCCAAGCAACGGACAATTCTCCAGTACAACATGGTCATTACTCATCACTGTCCGTGATACAGGATGAGGAAACAAGTTTTTCAGATGTAAATCTTCCTCTTCCAATGATCCCACTTCATTCTAGTGAATCATGGAAGAACGTTACTGTCTCTCCTGATTTGTCTCTAGGAGAACAGCGACAAGTTTCAACTATGTTGCAAACATTTCAGGATGTACTCACTGACATCCCTGGACAAACGAATGTCATTGAACATGACATTGTTCTAACTGACCATACTCCTATTAGGGTTAGACCTTATCCTATACCTATACATTTTCAAGCACAGGTCGAGAAAGAGTTGGATGAGATGATAGATTTGAAAATAATCGAACCATCCACCTCTGCATATTCTTCGCCGATGGTTATTGTGCGTAAAAAAGACAATAACATACGTCTTTGCGTTGACTATCGAAAATTGAATCAGGTAACGAAGTTCGATGCTGAACCTATGCCTTTACTGGAAGAACTACTTACTCGACTCTCCAAATCTCATTTTTTCACTAAACTTGATTTGTCTAAAGGATATTGGCAAGTTCCTTTATCTGAACGCGCCAAACCTCTCACGGCTTTTTCAACACCTAGAGGTTTGTTCCAATGGAATTTTATGCCTTTCGGTCTTATGAACGCACCAGCTACATTCGTACGCATGATGCGCCGAATCCTATCTTATCGGTCAGATGTCATTGCATATCTTGACGACATCTGTCTTTTCAGCGATACTTGGGAAGATCACTATTCAGGGTTAGATGAATTGCTGTCTACTTTGCGCGAGCACAACCTGACAGCGAAACCCTCTAAAGCCTATATTGGTTTTAGCGAAATTTCTTTCCTAGGCCACCGAGTTGGTCATGGTTTCCTAAAGACAGAGGACCATAATACTAGTAAGATACTTAACATCTCAATCCCTAAGACTAAAAAACAGGTGAGAAGTCTGTTAGGTCTTATTCAATTTTATGGCAGATTCATTCAGAATCTATCCTCTATCATGGCACCTCTTTCAACACTTCTAAAGAAAGGTTCGCCTAATGTGGTCCACTGGTCTCAGGAATGCCAATGCTCTCTGGATAAGATTAAAACATTGTTTTCAACACCACCTATTTTAGTGCTACCCACTAAAGATAAAACATTCGTTCTTCGTAGTGACGCTTCATCCACTGGGATTGGAGCGGCACTAATGCAAGAGTACTCTGGAACTCTGCATCCTGTAATGTATATTTCCAGAAAACTTAATGCGGCAGAAAGGAATTATTCGGTTTTAGACCGTGAGCTATTAGCTATGGTTTGGTCGATCCTCAAACTACAGAGATTCCTTCTGGGCGCACATTTCATAGTAGAAACCGACCAAAAAGCTCTTACTGCTATACAGAGTAAGAATTTGAAGAGCTCGAGGTCTACTCGATATGCAATTGCTCTTCACCCTTTTCATTTCTCTGTGCGAGCTATTCGTGGATCAGATAATGTGATGGCAGACATTCTGTCAAGATGCCCACATGATTCCACATAACTATTAGGGCTTAGACTTCTTGATATGTCTAGTTCTATAGTAGTTCCTTTTCTATATCATGATAGATACAAATTTGTAATTTAATAATATAATGATTGTATCACTACATAGCGGTTCATTGATGTTTATTCACCGCTGTGCTTTGATGATTTTTTCTTCATAAATCATAAATGTAAGATATCTAATATAATGGTTACAACACCGCTCTGGCGACCGGGTGATTCAGGATCAAACCCGGGCGACGGCATTTGAGGATTTTTCGTCGACCGGGAATTGGACTGGATTAACTCGAGACCTGGCGAGGACATTTGAAGGAGTGTCGTCGACCAGGGATTGGCGGCTCCTGAGCCGACCCAGCTCTAATTGGTAATCCGAAAATGATTCTGCCTGATGGCGAGGGACATCCTGTTCATTGAAAAGTACTCACGTAAAATCAATGTCAGGTTAGACATTAACAATAACCTGAGATTTCGCCTCGAGTATTAGCGGGCGTACGAAAAAAAAAAATAAAAAAAAATAAATGTAAGATATCTAATACGAAATGATGGTATGAATTTTTTAGGCATCGTGTAATTGCCAGAATTGTATTATACTTTGATGACACCTTCCTGGAAAAATATACTTATAGAGAAATAATTTCTCTCAGTTTATGAGACACATTCTCACCAGTCGCTCCATAAGTCGACTTAGCCTCATATTAGGCGTTATATGTATTCCTGATATTTTCATCTGCGCATTATTCATGCGTTGTGAGCCTATTGTACGTTGCTCCTAGATGTATTTCAAAAAGAAAAAAAATGGAACATTTTTTTTCTCGGGAGGTGTGGTAAGACTGTTACGTGCAGTCTTTGATATCTTACAATATTATACATTGGTATACTTGTTATGTTCGCAAATATTTTGTAAACAAAATAGATATTTTTTAGTGCTTAAGGGAAAGTCATTATTGAGTTACTTCCCTTGAAAGTTGTGCCGTCTCTTTCGATCGAACTCCGCGGATGAATCCAGTTTTACTGCGATTTATTCTTTGTTTGGGTAGTAATAGATTGTTCTTGCTTCAGAATATCTATGGCCTGAATTTATGTGTATTGTTTGTCTGTGTAGGACGAATCTGTCTTATATCTGTATATCTTTACATATCTAAGTCGAACTATATGTTCTGTTGTCTCTAGAGAGGTCAAAGGCTGTTCGGCGGATGTGTCGCGAGAGAGAGGTGTGTTTTGGCTTCGCCCTGATGATGGGCTGTGTTTTTTCTATGTCGGCTTGACGCCGGGGAAAAAGTGATCTCAGTGGTTTTTGGGGAAAGTGATAGTCGTCTAGACCTATCGTGTATGCTTTACCCCAGTGTTCATTCTTATTGCCAAGGAATGGCAAAATCATATTTCTGAAAACCAAGGTAATAAAGATACTCTTTTGAACTCTCGTACGAAGCCACCGTTTTTCGGTAGGGATGATTTGTACGTCTGAGAGGATACATCTAACTAGATGAAAAAAAAAACGATTCTGATTCCTAGCAGCACTATATCCTGTAGAATGCAGTCAATTGTTCATGATCAAATCTACAGAGCAATGAAATGTTTAATGAATGACTAACTTTAAGACAGATTCATTATCTGTATCCAAACGTGAGTGACAGCTCACGAGTGAAGCCATCTTGGAACCAAACATGTAGTGACTTTCAAGAAGAGAAAAGGGATGCCCGTATTATCGCTTGATTAGTCCAGAGATCACTGCTACACATGAGAACCCATTGCTAGCGGTTCAATATAATTATATGGAAAAATCTGTGCTGGACATTATGTTAAGGAATCTTCGCTAGACGAGATTAGGTCTAGAAGCCATCTTGGATATTGTTTATAATCTGACGTGCTTTGTCAGTAAACTCAGTTGATATATATATATATATAGGCAATACTGAGTGCTTGGCTACTGACAGTCCATTATACTATTATTCTACATGAGTGCCCATGTAACATAACATTGCAAGACCATTTATCCACTGTACCATGATGTATTATGCCAACCTGTGATTTGTCACTATCTGTGCTGTCGAGTGTGTACGTCCAATTAAACTTTAGTAAAGGTACACAGTCGTTGGTGTCGATGACTTCCAGCCATACATGAGTGTGAGAAAAGAACATTTGTCAACACCACGAACTCTTCCTATAATTCGCACATTATACACTCCATCTATGTCTACACACCACTGCGTAGGTCAAGTTGACATTCCATACTCGAACCACGAGCAACACAACAACACAGTATTTAACTCTGGTGATGTTCGAGCGAGCTTCAGATTTCTCAGCATGTCTGTTGCTCAGGGCAAGGGTCTTGTATTAAGAGTTTATCAACTGATGATGATGATGTCTGCTTCCATCCACTTATATTTATCATTTGGTGGACATCATTAATAAGAAAAAAGATTCTTATCACAGTGGTTTTCAGCTTGGGCTATATGACCCCCTCCCCCGGGGGCCATACCACAGTAAGATGGTAAAGTACCTTTTTTCCAGCTAACAGCGATCGGTTGGCGGGGGGGGGGGTGTGGCCAGGGGGGGGTCACAGAGGTAAATGGAGCTCGGAAAAGGAGGAGAGGGGGGTGGGGGGGGGGGTTGAGCAAAAAAAATTTGAGAACCCCTGATATAGATGATGACTCGTAGAAATAATAAGTGCAGCCGTACTTCACTTCTGTTTGTAACCCGACAAAAACTGCTGTCAGTTTGTCAATTGTTTTCTGCGTATATTGCTTTGATGATTTTTTTTTTTAATCATTTTACGTTATTTTTCACAGCTAACTTTTATTAAAGCGCATAGTTTAGGTACTTCAGAGACTTCTTTTAAATGTTCTAAATCGTGTTCCCATATATATATATATATATATATATATATATATATATATATATATATATATATATATATATATATATATATATATATATATATATATATAGGGTGATAGAGAAGTCTCTCCGCTGTGGGCTCAGTGCTTGAATAAAGGGAAACAATCCAAATGATAAAATTATTATTAAAAGGTCGTAATTTACAACTCTACATTTCTTTATTTTACACAGCAATTTAAATTATTTAACACACACTAATCCTGTGTGCGACAATAAAAAAATAACTAATTTTATGTAGTTGTAAAGTAAATCTAATTAAAGTCAATTAAAATAATACTGTTCATTGCATCATAAAATGTTACATTCATATTATTAAATCACTGAACCCACTGCGGAGAGACTTCTCGATCACCCTGTATATATATACGTATATATACTTTTTTTAGTGATCTTTTTCTTTCAACCCCAAATTATCCATATAATCCGATGTACCTAAATCAGTATTCGTTAGTATTCGTTTCTTTACTTTCATCTTCATCTGATGTTAAACTCATATCAATCAATTAATACCATTTAGCTCCCCAATATACCTTCAAAACAAATACACGCCAAGTCATCATGTCACGTGCCATCAGCTCTAGTTCGTTCCACGCCTTCCTTATCATTTTCACTTCAGTTTCCAGTTCTCTATTCCCTGTTCTTTTGGTCTACCTCTATCTTTCTTACCCTGGAGATTCTAGAACAAGAATATATAATAATATTCTTATAATACCTTATTATACTATCATGTTTCCTCAATGTGCGTCCTATCCAGCACCAGCGTCTAAATTAATATGTCAGGTATATTAACGTTTTTGTTTTCAACTCTTATTAAAACTCCTTTTTTTTCTTTTGTCTCAGATGCCTTAACCAATTTAGTTACTCTGCCCTCGGGAACAATAAAAATAATTAATTAGACAGCCTGACAGAAGCACTGATGAAAACCAGCTATGAATTCGAACAAGTAATAGTACAGCGGATCCCAGCCCAATGCAAGTTAGATAGAAATGAGACTGGCCACAGTAGGAAGAAGCGCCATAGCAGACGACAGGGCTACTTATGAAGAGATAAAAGCAATAATCAGAAATAAGTATAAAGATAAATGGGAGAAGGAACATCAAGAATCCAGTAATGCAGTTTACATTACCAAGAAGAGATCTAGTAATAATTTTCAGACTGAGAACCGGTCATTGCTGACTCACAAACCATCTGTTCAACAAACTAAAAATCGAACAGAAAACATGTGTCCATCAGGGGAGGTCAAACAAACAGTAGACAATGTACACCAAAACTGTTGGCTAATTGAGAGGAGCTGAGTGGCAGCGTGACTATCTCCAACCCAGTTGAGGGAGAAACTGAATAATGACGAGAGAAGAATGAGACGGAATTCCAGACTTATGAAAAGGATAAATGTGGTTATTTGATGTCATGGGTTGCCTCCCCTTAGCTCTGAAGTAGAGGGCAAAAATGGCCAAAAACTCAAGAGTAATTGATGTGGGTCTTCAAAGGTGTCTACCTTTGCACAAGATTACTCTTGGAAGAGTTATAGGTAGAAGGATAATGATGCTTCTACCTCAAGGGAATACTCACGAGATATTCAGAAAGCGAGAACAATGCTGCATTGGCTGAGCACGTTAACTCTAGTATCTGCCATCAACTTTTGTGAAGGATTAGTGTTATGTCTAAATATCATAACATTGTTTATACGATCACTTCCTGGTTTGTTGTTTACAGACGGTTGTCATGAGTTTCCGGAAGTGACGTCTTGACTTCTGCTCAAAGATAGTGGCAGACGTGGGCTTGTTAATCTGAAACACGAACGCGTCTCTGCAGAAGATTCCTACTGTGTCTTTTGACCAGTATGCATGGCGTGTGACCATTAGGACTAGATTTCAGAGTATGTCCTTCGTTTGAGGAATATGATTACCACACCTGCAAGATGTATATTACCATCACTGCCTTATGCATGCATTAACTATATAATGCCAGTTAGTTTAAGCAGAGTGTGTGGAATTCTTGTGCACGTAAGTTGACTGTTCCATTAAACTGAAAGTATCCAAATCAAGAACAGTAGAGACATGTGCTTAGAAAAGCTTCGATGTCGAATCCTATTCAATATGGAGTATATGTTAATAAATGTGTGAACTGTAAAAAGCAGTTAGGCCTTATTGACTGAGTACCTGTGGTGCGGGCAGGGAGTATTGAATGAATGGCCATGTTTAATATTTCATAACTACTACAATGGAATCTATGAGGATAACCCTGGAAGGGAACTCAGCAGGCCAAGATTTATAATAAAGAGTGTCCAAGCATTGAGTCTCGTGCACTTATAGTACAGGACGTCTGGTGGACTGTTCCTGAGAAACATAAATAATATAATTATCAAATTATCCCCGCATCATTCTCTTGGGGATGGCGACAAGTCTGCCTGAATATTTCAAGCATGGAAGGGATTTCCAGCTATGATATCAATTAACTTGTTGTTATCATAAGTCCTGTCATTGTTATATTTTATTAAGTTTGCTACATTATTGTTTGTAAGATTGTCCATTCTTCCCTTACTATCATTTAGTTCATAGATGTTATAAGTGTTGTGATACGCGTCTTGTCTTGTTCTATTGTCATAGAGCATTATTATAATATATTGTTATATACATGTCATAGCGAGACCTGGACGACCTATGCTAAGCAAGAAAGAAGGCTCAATACCTTCCATTTGCGGTGTCTACGCCGCATCCTCGGCATCTCGTGGAAAGATAAAGTGACAAATGTCGAGGTGTTGTCACGTGCTGGCCTTCAAAGTATGTATACGCTTCTTAGACAGCGCAGACTTCGCTGGCTTGGCCATGTTCGCCGCATGGAAGATGGTCGCATCCCAAAAGATATCTTCTACGGACAATTAGCAGATGGCAAGAGAACAGTTGGGCGACCACAGCTGAGGTTCAAAGATGTGTGCAAGAGAGATATGAGGGCACTGGACATGGATCCAGCAACATGGGAGGATGAAGCTGCCGATCGCACTAAGTGGCGATGCTATTTACGGCGCCACCTCAGATTGGGCGAAGAGAGGCTCACACAAGAAGCAGAGGTGAGGAGAAAACGTCGAAAGGAGCACCAGGAAAATAAGCAGCTGAGGGCTGTTACCTCAGGGGCGCATTCCCATAGTCAGTTATGACTGAAGGGGCTATTATTATTATTATATACATGTCATATTAACTCCTTGGTTTAAACATTTCTATTTCCTTTAGTTGCTTTAATCCTGTCTTCTTGTCATTGCTTGTTGTAGTTATTATTTTTTTTCCTGCTCCATATTGTATATTTGACTAACATTTATATTATTGCATTTATAAACTGATGTAGGATTGGTGGATTGAGTAGTGAAAATTTTGCTGACATATTCATATATATAAAAGTTGAAATATTGTGTACATATTGATAAGCACAATAATTGGAAATTATGCCTACGCTGGACGATTTTATCCAGGTGTGTGAGGATGATGGATTGCAGGGCCCAGATCTGGAGGAATCTGTAATAGAGCGGTTCTTAGGTCAGGCGGCATCAGATTTAGAGGATTTTGCGAATGTTAATTTCCATTCTACTCCTCATGTGAAGATTGCTAAGGAAATAGCAGATTTACTGCGTATGGACCTCCGTATGTTTCTGGGGCGATATATTCATGTAAAACATGATCATGTATTGAAAAACTTACGACATGCCTTTCTCGACAACTATGTTCTTGAGAATAACAAACAGGACAAACATTGTTGTAAAGAAAGGGCTCTTACTAATGAGCTGAAGCAATTAAAAATAGAATCTGAGCAACAGGTGGCGGTCTTGAAATCAGATAATTTGAAACTGTATAATCTTAATACTCGCCAGAAAAAGGAGCTAGAAGATGAGGTGAACTCATTAAAAAATTTACTTGATAGACAAGAAAATGTCAATAGTGAACTTGATAAGATTAATACCACTTTAAGGGTGAACTGTCATGCACAGGTGACTCAGATTCAAGAACTGACATCTGAGGTATCTCTTTTAAGAGTGAAAGTTGATATGACAATGGAGGTAAGAGATCAAGAAGAAGTACAATTAGCTAAGGAAAGAAGAGCAGAAGAGATGGCTCTTGAAAAAGAAAAATTAGCCTATGCTCAAACTGATATAGAGGTAGAACAAGAGCATACAAAGGACATAGACAGATTACAGGAGGGGGCATATTTTGAGAGATTACTTCTGGAGGAGAGGTGTAAAAATGGCAGCCTTGAAGGGATGAATAAGAGGCTAAATGATGAAATTTCACTAAAAGACTTGGAAATTGCTAAGGCAAGAAAAAGGGTTGAGGGGTTGATAGATATTGTGTTAAACAAAGATATATTGTCAACCATGAAACATGAAAAACATCTGGTACAACAGGCCAGCAGTACTAAGTGTGGTATAAATAGGTTACCACCCAGATAGAGTGAAGATATCATGTCGAGGCAGGTACAACTTCTCTCGACATCACTCTGATACCAGTATTTCTGGTCAGAATAATACTGCCTGTTCTGATAGTGAGTCATGGAGGCATGCTCACATTACATTTCCTTTTAAGAATTTGGATCATATGGTCAGGGGTCATACAAGGTATACTGATAAGAGTCAGAAAGTTACATTCAATATTGAGGATAAAGATAAGAAAAATATACCTAATAGAATTATTGCCACAATAGGGATGCACGCAGGGTTGTCCATCGTGACAACGGTGCTTACTTTCAGGACTATTGTCTTGATGTGCAATTAATGCATTATTCACTGTCATACAAATGTTGATACGTTCTTGACATTATTTCTATTTATTTCAGCTATCTTCTAGGAACAAGTTCAGATGTTTCCTATACTAATTATCCTTTTTACAGGTTTGCAGTCTTTAAGGTCTACTTAATTTTTATCGTAAATTTATCCCTAATTTTTCTGAAATTACATCTGTTTTATCGTCACTTGTGAAAAAAAATTCGCCCAATAGAGTTATATGCAGCCATGATTGTTATGTTGCGTTAAATATGCGGAAACAAATGTTTTCAAAAATGCCTTATCTTGAGATTGCCCGATCCTGCTAAACATTTTACCCTCAGAGTCGACGCCTCAAAATCTTCGATTGGAGGTTCGTTGTTGCAGGAATGGAATGGCTGTCTGCATCCCACACTCTATGTCAGTAGAAAGCTAACGCCTACGGAACAGAGGTACCCCATTACTGAGAGGGAGCTGTTGGCGGTGTTATTTTGCTTTTCCAAACTACAGCGCTACTTGCTGGGAGCAAGTTTTACACTGGAGACTGACCAGAGAGCCTTATCGTATCTGAAAACAGCACGCTTCAAAAACGAAAGAGCTGCCCGTGCCTCTCTGGCTCTCCAACCCTATGAATACCAGATAAAGCCTATCAAGGGAAGCGTCAATGTCATAGCCGATGTTTTGTCTCGCTGTGTGAAACATCCACTGGTTGACGAATCAAATTCTGCTTCAACACAGTTATAATAATCAAACCTGCGTTATGTTGCTGTTGACAATTCAGAACTATGACGCAACTTTAACGTGAGATCAAGTGCTACATAGACCATCCAGTGACAAGAGTGGTACATACTTTAGAAAATTTGCTGCCACATTGCTTCGTCATGTACAGAAACAGTTTGCTAAACTACAAACAGTATGCCAAGCATCATGATGATGATGTTTTTTAGTATAACCTACGTCGACTAAGATATCAAATCCTTTGCCATGTGGTTACTAATAAGACTATTCCAGAACTATACTGTTTTACTACATACAGTTTATAGAATGACTATTTTCCGGATATAATGGCAATGCGATTTATTCCAGACACATTCCGTGAATTATTCAATAATTGTTCTTTTTAAATGGACTGCCACTTGCATAAAAAGGGAAACAACTAGAAAATGCCGATGTCTGAAAATTCAAAGGGGACATATGTCGCGAAATTGGTTTCAAGTCATTGCAAATGGGTTCAGTTAGATTTATAAACCCATCTACGATCGAGTGACCGCTTTCAAAATGGCGGCGTATCAGCGAAATGTATATCGGACAGAGGAAATCGCCAACGATAAATAAAAACGAAGGGAATCCGTATGAAAAGGATTTTACATTTCAGTACAGGGAAGGATGGTGTATAACTGCATATAAGATGGAACGGTAGGAAGTTCTCATTTACGGAGATATATGCGTATTTCGGCTGCCCACAGTTACGCTAAAAGCATGTAAACCCACTTCTGTTCTAAATATTAAAATCAACAAATAACAGTTTGGGAATTTACATGGATAGGAAGATAGAGTTTTATCAGCTGTACAAAACTAGATAAGATGGAACAATATGGATATGATATATGCCGAGAATGATAAAGGCAAAATTTCAGTCGACGCACAGATCGGCCGAAATCACTGTTCGGGAAGGATTTTTCAGGTTAGGTTTAGGCTGTGACGTCGGTACTCTCCGATACGTCCGCGCTTTGCGTATAAGTAGCGGATCGGTAAACTGAGAGAGATATACAACGAAAGAGGTTTGAGCCAGACTGGAGGCAGAGTGTCGCCACTATCCATGAATTGTGAGCGAATCGCCAGAAACATTTTTAAGTCCAGTATCTGAAGTCTGAGGGTAAGCGAAATTATGATAACTACCGTGTATAATATTTGTTATTTCAGGTTCATATAGAATTCACAAAATATGCCTGTATAATAGTCATTGATATAATGTATTGTATTTTTAATATGATCTAACATGTACATTGTGGATGATTGTTGCTTGTACAAAAATTAATCACAAATAGCCCCACAGCCTAATGAAGATATATTTATCATATTGCTTTATCGCTTACGAAGATAAAGGCAGTCCCATGGCAGAGATTGTCATAGGGAAATGAAGTGTTAGAAACTCCATCATGGAAGATCCCAGTTACGAGTCTAAGGTGACTAGTCCCCTTCCTCGCTGCCTTTGCCTTCCCCATTTCGAGCGCACAACTATACCCATCTGCCACAGCTGGTAAACTGAGTGTTCTATAGCCAGTTTCAGTAGAAAGCAACCTGATCACGTGGGTCACTCACTTTCTTTATTTATGTATTACTTTTGTGTTGATTCTAAGGATAGCATCAGTATTTGAATGTGTAATTTACATGATTTGGAAGGGTCAAGTTATAGCATATTAAAGGATGTATAGGAGCGTAATAAACCAGATGATGTTTATTACTGATATGTTAATATTAATTCTGTATCATTGAAATTATGTTACTTGCTATGACTGTATAACTTTGACATATGACTGACATTGTCCTGACTTATGTGCTAGTCAGTTACACTTAATGACATGTTAATATTAATGCTATATCACTGAAATGATGTCCTTTGAATTGTATAACGGTGACATATGATGACTGGTATATGTCCGACAATCTGTGTGCTAGTCAGCTACAAGTCTAGCCAGATACTAGCCAAGGCTGATATGTTGCAGGTTCCATGAAATAACTCAAACCAGACTGTCCAGTATCAGAAGCCGGTGTAGTTCATCCGAGGCAATCCCACAAAAGTGCAGGACCCCAAAGAGTGACTTCAACTGGTCATTGTCATCCCTACTGTTGGGCCTACCAAGTCTGATATCAGCAAAGGACAGTTTCAGCAGTATCAAGTGATAAGATAAGTGGGCCAGTTAAGACACTGACCACCCATTTATGAAAACAGCCATAGTGAAACCTAATATTCAAACAGTCAAGTGATGACATATATTTGTAAAGTCAAAGAACTAAAAACCGTGATTGCAGTAACTGTAATATATCAAGATCTTGAAGTCTAAACAGACAATAATAGTAATATTGTGTGAATACTTTGGATATATATTGTCATTTTTATACCTTTTTCCAACTAGTAGAAATAGAATTATTAGTGTAAATATAAAATAATTTTAACTGTACCTGAGGAATTATTCACTATTACATTTGTGGTCACAGTGAATGTTCATTTTATTATCCCCTAGAATATAAGTAATCATAAGATAGTCATAGGGAGGAGACACCTTAAATCCTGGTACTACTTCTTACCAACTGGACCAGGGTTTTTACAGTCTGACTATTTTTATGATAACAATACACCAGTGCTTATTTCTAAGACTGGGGTATTACTTGTAAGGTCAGAACTCTTTACTGGCATACTCTTACATAATATATACTTTTAAATAACCTCCCGCTACAACATAACAAAATAAATGTTTCATTTCAACTTGGACTTTTATAATGTAGGATACCGAATGAATAACAGTGACTTTCAATTCTAGTCCTATTGCTGGGAAGACAAACATGGACAGTTGAAATACATGGAACTTACATATTGCAGTGAACTTCTTTGTTACTACAGATGAAAATGACTTTGCATCGTCGTTAATAATCTACAAATGCGTGAGAATTGTGATCTATGGAACTGTGTTCGAAAATACGTGATTGAAAAATGAACTTCTTGCAATAATCACTATTGACATTAAATAAGTAATATCATTAATTACTGGATATAATTTTAATTCATCTAAACCACAAGAGGTTACATATATAGTGTAATGAGGTAATTTAAGTGTTCATATATTACTTAATATATTTTCACATTACAGTGTAAGGTTTGTTGTTTACAGACGGGTGTCATGAGTTTCCGGAAGTGACGTCTTGACTTCTGCTCAAAGATAGTGGCAGACGTGGGCTTGTTAATCTGGAACACGAACGCGTCTCTGCAGAAGATTCCGCTTGTGTCTTTTGACCAGTATGCATGGCGTGTGTCCGTTAGGACTAGATTTCAGAGTATGTCCTTCGTTTGAGGAATATGATTACCACACCTGCAAGATGTATATTACCATCACTGCCTTATGCATGCATTAACTATATAATGCCAGTTAGTTTAAGCAGAGTGTGTAGAATTCTTGTGCACGTAAGTTGACTGTTCCATTAAACTGAAAGTATCCAAATCAAAAACAGTAGAGACATGTGCTTAGAAAAGCTTCGATGTCAAATCCTATTCAATATGGAGTATATGTTAATAAATGTGTGAACTGTAAAATGCAGTTAGGCCTTATTGACTGAGTACCTGTGGTGCGGGCCAGGGAGTATTGAATGAATGGCCATGTTTAATATTTTATAACTACTACAATGGAATCTATGAGGATAACCCTGGAAGGGAACTCAGCAGGCCAAGATTTATAATAAAGAGTGTCCAAGCATTGAGTCTCATGCACTTATAGTACAGGACGTCTGGTGGACTGTTCCTGAGAAACATAAATAATATACTGTAGTTATCAAATTATCCCCGCATCAATTAGGTAGTATAATTTTAGCTCGTACAAGCTCCCAGCTGAGTTAATTCAGCTAATTTCCTCTTGTTATTATTTAGTAGCTCTGATTGAGTGTATTTAAGTCCTGAGAATGCTCTAACAAGGTGCGGTCTGATAAATGAAAGCTGATTTTATTCTTTACTCTGGCAGGGTCTGGTTGTCTTCTTGGCGCGAGTAAATTTTCACAGTGTTCTAACCAGGCTAATATGTCAGATAATATTGCCTGCCTTCCCCCGCATTTGTTTGTTACGATGTTAAGCAGGGCTCCAATCAGAAGGGGTGTTGTGCCTTCATTCCGAATGTCTGCCAATCATTTCAAACATGCGTGTTTTGTGGGGTAATTCAAATTATTTCCACATGGAAATTTCTGCATATATTCCAAATATGGAATGAAAACATCCGATCCTCTCTCAGCAATGTTTACAAATAACTTCCCATTACTTTTGTATAAAGTAATGTCTTTGTAGCAAGGTGTACCGGAAACGATTATGTCATTCTTGTCTGTCCAAAAATGTGTCGCGCAGGCGAGTAATCTAATAACCCGTCGCTTGCGCAAACAAAACTGTTCGTTTACCTATCTGGTCGAGGAAGGCACATCAGCCTTATCAGCGATTAAACACATTCGCTGGGCGATTTTAGTGCTAATCCGTAACCTGATGTCGGTCACACCCGAAATTTTCCAACATGATTGTCAGTTAATATTATCACATCCGTATCCTTTTCCAGCAGAGATGAACGGGTAAACAAACAGACATGACGACTTATCACCGAGAGGAGTTTAAGATGATTTGAAAGTACTAAACATCTGCTTGGTAGTAGAGAAAGAAAACGTGCCGACCACAGAAATTGAGTACACACAAAAATGTAACTAAATACTGCCGGAGAGGAAAAGAGATCGACCGAATAATTCTGTGATATTTGAGAACGAACGACGATGACGAAGAAAAAGAAGAAGCTATTTTTAATCATTTGTCTCTTTCATCATTTTGCTATAAAGTAAAGAAAAGCAAGAAAAGAGTAAAAGTTTATTCTGCTTAATCGGCCCAGCAGTAAATGGGTATGGACGACAGCTGATTAAGTACTGCACGGCTGATTATGTTAGCAAGTGTTTGAAAGGGTGGGGAGCTGTGCCAGTGTGTAAATTGCAGTGTGACTGTATCTGTGAGTGAGTGAGTGAGTGAGTGATTGCGTGAGTGAGCAATGGAGGGGGTGTATGAGTGAGGAGTGATTGACTGATTGAGTGATTGAAAGAGTGAGTGAACGAGGGAGTAAGCGATTTAGTGGATGGGGGAGTGATTGATTGAGTGAGTGATTGATTGAGTGAGTGAGTGAGTGAGTGAGTGAGTGAGTGAGTGGGGGTGATTTAGTGATTGAGTGAGTGAGTGAATGCGTGAGTAGATCCCTCCATCAGTCAAAGAGTCAGTCAGTTAATGAGTAAAGGAGTCAGTCAGTCCATCAGGCAAAAAGTCCGTGAGTCGTGAGTGAGTGAGTGAACTAGATGATGACAGTGTGTTAATAACAGTGTATACCCAATTAAGTGAATATATCAGTCAATGAGTACATTACATTGACCAAGTGAGCTTCGAATAATTGGCACGAAGTAACCTTTAATTAATGCTACATCAAACATAACAACTTGCCACGCACTAAAATAATTATTACATTTACTTACCACGTGACTCAAACGAGAAGTAACTGCTGCTCGTAATTACCCGAACAGGAAAGGTGTACAATGCTAGTCATTAAGCAATTACTTCAGCCTGTTAGGTATGTATAATGATGCTGCTGATAACTTTGTTCTCGTTTGTGTTTGATAGAATAAATTACAGCAAATTTCGTAGCACCAAATAATTTGAAACAATGACGAAAAACTAGCCCGATAATAATTATTCCAGTTGATAAGTTAAAAGTCTTAGTCAACCAAGCTAGGATGGCACGGACGTGTTCAGTGAATGGATCATACATCATTGTCGTACATATATTTTGATAGGTGTAGAAATTTATTTTGTCCCGTCTGAGTCGGGGTGATAGTGAAAAATAGGTGAGACTAAAAGGTGTAAGAAATAGATTTTTCACGAGGAATAGTGTAAGAGGAAGATCAGTCTCTGAGTGAACGGTGGTTTGATTTAGACAAGTAAGTAAGTGTAGATAAATTGTTTGGAAAAAATGAATGGAGTTGTTAAAAGGCTATTCGTCTTTGTTGAAGGGAAGTGATATGTGTCGAGGAGTGCTTTAAGCAAAGGGAGGAAACTCCGTGGTTTCCACTTGGAAAATGTAGTTCGTTTTGCTGCTGTTGGAGTACAGTGTGTCAACAGAGTTAGAAACCATCAACCATCTGTACGTCTTGTCTAACAGTGCATTTCATCACTTGTTTTACAGCAGAGTGTATACATTGTCTGCTCACACATGCTGACCACTGGTTAGGGCAGTGATCTGAACCTCTAACATCAACACTATACGAACACTATAAAGAAATGCAAACCTTAACCCACACTATCACTATATTAATTCCACCCCTGAATGGTTTTGCCGTTGCTTCCACGTGTTGTGACTTAGGGCTGATAATTGGCAGCTCCCCTTTACGTGAGAAAACTCAGTTGGCGAACGTGATTCGCTCCCCTTGTTAAGATTGCCGGGTGTGAAATGTTTTTAAACACTCATATGCTCAGGAAGACAGAGAAAAATAGGCGTGGCTTCAAACGTGAGTCAATCAGACAGCTAATTGCGTTGTTTCGCCTTCGGAAAATGTAAACACTGGTAGAGGGAACAAAGGTGGTCGGGTCTACGTGGCTCCTGTTTATATCTCCACGTCCCAATCATTCATCCATTACTCTTTAGCGCCCCAAGGAGCATATGTCTTTAACAAACGAATGCCAAGTGTTCGTGTCCCGCGTCATTAGCTCAGGGTCCTTCCGTGTCTTCCTTATTCCTGCTATGTCTGTGTCCATATATTTTCTCTATGTGTTCTTCAGTCTATTTTTATCTCTTTTACTCTCGGCATTCCAGAACAAGAACTACATTGTAATACTGTCAACATATTTCGTTAGTGTGAATAAGCAACTAATTTTTGCTCAAAGCGTATTCGAAAATGTCCATTAGGTTCACTAGGAAATATTATGATGATAATATAAATATCCTAAGAGACGACTTATATGAGGTTATGCATGAACCTGGCTACCTCACTGTGACCGGGTGGTCAACATCGACGGTTTGTGCCGTCCAGTGATCTGTATAGTCATGCAAGTTCTCTTCTCCTTCAGAGATGCTCAGTTAAAATATACTCTGTCTTCACTTTCGGACGAAACGAACATTCACGTAGTCTACGTACTCTAAGGCCACATGATTTTTCGAACTTTATTTAAGTTCCTTGGATGAACGTATTTACAGATAAAGTGCTGTTGGATAGAACACACATGTCTTTCTGTGTCCATTTTCACTGGTCATGATTCAACAAAAGTTTCTCTAGCTTCATCTAGCTGCATAGAACTGTCTCTAGCTATATCTAATCGTATCTAGCTGTAACTGAATGTTGATACTGAACCAGGCTACAACCGGGGAGTTTTCATTTATCGGTTTGTAAGATAGTTTTCTTCACAAAGATGTCTCTGTACTTCTTATACATGTCAACTCCTACACGATCTCTAATTTGCGAAGAATATCTGATGTCTGTTACTTTTCAACTGCCCAAAGCTTTGCCTGTATCACTGGTCGTATTCTAGAGAGTTAATAGCGTCACTACATACCAACGGATTGTCTCACAATCAATTGATGTTGGCTGGATGATTGACGAAAATCAAAGTTACTGATGTCTCAGAGGTCTTATTTTTTAATTTTTTAATTTTGTGGGTTTTTCCTTCATGTGGCGAGGCACGTCCCTTTAAAGCTAGATGTAAGTCATTTGGTTATATCGGAGTGCAATTAGCCGTTCAAAAATAAGTGAACTGTTAACTGAAGCGCTGTGTTGATAAACTCAACCCTGGAAAAGACCACTAGCATCTATCAGCTAGCATGAAGTAGCCTTGAAAAGGATTAGTCCTGAAAAGGACTGCTAGCCCGTCCAGTGTTGATAGATACTAAGTCCTGAAAAGGACTAACATTACTTATCTGCTAGCATAGTAAAACCCTGAAAAGGACTGGCAGCTACGCCAACGCTGCCCATACCTCCTAGGTGTTCAGGGATCACCAAATCTAGTGCAACCACTTAAGGACTGCTAGCCCGATCAGTGTTGATAGATACTAAGTGCTGAAAAGGACTAACATTATCCATCTACTAGCATGAAGTCCTGAAAAGAACGTAAAAATGTGACAAGAAACATCTCATTTCGTCCTTATATAACGATGTCCTACGTTACTACCCCACATGACTTCTAAGTAACTTTAGTCTCTGTCATCTCTCTTAATTACTCTGGTCACTCCCTTTGACCATGTTTGTTCATACTTCATTCTCTTCATTATGTTCTGTTATTCTATTTTATGCTAACTCCGCGGTAGCATCATCATGTACATTAAATCGTTACATAAACAATCACTGCAAGAGCAGATGGATGCTTGCGTGCGTCTGTGTGTAATTTTAATCCGGGTGGGGGGGGGGGGGGGGGGGCAATATGATGAACCTTATAAATAAAAGATGACGTTCGTATCTCAAGCAGTTCACAAATATATTGTAGTAGCCTGCTCGAGAGTTTTCATCGGGAACGTAGCAAAAGTGCCTTTGATCCCGGTGACGTTGCGACTTTAATAGCTGGCGGACAAAAATTTAGTCTAAAATGTCCCCTAGTTTTAAAAGTCTTTCTCCCCCCCCCCCTCCCCTCCCCCAGCCGCCTAAAGATCTACCAAATCACCCACTGGGATCTACCGGTATACCGGGATCGACTGGTTGCCAACCTCCGCTTTAAAGCATCTTAAGAAGCCTCGCATTCCAACATCTTCTAACTCGCAAAAAAATGATAGACACGCGAATGAACTATGATCTACATGGAGGTCATGAAAGAACGATGAATATGAAAATAACGCATTAAACTATCAACTGACTCCATTGCGCAGGCACCCTAACACTTTCATGAAGACTGAGCTATCCATGCCAAGTCTCTCCATGTTTTCTTTATCTATCTTATTTCCTTCTTTGTATATCTTATTTCCTTCTTTATCTCTCTTACGTTCCTCTTTATATGTGCGTGTTTTATTTAAATTAAATTATTTTTATTTTTTTTATTTTTGGTCTCCTTCTGTTGTTCTTACCATGTGAATTCCTGAGCTAAGACTGTCTTGTCATGTTTGGGTTTGTCAGTGTGCGTCCTATCTAACGTCAGTGTGCGTCCTATCTAACGTCAGTGTGCGTCCTATCTAACGTCAGTGTGCGTCCTATCTAACGTCAGTGTGTGTCCTATCTAACGTCAGTGTGTGTCCTATCTAACGTCAGTGTGTGTCCTATCTAACGTCAGAGAGTGTCCTATCTAACGTCAGCGTGTGTCCTATCTAACGTCAGTGTGTGTCCTATCTAACGTCAGTGTGTGTTCTATCTAACGTCAGTGTGTGTCCTATCTAACGTCAGTGTGTGTCCTATCTAACGTCAGTGTGTGTCCTATCTAACGTCAGTGTGTGTCCTATCTAACATCAGTGTGTGTCCTTTCTAACGTCAGTGTGTGTCCTATCTAACGTCAGTGTGTGCCCTATCTTACGTCAGTGTATGTCCTATCTAACGTCAGTGTGTGTCCTATCTAACGTCAGTGTGTGTCCTTTCTAACGTCAGTGTGTGTCCTTTCTAACGTCAGTGTGAGTACTTTCTAACGTCAGTGTGTGTCCTTTCTAACGTCAGTGTGTGCCCTATCTAACGTCAGTGTGTGTCTTATCTAACGTCAGTGTGTGTCCTATCTAACGTCAGTGTGTGTCCTATCTAACGTCGGTGTGTGTCCTTTCTAACGTCAGTGTGTGTCCTATCTAACGTCAGTGTGTGTCCTATCTAACGTCAGTGTTTGCCCTATCTAACGTCAGTGTGTGTCCTATCTAACGTCAGTGTGTGCCCTATCTAACGTCAGTGTGTGTCCTATCTAACGTCAGTGTGTGCCCTATCTAACATCAGTGTGTGTCCTATCTAACGTCAGTGTGTGCCCTATCTAACATCAGTGTGTGCCCTATCTAACGTCAGTGTGTGTCCTTTCTAACGTCAGTGTGTGCCCTATCTAACGTCAGTGTCTTTATCTCCCATCTTGTTCCAGGGTCATTTGCCTGGTTCTTGTCATCAGTTCCACATTGAACAAGGAACTAGATAATCATACCATATTAGAAGGGTAGTCTTCAGTGATTTAATTAGAAAGATCTACTGGAGGGCAAGTCTGGTGCCAGCAGCCGAGGTAATTCCATCTCTAGTATCGTAAATTGAAGTTGTTGGAGATAAAAAGTAGTCAGATTAGAACGGCGTGAGAACCAGAAGTATCGAAGTTTTACAGCGATCTAATGGAGGCCATGTCCACACAAAGACACAACAGGCCAATCATCTTTTTGTCTCAAAATTTGATTACAGTAAACCATATAGAGACACGGTGCTCTCTGGTAAACCTCTATACCCAAAGGTTGAAACGGAAAAGCTATGAAGAAAAAGGAGAGGATTGAATTAGAACACAAAACTGGAGATGGGTATCTTTCAGTTCAGGAATCATCCCGTCTGGAAAAATATCTTCGCATCTAAATGATCAAGTGGGTGACACCACAGAAGTAAACATGGTAGTTCACCAGTATAAGCTGCCGTAGGGGCAGGGCCGGATTAAGAACTCCAAAGGTCCTAGGCTATTAAGATATTTTATGGCCCCTCTCCAATCTTCTAAAAGGTCAAAACTAATGGAGTTCAGATAAATCTCTTTTATTAATACATAATAATATGTAAAAAAAAAAAAAAAAAAAAAAAAATAATAATAATAAATCCATACAAATATCAGAAAATCATAGAGAAATATTTAGAATAGCCGTTTTCTTGATTTTCTTAAATTGAAAATATTTGATTACGTCATCAAAATCGATACGACGAAGCATGTCTAGTTTCCACACAAAGTAAAACAAGCGAATTTAGTTTTTTTCCTGGGTCATGTTTAACCTATGAGGGTTTACAAAAATAAAAATATGGATGTGTTGTAATTAAAGAATGCAAATTTAAAATTCCAATAAATCACGTTATTTAAAAAAAAAAAAAAAACATTTGCACAAATGAACACTGTTGGATTTATCACAACCATCAACAACAAATATTTGGGACATTGTTGCCGACTTGAACGTTTTGAATAGCTCAAGGTGTGCAACGGAAAGGTGCTAAAACGCACAGAAAAAAAGTTTTTTAGCTAATTGCTTTTCAAAAACTATTTGATTATTACTAAACTTTAACTACTTATTTTAGAGCGGAAAAAAAATTAAATGTATTGAATTTTTAAAAATTGTTTAGGCCGCGGACATTTTCGCGAAATAATATTTCTCCGTTGCTTTTTTCGCGGGGGTCCCTGTAAGCCTGGGGCCCTAGGCCCGAACTTAGTGGGCCTAATGAATAATCTGGCGCTGCATAGGGGAGAAAAGTGTTAGAGACTTCCCTACACTAGATTCAGCTTGAGAGGTGGGGTGACCAGTTGTCTTCCTCGCTGCCTTTGACTTACTTAACTCAAGAGCAGAGTCAGGTACCTATTTGATGCTAGGTAGTCTGATGCATGACTCCGCAGTGTTTAGATGGCGGTACCTTTGCCGCGAAAGGCCATCGATCTAACCGCTCTGCCAATCGGACGGAAATGTTTCATAGTTATTCAGTGATGCTAGACTTATATAATATTACCAGTTTGTTAAAGAGATCGGCTGTCACCTGAAGGAAATAGTCAAAAGTAAATTTATTGACAAATACTAATACAAGCTACTCTTCTCATTTGAGACGGTATTATTAGCTGTAAGTTATTCTCAAATTTAAAGACTTTCCTATTAGCTGTAAGTCATGCTCATATTCAAAGACGTTCCTATTAGCTGTAAGTCATGCTCATAATCAAAGACTTTCCTATTAGCTGAGAGATACAATACTTGTGCCCTGACCTCTTGCATTCATCTAAAATTACCCAAACAATCTGTTACTAATTTACTTAATCGTTCTTCTTCTAGCTTGATGTGTTGCGGTTTGGAAGAGAGAACGCCATACTATCATATCAGCTGTCTTCCTTCTAGCCTGGTTCCAATCTAGTCCTCGGTCCTTCAGAGATTGTCTAATCGTGTCCTCCCAGCGGACTCTGGGTCGTACTGGAGGTCTGGATCCCTAGCTCTTAGCCTCCCATACCTGCCGTGGCAGCCGATCTTCTCCCATTCTGCAGACATGGCCAAACCATCTTAGTTTGAACTGTTGTACTTAGGTCTGGTTGCGGACCATGTGTACAATCTTGTTACGTCGACAGCAATTTTCCCATAAATGTATCTACTAACATTCATCAAACATTCCTTCAAATCATCATCATAATCATCATCTTCATTATCATAATCATCATCATCGCCATTATCATCATCATCGTCATCATCAGCCCCCTTTTTTTTATTACTTACGAAACATAGAGCCGCCGCTGCAGTGGGTTCCCTTGCAGGAACTTGCACTAAATCATTCACGTGCTGGTAATTTCCGTACCAATTAATTTAACATGGTGAGGTTGCTAACCCCATGCACAACTGCATTACAGTTGCTTCTTACGACATACCTGAGAAAGGAGTGGACCAGTTCTTTCTTTGTTCCCTCAGGTATCTACAGAAACTACTCGTGGCATCTCTAACAATGAAAGATTCTGTTAATATGAATTGATTTTTTCCACTGATATTTAAATTCTTCATCATATATTCGTATGGCTCAAAAGGTAAGATAAGGTAAAGGATCCCATTTACACGCCCACTGAGGCATTTTGGGAATATGGTGTTAGGCTTATATTTTCTTGACCATCGGCACACTAGAGGTGATCCATTAATGATAAAGAAATTTAACTCTAACATCACACATTCATTTCATTTTTAAAAAAAATTTGTTTAAATAACATTTTCCCTCATTTTGGCGAGGCGCGGCTCGTTCAACCTATTCAGTTATATTAGTGCGCATCTCCAAATATATACTGAAGCACATTAAAAACGCACCACTGTTATATATACTGATGCCGAGAAGCTTGTGCTTGAAATGCAACGACTATCTGAAAACGACCGCCAACGAGCCATTGGTATGTTGGAGACCGGAATGAGCTCGCGGGCCATTGCCAGAAGGATGAATTGCCACCACGGCACTATTGTACGTCTCAATGAACGTTACGGATCCACTGGCAGTGCCCGGGATAGACTTCGGAGTGGCCAACCACGAGTTACTACCCATGCGCAAGATCGTCATATTGTGCTGAGTCACCTAAGGAATCGTTCTCTCCCGGCAAGTCAAACAGCAAGAGCAATAGTGGGTAGACGTGGGCAAGTCTCTCGAATGACAGTCATACGACGACTCAGAGATACAGGCCTTACTGCAAGACGACCTTATGTTGGGCCAAACTTGACTCACAGACATCGTCAGCAGCGCTTGCAATGGGCAGAGCAACATGTCAGATGGACTAGACTGCAGTGGAATGCTGTCCTATACACAGATGAGAGCAGATTCAACATATCCTTTGCTGATGGACGTATGCGGATTTGGCGACGGTGTGGAGAGTGCTTTGAAGATTGCTGTGTTCGTCAGCACAACCGATTTGAAGGTGGGGCGGTATTCACGTTTGGGGAGGATTCAGTTTTCACCATCGCTTGCCTCTTCACGTCTTCCGTGGAAATGTTAATGCTGTGACATATCGAGATGAGGTTCTGGATGCATTGGTTGCTCCTGCGTTCACAAATTATCCAGACTTGCAGCTTCTCCAGCAGGATAACGCACGTGCGCACACCGCATGCATTACGCAGCAATATCTACAGCAGCAGAACGTTGTGACGATTGATTGGCCTGCCCTATCACCAGACATGTTCCGTATAGAACATCTGTGGGACGAGCTTGGACGCAGAGTCTACAGGCAAGGTTCTCCAGCTGATCTGCAACAGCTCGAAGCTGCTCTTACACGTGAATGGGACTTGATTCCCAGGAATTTCCTTCAGAGACTTGTGCGTTCCATGCGGAGCCGCTGCCAAGCTTGTTTGCAAGCACACGGTGGACATACCAGATACTGAGGATAGTGTGAATGAATTTTTTTATTGGTTGCATTTTTGGTTTTCTCCCTTGCCTGCACAGAATGCAATGAATTTCATAACAATCAAATGTACAAATTAATGACCAGCATGGATTCATAGGAAAATGAATAAAGATTCCAAATATGTAAACTTGTAAACACTTATATTTACATTTCGCACTCTGTTCCTGGATTATACAGGTGGTGCGTTTTTAATGTGCTTCAGATATAAAAAAAACCTTAGGTTAACATGCTTTCCTACTAACGAAGCGTAATTAGTACAGTGCCTCAAAATTGAAGATTCAAGAACACGCGGAACCAACTCAACAAACCACATTTGTTTCGCTAAAGGTTTACGACAAATTTGGATCAAGAGCAACATTGTCTGCCAGAGAAATGTCCCAGCATCATAATTAAAAATTTAAAAAAATAAACAAACAAACAACTGAAACCATTATTATCAGTTAAAAAAGTTAAAGGAAGCTTCATAGCAGATACTGCCTTAGGGGAGCATAGTGTTAGAGATTTCACTATACTATGTCCAGATTTTCTTTTGTGAAGTGTGGTGACAAGTTCCATTCCTCGCTGCTTTTGCCTTCCCTAATTCAAGAGCAGAACCAGGTACCCGTTTACAGCTGGATGGACTGGAGTTTCGGGCTACCGGGTTTGGATTCCGGAACTCGCGGTAACTTTGACGCCGAAAGACCACTGCTCTAACAGCTTAGCCAATTGGACATGCTAATTATTGTTATCAAGTGCACTACAAATATAAACAACAACAACGAAAATAAATGTTCGATACGCTCTATTGTATAGATAAACAGTGGATGGCCAGTTATTATTGATCAATACTTTGTTATGTGGTTCACACACACAAAAATGTATGTATGTGTGTATCTATCTATCTATCTATCTATCTATCTATCTATCTATCTATCTATCTATCTATCTATCTATCTATCTATCTATCTATCTATCTATCTATCTATCTATCTATCTATCTATCTGTCTGTCTGTCTGTCTGTCTGCCTGTCTGTCTGTCTGTCTGTCTATCTATCTACCTAGGCAGACAGGCACGCAGGCAGATAGATAGATAGATAGACAGACAGACAGACAGACAGACAGACAGATCAATAACACCATTAGATGAAGAACTTAGGAAAAGACTTTAAATGGAGAAAAGACACCTGTTAAGACAACCATCTGCTAATATCATGTAGCAGTTAATGTTCTGGAACCCCCCCCCCCCCCTTCCCCCTTTCCATAGATGATGATGATTATTGCAACAAAACACAAAGAAGAGAAGTGGAAACTGAAATAAAAAGAAAAAGAAAAGTTAAAGAACGTTGACAAACCTGGAAGACTACGCCTCGGATAGTGGGGCTATGAAAGATAATTTTTAAAGAAGATGTGGCAGCCGCTGATGCCAAGGCCGATATGCCTGTGTTACCATGCATTCTTGTCGCTTGTACCTGGGGCCGGAGAATGTGGTTAGTGGTCAACAGGTTCATCTTCTGATTAATGGCGCGCTTAATATGTGTTTCTGTCTAGATTTCAATTCTCTCATAGTTTATTAATTTTTCTTTGAGTTATTCAATGCTTCTTCGATTTTTAATATTACCCTGGGGGTCGGAGTGGCTAAGAGGTATGGCGTCCGCCTCGTGTTCAAGAGGTACCGGGTTCGAATCCCAGTTGGGTGATTAAAATTTATGGAAATATTTTTTTCAGAACCAGTGGTCCTAATTATGTCATACTACCCCTGGTCTCATGGGTAGTGTAATCGGATGACTAGCCTTCTCGGATAAGGGCGAAAAAATAGGAGGTTCCGTGTGCAAGTTGCGCAAGTTAAAAATCCTACAGCAGTTAGAAAATCGTAAAGAGTAGGCCATAAGGCCGCTGCCCTGGCAAAATTTAAAAATTAGAAAACCTACCCACCACAAAAATATTTATAGAATGTGTGATTCCTCTATACACACATTGGGATCTTCGCCGGTGCTACAGAGTTGGTGCACTGTGCTGAGATCCTCCTTGTGTGCTCTTAGGGAGGAAATCGGAGCACTGATGGCGTTGTCCGTGTGCAACGAAGATAGCCCTTAAAACCAAACCTTCCAAAATAGTATTACCCACTTGTAAGTCAAAATTAGTGAAAGTATCAGTGACGGTACGTTTTTATGCATTATTTTTCCTTGGTTTAAAGGTTGGGTCTCTCTACTACCGTTTCTTTGTCCCCTCAATTATTTCGCTACGGTCTCTACTATTATTTCGCCCTTCCCACGAAAGTAATTTAGCATCGGAGACAGTGGGCGGGTACCCTTCTCCAAGCTACCGGGACAGAACTCAATTGACAGGTGTGTGGGGACAAAAATATCGGATTTCCAGTGCTGGCCCATCTCAGACTCATTTATGAACCTAAAGTTTCTGTTCAGGGAAGATGGTACATCCCATTTTTGTTACCAGACATTCAGACGCCAAAAGACCATCCCTTCGATCTTACAGAAACCACATAAAAATCTCGTACATGCAATATTCCCTCACTCTCAGCTAATGCCTTCAATGAGCTACATGTCACCAGTGCAAAAATTCAGAGTAGCTATAAAGCTATTTTTTAAAAGCTTTGGCCATAGCAAATTCTAAAACACAAGTTAATTATCTAGTGCATTCAAGTTAAAATTTTTAGCAAGAATAGTAAAAATTCTGAAAGCTTCTTCAGAAGAAATAACTATAGAAAGCCATCTCTGAAAAGTAACGCCGACGAGAAAACACGTTCTGGGAAGTTCTGAGCTCAACAAAGGGTGAGTGATGTAATGTGTATGTGTATATTAATGATGTATATTAATGATGATATGTATTTCAGGTGACGAAATGTAGATTGTGACCTTTGCCTCATGTCTATGTCGTTCTGACCGTGTATATTTATATATATATATATATATATATATATATATATATATATATATATATATATATATATATATATATATATATATATATATATATATATATATATATATATATATATATATATGTTTTCTGACACTAGGAACTCTACAAAGCTTTTTTGTGCGACAATTTTCAATTGCGCCAGAAACTGTCAGACGTTTTTATTGTATGTCCTAACCTTTGACGGACAGTATATATATATATATATATATGGGGTAAAACTGATAAAAGTAATACGCCCACTAAACTCTGAGACAGGGGTAAATAATCACTGACAGGGGACGAGACAAATCTCGTTAAATTTCTAACCGGTCACCTGTTATCTCTATTTTATTTACAGTCTCTGTTGGCATCAGAAGCTGGTGTTATTAGCCCGGTAAACGATAGTCTCGATAGTCCATCGTGGAAACAGACTGAGAGGAAGAGAGTCACCCCAACTCCTTGGCAATACACTAAGAAAGGATCGGCAAAGCACATATAAGTCCTAAGGGACTAAAAGACAATTCACGGCTATTTGTATTCACGGCTATTTAGTAGTTGTATTCACAGCTATTTGTAGACTAATTTAAATGCAAAGCTTCATAACACTTTGTAATTACAGTTTTTCAAAACTTAACAAAATTATCACTCAGCAATCCCTGTCTAGGATGATCTAATTAAGTGTAATATTTGGAGGAAACAAAAACTCATTAATACATTTGTATGATTTGATTTGTAACATGATCACTTGTCTGAATTTAGATTATTATATTATCTCTAAGTGTTGAACAAAAATCTATGTAATAAATGCTAGTCGTTATATTTATATAATATAACTGCACAGTATTTTTCACTTCATACTTCAATGTTGTAACCAGTACGTTGTGACCAGTTATTATGCACTCTTATTATTAGAACTCACTTCACCTATCCTTACATCTATACCTTATCATTCAGTATATTCTAATCCTCGACTTCACGTCAGGAAGGGGGCATCGTGGAGCCACAGTCTATCAGATATCATTGTCGGATCTGATCTATTTGAATTTCAGTGGTCTCAGATAAATCAGGACAGCAGTGGAAGAGATAAAGATCTGGAGCAGACATCTATTCTTCGTTATTTGTACCCATCGCTTTCTCTAAGTTCTGTCCCATAGTTTCTGCCAGGTATTTCTTACTCCTTTCACGAGCCTAAACTTCCATTTAGAGAAATTTCCCTGGAGAACTATTGTTATCTGTTATTATCTCCTATATTACCTACTACTTACGGGAAAGGTAAAGGTAAAGGAACCCGTTACACGCCCATTTAGGCATATTGGGAATATGGTGTTAGGCCCATATTATCTTGACCGTCGGCACACGAGGGGTGATGTGGTCGGCATCACGCCGGCCGCCTTAACCTTCCCAGAGTAGCTCTGGTACCCATTTGGGGCTGGGTCGACCCAGGAGCCGTTTGTGGCCTAAAAATTTTTCCGCCTCATCTGGGGATCGAACCATAGACCACTGCGCTAAGAAGCCAGTGCACTAACCACTATGCTACCGCGGCTCCTACTACTTACGGGAGACTAGTAATTACTTATCTCACCTTCGCCACCATTAGCGAATCACAAGAGATATTTGAACAGGCCACAATAACGCCACAGTATCATTCAATTATGATCAATACATGTAAACATGGACGACAGTCCATGAAGCAGATAAACAAAGAGAAGAAGAAAGGTAAAGTCACGCTGTGAACTACAAAAGGGTCTTGGCTGGGACCTGTCGTATCATCGTTTCCGTGTCGCTCGAATCTGAGGTCTGGCTTGGCTTGTTGTATACGACGCAGAGGGTTAATAAGCAGTCGAGCAAGAGAGCAGTGCTCAGCCAAGGGATCCACAGAAATAAAGGGCCACCTTTCCATCTAGCTTAATCACCTGCCCAGTAAAAATTTCCTTATTTCCAGGTGGCACAGAAAAGTGTCAGTCCGCCCCTGATAAGACGCATTACTTGTGGGGTGGTTTAGGGCGCCTATTAAAAGTTATAAATTAATATATTATAGCAGTTTTCCCTCGCTTAACTATGCCGGTTATCTTGTTTATTATGGTAATGCTTAGTATCGTTACTATGCTGTTATTAATTAATGGACACGTCATCCACCATATTGAACATCAAACACGACGGGAAGGGAACACTGAAATCCCGTAATGAAAGGAATGCGTGGCATTCATTCTTTGTTCCCATAACAGGACTGTCTCTCTGTACACTAATACTGGGATGTCTCTCTGTACACTAATACTGGGATGTCTCTCTGTACACTAATACTGGGATGTCTCTCTGTACACTAATACTGGGATGTCTCTCTGTACACTAATACTGGGATGTCTCTCTGTACACTAATACTGGGATGTCTCTCTGTACACTAATACTGGGATGTCTCTCTGTACACTAATACTGGGATGTCTCTCTGTACACTAATACTGGGGTGTGTGTATAAATATTCTGGGCGCATTGAAAATATTTCGTGATTCACGGAGTATTCTGACAATATATGACGTCATATATCAGTATTCGAAGTTCGAACCTGAAATGTTTGGCGTTTGCATTTTGCGCGGTCACTACACACATTAGACAACGCCACAACAAACGGCTGAGAAATTGTAGCATTTTAAGAACCAATACAAGAAAAACAATCAATGTAATATTTTATTCAGAGGCGGATTTAGTACGAAGCGAATGAAACTTGAGCTTCAGAGCCCCCAAGTCAGATTTTCTCTATAATACGCTTCTTCCTCATTCCCCAACACCTTTTTATTTGATAAAAGGGGCCGCTCCACGAGTTCAAGCTTTAGGGCCCCCCAAAATGCAGCTCCGCCACTGATATAAAATAAGGAACACTATTTATCCAAATTATAATCCACATTGGCTTGAGCCGGGTAAACTATGCATAAGATAAAATACGAGTTTTCTTGTGCACGGACCAAAAACCAAATGAAGAACACTATCACTAACTCACTGTTGTACATTAGGAAAAGTGGTTCGAAAATTGTATATGTTGTCAACTCCCACTTTTGAGAACATGGCGCTAGATAACTGCATCCTGTGGAATCTGCTTAATTTTCTACGAATCTCCTCAACTATATACCATTCAGAGTTCAATGACTCCATATGTGGCCTGCTACAGTACAGACCAAGCTGCAGGATTTATAACCCACAATATTTAGTGCATAAAGAGCGAAAACATAACAAGATATTAAAATAAATTCGCTTAAACATGTGTTCCCTTCCTGACTAATCTCTCCCAGATCAGTAAAATGTATCAACGTTACTTCATTTATATTGTTCTTAACAACTGAAGTTTCTACAGGTTTATAACCGTTTATCCGAACACCCCAAAACCGAAATATTCTGAAAATCGAACTTATTTCTTTCTAGGTTACTTTCCGATTACAATTTGAGCCACTTTGGGCTATTTTTTAAAACAGATTGTGCGACTTTAGCTACTTTTCGAACGATTTGGGCGACATTTGAAAACCTAAAAAATGTTGTTTCCGAAACATAGCTGTCCCCTTGAGGTTTTTTGAGTAAAGCGTTTACAGAATTGTATATGTGATTGCAGTTGTCTTCGCATATTTTTA
Source organism: Oreohelix idahoensis (assembly GCA_024509875.1). NCBI lineage: Eukaryota > Metazoa > Mollusca > Gastropoda > Stylommatophora > Oreohelicidae > Oreohelix > Oreohelix idahoensis. The sequence continues at coordinate 16,958 of JAMPIV010009187.1, read as the reverse complement.
AAAATACTTTAAAGACTGTTTTTCAACACTGTCTGCAACATTTTTATTACGATAATGTTTTTTTTTTTTTTTTTTTTTGTGCTCCATTTTGTTGGACTACTGAATTACCTGTTTTGCCTAATTATAGTTTACCCGAATGTTTTATAACCAGCTGGTTGAAAACCACATGCTTAGTTTCTGTTTTGTAGAAGTAACGTGTGAATTTACATTGTGGGACCCAAGACGCATCAAAAGTGATGAATGCAGTAAGCGACTCATAGCTTGACTGTCGGCGTCAGGGTCAGCGAACCAGAGCTGACCAAGACCCTACTCCACCTCCACGTGGTGGTCAGTCTGGTTGAGGAGTAGGGATCGAAAAGGGAAGGCAAACCCGGTCCCAAAAAATGCCGTGCGGAAGTCGGATGTGTCGGCCGAAAGGCGCAAATACCGCAGCTTCGCTGTAAACGGACACAACACAACCAACGTCCTTTTCAGGACGAACGAGAAAGAAGAAGAAGAATTTACATTGTGACCAGACATTGTAGGATGTTCTGGAATGTGTGCCTATAAAAAAGATGCCGCAGAATAAAATGTTGGCTCAAGATGGTGATGTCGGCCCAGCGACTTTAGTAGTGCCGTAAGTTCATTCAGATTTGAGACAGATCGAAGCAACAGCCATTAAAGAAATGGTAAGACAGCGGTAGCAGAGATAGAGTTGACGGTTGCTGGTACATCTACCACCATTGTTTCTTGAAACCTGCAAGGAAGAGGAAGGGGAGAAGACCAAGGCATACATGAAGGATAGACATAACTGAAGGATGGAGCATACGCCTGGATAGCGACAAGAAAGACGGTAAGAGAAAAGATGAATGAACGAACTGGGGTTGTAATACGTCATAATTTCTCCAAGCTTATCAGCTTCCACACTACACACATATAACCAAACTACCCTTAATTTTGTCATAAAGCATAAATCACCCACTTACGTCTAGGGGAGCTTTTTTCTACCTTCATTGATTATGTCCCTTCGTTAGGAGCACTAACTTGCGTGTCCCTGGATATATGTCTTAGGGATAAGTTTTTTTTTTTTTGGGAAGGTGGAAGGGATATGTAATGGGGTCAGTCGCCCCGTGCAGTTCACAGAGTCTGTAAAGAAACAAAAAAAAAAATATAGCTACTGCATCATCAGGTATGGCTGACAAGGCTACTAATATGAGGTTGTGCGGGGGGAAGGCGGGGCTGGTATCCTCACAATGTAAAATGAAGTGCCACAGAAACTACCTCTGCACGTTTTCCTGCAAAATAGTAGTGGCTCTGTGCTCCGTATGGAGCACCAAGAAGATTAACTATGATGAGGTCACTCAGCGTTAGGTGGCAGAGTGGTTAATGCGTTTGCTTCTCGAGGCATCGTGGGCAAGTTCGAAACCAGGCAGCGTCAGGCTATAAACAGGTATATCAATTTGCTCTTAAGTTAGGAAAGGCAAAGGCAGCGAGGAAGGAGACTGGTTGTCGTAAATTTCCGATAGGTGATTAAGAACAATGTTAGGTCCCGTCTGAATAGAACTGACAAAGGTGATGAATCAGTGCGAGAAAAGGTAAACAGATAGATTTTCACTAGTGAGTTGGTGAAGGGTAGTCTGTCTCTGGATTTGAGAAGCTACTCTAGTCCAGCCTACCGGTTACGACTAAAATTTGTAGTTCAGACAGTTCCCTATATATATAAATTTATATATATATATATATATATATATATATATATATATATATATATATATATATATATATATATATATATATATATATATATATATATATATATATATCAACCACTCTCATACACACACACAGATAAGTGACGACAATTAGACGCACAAACGTGAAAACTGTAGTAATGTAATAGGGATATCGGGACGAGCTGACCAACACCGGTAAATTAAGTTTTATGTAAATTTTATTTTACCATAAATGAAAACTTCACAACATCTAGTATCAAGTATTGACAAAAAAAAAAATCATAGGTTACAGAAATAAAATAAAAAATAGACCCATAAGTACTATCTCCCCCTGTTGAGACAAGATCCCACAAAGAGAAGTTAATTAACCCCCAAAAGGTCAAAAGATTAGCACTATGGTATAGAATTTGACTATACTGTAAAGAACAGAGTTTCTACTTTATTCTATTCTGAAATGAACAGTATTAACAAACGAAAAAAAGGAAAGGCATAAACAAAGTGAGTAAAATGGTTATACAATATATGAATTATTCATTCCTTCTTCCTCTCGCTCTGACAGACAAGTGGCCACCTTTCAATCGTGCTTACCTAATTTGTTGATTAACATGTCTGGAACAGAACTCCCGAGTAAGCGCCACAGATCCAGTGTTGGTTTTATTTGGCAAAACAGGCCCCAGTTTTCCCAAATTTACTGATTTAATCCTCTGATTTGGGGAAACGCTTGCTTTGTTACTATTTTTATATAAATATTCACGCGTTCTAGTGTTCACAGTGTCATTTGCTTTAAAATTTTCAATACTTAACGGAATGTCAGGTATATAAATCTGTTCAGGATAAATCTTCGCCACAACACAAGTGGTCGGTAGTCGGGAAATGTTAGTGTTTGATATTTTTCGCCACTGCGGGCTGACTGTATATAAAAAAAATGGAAAAAAGGAAATCTGGATATCTAAGGTCCAGTTACACGTTATTCTTAGTGTCTTTTGTTGGTACTCGCTTTCTTTCTGAGTAAACCCAAGAGGCCGAACAGGTCAACCTTAAAGACCCGATCTTAGCTGAAGAATGTTTGTATTGCGTCTGTTAGACGTAGACTTAGACCCGTTTTTTTTCCTCAGATTTAAATGGGAGCCGCTGGTAGGTTTTGGGTATGTGACCCAGTACTAGATATAGGAAGCAAAAAATACAAAATACTTAACCACCATAAAGTATTCCCAATCCTATCCTTCTTCTTCTTCTTTGATCCATAGCCGCCGACCGTCAAAGCAGTCAGTGGTCATCACGCCTAGTGGCGTCTTGTAGGGCAACAACAAATTGATTCCACTTTGCTCGGTCAGTGGCCATCAATCCTATCCTAACCCGCGTAAAATATAATATTATTATCCACTTCGGTTATTTAACTTTAATTAGAAACTACACGCTTAGAGCTTATATTATCGTTTAAAACCCCCGTGAAATAAATTCTAGTCATTTACAAAATTAATCATCATGAATTTGAAATAAATACCTTGTATATATTTCGTCAGGACTCATAATGAATAGTGCATTTACTAGTCGATCAAAATATCTCTTACTGGTTAATATCAGTTTGTTAGATTAACGCTACAACCGGAACAATTTTGCTATAGATTATTTTAATTCTGCTAGTCAATTAATTAACACACAACAAAATCCTAGTGAAATATAATTGACGGACCTTAACCAGTAAATCACTCTACACAGAAACATCTTAGTGAAATATAATGATGCACTTAACAATTAAATCACTCAAACTTCTAGTATAATATTTACCGCCAACACAGAAATTGAACTTCTCCGATCGAAAATACTAAGAAATCCACTTTAACAATGGTCTAGAAATCTAAGCTAGCTGGTTCTAAATAATTCTGTGGGTACTGAATAAATGGATTTTAAAGGATGCGGTATATATATTAAATTGGTAGAAATTCATTAGCACTGCTAATTTTGACGCCTTCGCTCAGATTTCGGGGATTTTCTTCGGTCGATCTGCGAATCAAAGCTAAAATTGCCACCTATTCCCCGCCTGCAGACTCTGGCAACGAGCGAACGGTCTTTTGATCTGGCGACTCTCACCGTATCTACTCACGTTCCGAACAAACTGATGAAAGGGGGGGGGGGGGTTAACTGTGATTCTCTTCCCTTTTTCTCAGATTAATTCCCCCTGACCAATGTCTACCAAAAATACGTCTTAACTTCATTAGCTTATCTCCCCCTTTGCCAAAAGTACGACTTTTTGAATAGTCGCCCTTGGTTCTCTACAAATCTACCACCCCGTCCCCTCTCTACGCGTTCCGTCTACCTGTCGCTATTACAACGGTCTGATTGTAAACGTTCCTAGTGCCTATAAGATAGTAGAGAAAGACAAACAAAATATAGGCGTGGCTAAATTAAGAAAGAGACAGATATCTAAGTGTAGGAGGGTTTTACGTTAACAAAACGTGCATAACTAATAAGGAAGCCAGGTGGAAGAAAAATGTAGATATATGCAATCTATTTTCATAATATCCTGTCACACTGGTCACAACATATCATAAATCTGTGACCTAGTATAATGAAGTCTCCAACACTTTACACCCCCAACCTCCAAAGAGCCGTACGTGCTATTGGACTGCCTATCCCTAGGGTCACTTGTCTTCGTACTCAAGGGAGACAACATAATTGATATACTGACCAATTATCTTTCCAGTCTGATCACCGACTTTCAATCAATGGACTACGTAAACATCCATCGTTACTGCTATCATAACCTTATAACCAGGGTTGTGGGGTCGGCCAAAACATTTTCAGGCTCCGATTCCTAACATTTTTGACGTCTGACTTCGATTTCCGACCAAGCTACTTCGACATAAGTACTACTTTTTACTAGTCATGTGGCATAAAATTCGGAGTCCAGACCTTTATTTTTAGCGACTCTGACTCCATAAAAAAAACGACCGACTACACGACTGCGATTCCCGACTCCGACTTCACAGCCCTGCTTATAACAGACACTACGATCTTGGGTTCATTATTAAAAGCAGAAAAGGAAACAATGCAGCTAAATTTTCTTGCACGAGGAGGCCAAATAGTTTCGTGCTGTGTGAAAATCAAAGAAGCACATAACCAAAACTAACAGAGATTGGCTCGTGCGATTTGCGACGGAAAAGCAGCCAGCTCTTATAGCTGTTATCAGTGTGGCAATCACGTTAGCTTATCTGGTATTTGCCAATAGCCAAGGGTTTTCAAACATTTATCTCAGTAGATGTACCTTCTTTGCTTATAATAAACATTCCCATACCCCAAATTCAATATGAACGAAAATAAGTTCTACAGTTCACCATGCACATAAGTTGTTTTTTTTTTAAAGGACTATCTTCATTGCACACGGACAACTCCATCAGTGCTCCGATCTCCTCCCTTAGATCACACAAGGAGGATCTCAGCACAGTGCATGAACTCCGTAGCACCGGCGAGAATCCCAATGTGTGTATATAGGAATCACACATTCTATAAATATTGTTGTGGTGGGTAGGTTTCTAATTTTTAAATTTTGCCAGGGCAGCTGCCTTAAAGCTTACTCTTTACGATTTCCAACTGCCGTGGGATTTTTAACGTGCGCAACTTGCACACGGGACCTCCTATTTTTTTCGTCCTTATCCGAGAAGGCTAGGCATCTGATCTCACTACCCAGGAGACCACGGGGGAGTATGACATCATTAGGACCACTGGTTCTGAAAAAAAATTCCATAAATTATATTCCCTCATCTGGGAATCGAACCCAGTACCTCCAGAAGTCGAGGCGGACGCCATACCTTTTAGCCACTCCGACTCCCACCCCGCACATAAGAAAATAAATAAACAGATAAATACATTTTCCCAAAACAAATCTTTATTCCGTCCATAATACTTTTTTGGCTTAAGGTGACGGGTCCGATTCACGGTATCATCACGCTCCAGTTTACGCAGCTGTAAATGGATACATGACTTTGCTCTTGAGTTAGGGAAGGAAAAGGCAGCGAGGAAGGGAACTGATCACCCCACCTCTCGATGCTGGACCTTGTACAGTGAAGTCTTTAACACTTCACTCCCCAACGGCAGCATCTGCTATGGAACTACCTTTACCATTTTTAAATAATATTTTTAAACATTATCTTCTTCTTCAAGTACCATGCCTTGTGGCGTAGGTGATCATGTCTCTGCAAAACTTCCTGTGTAGAGTACAATTGATCAATTTTGTTGGCGACTTCTTTCCATGCCATGATGTCAAATAGTCCAGAGTATTCTCTCTTTGTCGTCATATATCTCTTTTTCCTTCTATCTTCCCTGTTGTCACGATATACTTTAGCTTCTGTCATCTCATTATATTATAAAGTTCTTAAATACTTATCACAACACAGTCAAAACAAATTAGCGAGACCTTTGATTCTGTTTCCAGTCAAACAAGTTATATTCTCGACGCATTTTGTGGGGAGAAAAAAGCTATGCACTATCATTAATTTCTTGCTGTGGATTTGAGTGAGAACACGAATGATAATTCTCAATCACAGAGATAACATTTTAATATAATTATATAGTTACTTACTAAATAATTCCCGTACCCTCTGACAATCTTCTCGTTTCCCCCTGGGCGTACGAGTACCCTTGGCCGAGAACCTCTGTAATAATCCTTACACAGCCTCCAATCAAAATATCAGCCATGTTTATTATCGTTAGTTAAGTGTAATGTTAACGGAAATAAAATGTCTAGTAATGTTCCTATAATAGTGATTGTTTTGTTCCACTTTATGCAAGTCTCTTATGTCGTGTGCCAAACATGCGATCTAACCCGTAACTTTTATCGGATCTAATATCAGTTTCTATTATTAATACTAGTGTAAAATTAAATTCAAAAGCATCAATACCTAACGGCAGTTTTACTTATTCAAAAGCATTTTTTTAAAAACCACTGTGCGTCACCACAGTGCACGAACTACGTAGCAGCAGCGAGGGTCCCAATGTGTGTATACGGGATCACACATTCTATAAATATATTTTTGTGCACACCATCATTTGCGCATTATTCTTTGGTAAATGTTACTATTTTCGGGAGAGTACATATAAAGGAAACAATACAATTAATATCTAACTTTTAACCAAAGTTGCATCCCTTAGCGTTACGCACTGACAGAAAAAGCTGGGATTTTATATATAGGTATTCTGCTTCTTTTTTTTTTTCTTTTTGTTCCTCATGGAGCATGTTGCCACCACTGCGAGCTGGTCCCCTTCCAGGAAGGATGCACAAATCATGTATGTGCTCTTGTAGTGATGGTTGTCTGTAGCAATTGTTTTGACATGATGAGGTTGCCAGCCTCATGAACAACCTGAGTGGCCTCTTACAACATTCCCGATGTAGCATAAATGCTGTTATTTCTTTATTTATTACTAACACTGATCTACATATATATTATGTATGGGTGTGTCTGATTTGGCATTTACTTTTTAAGGTACTGAAATTAAGTTCGTGCTGTTTAAATTGCAAGACAATTTTTTTTTTTTTTTTTTTTGCATCTGCTTTGCTCGTAATTCTGTGCTTCATCACTGATTATATTTATACCTTGACCGTCGGTTATATTTAGCACACAACACTGGGAAAACGAAAAACTTTTCCTTTTGTCCTGCGCTGGTCTCAGTATAGTGATAAATGTAACGTAATCAATATCTTTGTCATGGTAAATACCCCGTTTTATATTCATGAGTCACGGTAAATGTCTTGTAGTGTATTTCTGTGTCAAGGTTAATGTCTTATAGTGTATTTCTGGATCAAGGTAAATGTCTTTTAGTGTATTTCTGGGTCAAGGTAAATGTCTTATAGTGTATTTCTGGGTCAAGGTAAATGTCTTGTAGTGTATTTCTGGGTCAAGGTAAATGTCTTATAGTGTATTTCTGTGTCAAGGTAAATGTCTTATAGTGCATTTCTGGGTCAAGATAAATGTCTTATAGTGTATTTCTGGGTCAAGGTAAATGTCTTGTGTATTTCTGGGTCAAGGTAAATGTCTTGTAGTGTATTTCTTGGTCCAGGTAAATGTCTCGTAGTGTATTTCTGGGTCAAGGTAAATGTCTTGTTGTGTATTTCTGTGTCAACGTAAATGTCTTAAAGTGTATTTCTGGGTCAAGGTAAATATCTTGTAGTGTATTTATGTGTCAAGGTAAATGTCTTATATTGTTTTTCTGGGTCATATATATTTTAAGTAAAACGAGGCATACATAATACCATTTATACATAACGAATGCATAAATAGTGGCCTTAATATTTTGTTAAAAGCATGAAAAATGCCCTTAATTTGTCATTAAAGCATACCCAATACCCTTTATGTATAGTCTTCCTCTTATTTATAACGGAAGCATAAATAGTGCCCTTAGTATATTGTTAAAGCACACCTAACACTCTTTATGTATTGTGGAAGAGTATATAATTCCCTTAATGTTTAAGGAAAGCATAAATAGTGCCCTTGATATCTGAAGAAAGCAAAAATAGTGCTTTTAGTTAGTAAACACTATACCCTTTATGATAAGAGAAAGCATGCATATAGCCTTGTATGTAGTGAGAAAACACTCACAATAACCTTTCGCTGGACTCGTAGATTGTTTGAAATGGTACAGCTGTTTAAAAAATGTTATGACCATCTAATATCTGTAACTAAAATATGCCTTCTTAATAAATTGTGTTTCACTTCTATTAAACACTTTTTTTCACAAGTTATTAGAACTTACCTTGATAGAAGAATGATGAGATATGAGTGAACTCATCATCCAATCCAATCATCAAATATTTCTTGGAAAAACGGAAATTCTCAGAATTAACCTTAGTAGCTATGAGAAACAAACTGCATTATCAAAATATCGCTTTTTTTTCTAAATCGCAGCTATAGTAATCTCAGTAAATGTTTTGAGACGAATGCATACAGTTGTCACGAAGTTGGATTCCTTGTTGCTTTAGTCCCACTGCATGATTCCAGAACGGTCTAGCCAAAAGCCTTGCTTATAACACAAACTACTCGTAACGTTAAGATAAACACCGCGCGTGCAGTTAAGGAATAATAATCTTAATTATAATCATTGTACACCCACCTTAGACGTATGTACGCTTGAGAATACAGAAATGAGTTCACAAACCAGCGCGCGTGTACAGTCATCAGCTGTCGGATCTTTCCCATTTAGGCGCGCTGTTGTAGTCCGAGCGAAACTGAGAACGGTGGGAGCGCTAAAAAATATCGCGTTTTGCTTGGGTAACGTTGAATGAAGGTTCGAGGTGAGCAATGAAGTTAAAGGGCTGGTCTTGCTATGTTTTAAGAGTCTACTATGTTTAATATCTAAACCTGCGGTGGTTGCTATTTATCGGCTTCCTTGTCTTCCTTTATATCATTTCTATTTTCTACGTTATTTAAGTGTGTGATAGTAAATTGCTTCATTGACTATAAGAAGGCTTTTGACAGTCCATCATGAGAAAATAATTGTATGCCTCGAAGACATAGGTGTTGATGGAAAAGATATAAGAATACCCAATAACCGTTATTGGGAGCAAACTGCCACAGTAAGATCTGGAAGGAATTATTCACCATACACAGACATAAAAAGAGGTGTCGGACAAGGTTGTGTGCTGTCCCCTTGCCTATTTAATCTATACACCGAAAAAATTTTCAAACAGATACAGGAAATACCAGGACTGAACATCAGTGGAAGGTCAATAAACAACCTTAGATATGCAGATGACACCTTGTTGTTAGCTGAAAGTGAACAGGAGTTACAAGAACTAGTGAAGCAAGTGAACAGTATAAGTCATGAATATGGACTCGACATTAATACTGAGAAAACAAAAACTATGATAATTAGCAAAACAGACGATAAGCCCACATTAAAGATAAGCGTAAATGGGAAAATCCTGGAACAAGTCAAGAGCTACGTATATCTTGGTCATATAATAACAGAAGATGGCAGATGTGAAACAGAAATCAAGAAGAGAATAGGAATGGCCAAAGCTACATTCAACACAATGAAACATATACTGACATCTAAACAGTTATCTCACAAATTAAAACTGAGAATCATAAAGTGTTATATACATTCTGCATTTCTGTATGGTGTAGAAACATGGACAATGATTATATATATATATATATATATATATATATATATATATATATATATATATATATATATATATATATATATATATATATATATATATATATATATATATATATATATATATATATATATACATATATATATATATATAATTCCCGCTCATAAATACAAACACGCAGCGGTTCCTCTATAGACGAGATTAGTTTGTTTAAAAGAGCATCTCTTATCTCGAAACTCTCCGAGGTTGAGGAATTAGAGGTTTTGTACCCGCTGAAATGCAGATGGAAGCTTACAAATTACACAATATGTTATTTGGTGTTGTTTTAAAAAATAAGTGGTTTTTATTTATACGTATTTATACGTTCATTTATGTTTGGAAAATAATTATTTATATGAATTCTGAAGTTGTAAGCTCATGTTTTTGCTCTTCTTGCTGAAAGTGTGATCATCTTGATGTAGATATCACTTTTGAACTGTTTTGGGTTTTATAAGTTCATCCAAAAATGACCCTGTGAGGCTACATCGACTGGCTAAGCAGTTAGAACCCTTGCCTCTCGGCAACAAAGTTACTGGATTGTGGAATCGAAATCTGGTTGCGACCTACTTCAGTCTACCCAGCTGTAAATGAGTACCTGACTCTTGGCGGAATGAAACGACCGCGATAATTCAGCAATGTATTATTTTGTTTGGCTCTGTATACAAGTATTCTTAGAAATGTCATACAGGTGGTACCATCACTTTCAATCAACCGAGTTATTAACTCCAACGAAGCATTAATATTTACGTAAATATAAAAAAGGATATGTATTTCTTCTTCTTTGATCCTTAGCCGCCGACCGTCAAAGCAGTCAGTGGCCATTACGCCTGGTGGCGTCTTGTAGGGCAACAACAAATTGATTCCACTTTGCTCGATCAGCGGCCATCCTTCGTACAGTGCCCCAACTCTGGTTCATTCTTTGCATCTCAGCCTCCACAGTCCTCCGCCAAGTTGTTTTTGGTCGGCCTCTCTTTCGTTTTCCTTCAGGGGTCCATAGCATAACTGTTCTTGTGATGGCATCGGGGTCTCTTCTGAGGACATGGCCAACCCAGCTCCAGCGTCTGCCAGCTATGATGGTGTGCATGTCCTCTTGCTTGCTCCGAGTAAGCAGATCTTGGTTCGTGATGGTATTCGGCCAAAAGATTCGGAGAATTTTTCTTAGGCATGTTGTGTGAAAAGAGGACAATTTCGACATTTCCTTCTCTGTAACTCTCCAGCTCTCCGCGCCATAGAGAAGCACAGAAAGCACACAGCTCTGATATAATCCTAATTTTGTGCTTGTGCTGTACTGAGAGGACTTCCAGATGTTGTTTAGACTAAAAAAGGCTGTTCTTGCTTTGTTCATTCCGTTGTTGATGTCCCTGCTTGCTCCGCCGTCTGGTGTTACTATGCATCCTAGGTATGTGAAGGCATCTGTCTGTTCCAGTTGCTGATTCCTTACTAATATGGGCTCAGGGTTGCTCACATTGAGCGTCATGACCTCTGTCTTCTTTAGGTTGATGTTCAAGCCCACCTGCTGGCTATATTTATTAAGTCTATCCGTTTTTTCCTGGATGTGTTGATGTGAAAGTGCTAGCAGTGCAATGTCATCTGCATATTCCAGATCTTTCAATGTAGAAAATGTAGTCCATCGTATTCCTCTTGGATTGCCCTCTGTTGTCTGACGCATCACCCAGTCTATGACTGTTAAAAATAGAGTGGTTGATAAGGGGCATCCCTGTCGTACTCCTGTCTTCACTTCAAAGGTTAGGTTGCTCTGCCCAATGCTACACATAAAATTGGCATAAAGGCTTTTTATGATTGACACTATGCAGCTTGGAATTCCATAAGCCCTCAGTATTTTCCATAAACTGTCCCTATGTATACTGTCAAAAGCCTTTTCAAAATCAACGAAATTAATGTACAGCTGTCTTTGCCATTCTGAGCACTGCTCTATAATGTTCCTGAGGGTAAAAATATGATCTACACATCTTCTGTTCTTTCTAAATCCTGCTTGTTCTTTCCTCAGTTTGTGGTCTACTGCTTTTGAGATTCTCTGTATAATTATCCTGCCTAGTATTTTGCTGGGAACTGAGAGAAGAGTTATTCCTCTCCAATTATTGCAGTCTACAAGATCTCCCTTCTTGGGCAATTTGACAATTATTCCTTTTCTCCACTCTGTTGGTGTTGTCCCTGTTTTCCAGACTTGTGCAAACAGTGGTTCTAATATTTCTGCTGCTAGCTCTGGGTCTGTCTTAAATAGCTTTGCATTTAAGTAAGGATATGTATTTATGAAACATAATTGAAACAATTTTAAAATTGGAAATGGAAAACTTTTAGAAACAGTTAAATAATTGGTATATATGATCTTTTAGAAAATTGTTATTTTCTTCATGGGAAGGTATACAATTTAGTGGAATAATAAGTCCAGCATCTGTGTCGATTGGGTCAACTTAACTGTTCAGGTGCGGCGAAGGGTCGTCGATGTAGTCTGCTGTAGTTGATGCTGGTTCAAAGCGAATTCTATACTGTTCCTTCTCTCGTTAGGAGTCGAATGACTTTTTGGATCTAGTCCGTTGCGTTGCAAGAATAAATTCCACAAATGTGGTCGCTTCGAGTGTCATCTAGACCAGTCTCTTTTAGGTGGTGTCCAGAGCTGTGTACTAATAAACTAGTACCAGAAACTGAGAAAATATACAAAAAGTACCTCTCTTAAGTCTTTTGTCTCCTGATGTAAACATCAGCCGACTTCCGCTTTCATCCACCATTTCATCTTTCTCTGAATTTTCCCGACGCCCGTGAGCATGAAATCTCAGACTCTCAAGGCAGATGAAATTGTGTTAGGAGAACGAAAGAGTGCCAATGAATCACAGTTACATACACAAATAAATCTGAAATAGAGTGCTGATATCTGAAATATACATAATGATATCATTATCCTCCTTCTTCGGTAGCCCTATGGAGCATGGGGCTACCTTAGAGTTGGCTCTTTGCGAGGAAACCCGCACGAAGCAGTCACCAGCTCTTGCAGTGGCGGTTTATGTAGCAATTTATTTTACATAATGAGGCTGCCAGCCTCATACACAACTTTACAGACATAAGCATTTTATAAATGTAAAAGGCACATCTAACATAAGAAAATGTATATGTTAAAACATACCCCTTTCTAGAACAGTAGTTATCCTGACTTTTGCACACACTGGCCGATAGAAGGCACTGCAGCTTTTAAGGTGCAGTCTCCCCCAAGTGAGCTACGGGTAATTGCTCATTTACAATCCCAACTTTAACACATGAAGATTTCCTCGGACTGGAATTCTAATGATTCTGATAGTAATTTTACACTTTTAAGTTCTCATGTTGCTAAAAGAATCGCAATTTAGGCTAGTTTATTTTGTTTTTCAATTTAAAGCCAATCATAGTGCATGGCGCCTTACATTTAGTATATTTTCCACCTACACACCGATATAATTATTGACATCGCCATATATGGTAAGTATAACTAATTCTTCAGTGTTAGTGTCTATGTTTATTAGGAGCAGATGCCTTGCCGGAAATAATTATGTCAAATGCCCTGCCATAATTTCTCCATATTGTAATAATCAGGGCACTAATATGGTGGTCAATAGTGCAGGTCAATCCCTCAAGATAATAAAACGTTACCTTTAAACGGCCATCGACAACCAAGCTGACCAGAAACTAAAACGTTATCCAATGTGTTGTAAGACAACTTAATTTGTTTATCTTAGGGGAACTTGCTTTGCCGAAAGGAGAATTCTGGCAATTTACTGACGTTGAGGAGGTAGCAAAAAGTAGACGAAATGAGTAAGTGAATGTATGACATTTTGATGCACTAGACATATGGTCCGTTGGTTATATTATGGCGTATGTCCAAATATACAAGATCGTCTGATCTGGTCATAGCCTACCTTACATAATTGTTTAATATAGCACGGAACGTTTTCATAACAGTCGGGCTTAAATTCTGATTGCGCTGAAAAACACGTGTGTACATTTTATTAACCACTTTAATTTAAGGCCACCCGCGCATTGAATATTTGTCGCGTTTAAAATATTTAACGGTCAAATATCTATGTTACATTCATTGTGAATAGCTGAAACTTTGCATGCAGCTCCCTGTCTTTGTACGTTTCAAAGGGACCCAAGACGCATCAAAAGTGAGGAATGCAGTAAATGACCCATAGCTTGACTGCCTGCGTCAGGGTCAGCGAACCAGAGCTGACCAAGACCCTACTCCACCTCCACGTGGTGGTCCTGGAAACAGGCTGCGTCACTGCAGCCTGGCTGAGGAGTAGGGATCGAAGAGGGAAGGCAAACCCGGTCCCAAAAAATGCTGTGCGGAAGTAGGATGTGTCGGCCGAAAGGCGCAAGTACCGCAGCTTCGCTGTAAACGGACACAACGCAAGCAACGTCCTTTTCAGGACGAACGAGGAAGAAGAAGAAGTACGTTTCAGAGTCTCAAGTTTTGATCAGCATTGACTCAGCCGGTTTTACATAATAAGTAACACAATGTAAAATAAGATGAGAATAACTAGTAAAGTTATGGTTTTAAAGTAAGGTAAATAATGAACTAGGTATAAAGCCTGGGGTTCGTATTATCTGTTTTTGGAATCTGTCTTTGTCGTGTGTGTGTTAGCCTGAAGAATGTCTCGTTAACCAACATATTGGCACCTCTATCCTTTAATGTCGTAAAATTGTTACTGGCATCAGTTTGTTGCATTTTGCCAGTCATGTAATAACGATAATAGGCGTAACGACAGCTTCAATAATCCAGTGTGTAAATATAAAATGTTACTACGCATCTACCTACTAAAATATCGAGTTCTCGAACAAGTTAATCTCCTGGCAAGATGTTACAACTATTGATTTAAGGCTAATGTGTTGTAAATCATTTGCTGCATAGATTTAATAAACTTTGCAAAATCGTACAACCGTCACAAATGGGGTCACATGCGAGAAATGTAACCGGATAATGCCTCGTATTGAGGAGCTAAAGTGGGAAATTACCCTAGCTCTGCATGCAAGAATGTTTGCTGCTGTGAGGGATTAGTCTAGGGCGTAGATTGTTTTTGTTATGTTGGGACGCTCCGCTGTAGTTTATTTAAAATTTTAGCTATACTTTAAATTTCCGGAAGAAATAATAGTGTATTCTTGCTGAGAGCAGAAATAGACAAAATTTTTGCATATTAGTAGATAAAACAGATATAGAAACACTGACAGCTGGACGGATCGAAAGAAATGAGAAAGACAGACAAACAAACAAACAAACAGACAGACATATGACAAACAAACAAACAAACAAACAGACATATAAGAAAAATAGATAGATAGATAGATAGATAGATAGATAGATAGATAGATAGATAGATAGATAGATAGATAGATAGATAGATAGATAGGTAGGTAGGTAGGTAGGTAGGTAGGTAGGTAGGTAGGTAGGTATGTAGGTAGATAGATAGATAGATATAGATAGATAGATAGATAGATAGATAGATAGATAGATAGATAGATAGATAGATAGATAGATAGATAGATAGATAGATAGATAGATAGATAGATAGATAGATAGATAGATAGATAGAAACGTACACACATTACATGTGAGAACATACCTTCTTACAAGCAAACATTTATGGCGTGCGTAACTTACACATATAATAATACACAGATATATGTACAGACATACTAAACAGGTGTATGTGAATGATTATAAACAGTATCAAGTATTGATAAAAAAGTAAATACACTAACATTTGTGTTTCTGTGACTGTAGAAATGGTGGTCCCAAAGCTGTGATAATTTTGACATGTTGCACAATACTTTTGAAAACGGTTATTTGTGTGTATCCAGTTGTCCTGTTTGTTGTCGTACTTTACTCTGTTTTAGCTGACGAATGTGCTTCACTCAAACATCAATTATATGATTCTCTGCACGTGAAAAACAACCACGAATGGTATAACCATCTCTTACTTTCATCTCTGATGTACATAGTAAGAGCGTAATAACGTGTTCACACATCTTACTTGTCATCTAATATTGTTGGCATTACGGTCTGATTAGCGATAACACTTTATTGTGATGGTTAGAAGACGACTTCACTGCGAGGTCCATGTTTAGATCTTATCTGGGTCGTCAGGTCAATGTGTTGTACCTATCCCTTTTGCTGAAGATTCTCGGATCTGTCTCGAGTTCAATTATTAGGGTGTCTTCATTCTCCTGTTATTAAAATTTCAGGTTCTAGATCACGGTCGGCAACGAACGATTGTGGGAAATCTATGTTAGAACGACTGAGCTTTCTAAAGATCTGCTTGATAAAACCATGTGTATTTTCAGATTTCATGGTATTTTAAATCTGGAATAAATTCAGTATCTTATCTCTGCTTGGGTTATGCATGGAGGCATATCTGAAGTCATCATTATATGATCACCAGCTATGCTTCTTCTTCTTCTTCTTCCATCCTTAGCCACCAACCGGCAAAGCAGTATGTGGCCAGTACGCCTAGTGGCGTCTTAGGGCAACAACAAATTGATCAATCTATCGCTGTTTCCACCACGCCTAGTGGCGTCTTTGTGGAACAGAAACAGACCAAACAATCTATCGTTGTTTCCGTAATCAGATTGGTTGGCAAGCAGGTGATCAGCCCACTGTGCAAAGTTTTTACGGGATGGGGGTAAACAGCCCCATGCCCAACCCTCCTTAGTCGCTTTTTACGACATGCGTGGTAGGGTGCAGTGTTACTATTCTTTGCTCCCCTTTCGGGCCCCGGCAACACACGGGTGACCAGCTATGCACAATGCTACAATATATGTACGTGGACATGAACCTATGTCTGTGAGGATAATTACATCCTCATTGACTCTTGAAATCATCCACACACTTCCAGGGATTCCTCCTGTGGTGAAACTTGTTGAGAACCCAGCATTGCACACTAAGGTTGGAGAAGTCACTTGAGCCGCAGGCGTAATTCTTTGGCTTTGACTTGGTTGACTGCATGCTGAAGGATCTCGCTATGGACCCCGTGATTGGCAGGGGAAGGTGAGAAGTGGCTCTGTGCTGGACGTGACAATTCCTTGGGAGCGCCCAGAACAAC
>JAMPIV010009186.1:990316-1092649 GCA_024509875.1 Oreohelix idahoensis | reverse complement strand
TCTTCTCCAGCTCTCTTCCTTCCAGACTTGCAGGTTGGATTGGAGATGTGCCTCTGATTTAGCAATCAGGGCAACATCATCAGCAGATGCCAGCTCCGAAATATAGACCTGTCTCATCTTCCAGTACCCCACTGAATACTTTCTTGTTCTCTCCTTACATGCCTTGATGACATCGTCCATAAGGAGTATGAAGAGGTAAGGTGATATGATATCACCTTGTCTTACACCAGTGGTGGTCCTGAACTCTTCTGACTTATGGTTTGCTGTCCTCACATAATTTCTGCAAGACTTGTAGAAGCTCTGTATAGCATGAATCAGAGGTGCTGGAATATTCTTCCTTGCCAAACAGTCCCAAAGTTTGCTCCAGGGGACCCAGTCAAACGCCTTTTCCAGATCTATGAAACAAAGATGCATCTCACTCTTATACTCAAGGGCCTTTTCACTCAGCTGTCTGAGTGTGAAGATTAGGTCTTGAGTACTTCGGTTTGCTCGGAATCCGCACTGGACCTCATCCAATTGTGGCTCAGCTAGGCGTCGGAGTCTCTGCTCTAGGATTCTAGAGTAGATTTTACCAGGGACACTGAGAAGGGATATGCCTCTATGGTTTCCACACTGTCGATTGTCACCCTGTTTGAAAATTGGTGTTATGATGGCAATCTCCCAATCCTTTGGTATGGTCTTGTTGTACCACGCTGCCTGTAAAACCCTTAAGAGTAATAGGTCGCCTGATGCTCCCATGAACTTAACCATTTCTGGTGTTATACCATCATGCCCTGCTGCTTTGCCCATCTTGATTTTCTCCAGTGCTGCCTTCAGTTCTTCCATCTTTATGTCATCTTCACCATCATTGGTTTTCTCTTCTGTGCTAGTGTTTATCATTTCTGATGCTTCACCATGCTCACCATCCAGGAGTTCTGAGAAATATTCTTTCCATCTTCCCATTACTTCCTTCGGGGCAGTAAGCAATTTGCCTTGCTTGTCCTTTATAAATTTGAGAGGGCATTGTTTTTCCTTCCTCATGTTCTTTAGGGTCTTATAGAACAATTTCTGGTTTTCTTGTGCATCTTTTCCTAGCTTTTCTCCAAATTCTTCCCAGGACTTCTGTTTTGCTGCTAGCCCTTTGTTCTTTGCTTCTGTTCTGAGTGTCACATATTCTCTATATTTTTCCATTTGTCCTGTTGTGTTTTTAGCTCCTAAGTATTGTTTCCATGCCATTTTCTTCTCTCTTATTTTCTCTTTGACTTCCTCTGTCCACCAAGGTGTCCTCTTTCTCTTGTTCCCAAGTCGGACTTCACCGCATGCTTCTGCAGCAGCTGTCTTTATGATATCCTTGAATTTAATCCAGAGGGTTTCCAAGTCATCAGGTCGTTCTTCTGTGTTGCTCACCGCTGCAGCAATAAGCCCCTGATATCTGGTCTTAATTTCTGGCTCTCTCAGCTTGTAGGTCCTAATGCTCACTTCTCCTGCTCGTTTACTTGGTTTCTTGCGTGATGTTGGGCAGTTCCTAGGCTGAGCAACTCTTTCAGTTGTTCGTTTGATTGTTAGCAGGTAGTGATCACTTCCAATCTCTGGCCCCCTCCAGACTCTAGCATCTCGGACATATTTGAATGAGCTTCTCCGAACAATGGCATAGTCGATCACTGACTTCTCATTCTTTGTTGGTTCACATCTAGTGTATGCATGTATGCGCTTATGGGGGAACTTTGTGTTTGTAATGATCAGATTCTGCTCACTGCAGAATCTAAGGAGTCGCTTTCCATTGTCATTGAGAGTATCTTCTCCATATCTTCCGATAACTCCACCCCATCTAGCATGGTCATTTCCAACTCTGGCATTAAAATCTCCGAGCATGATAACTTCATCTAGGCAGTCATCCACTGTCCTTTGAAGCAGCTCGAAGAATTCCTCCTTGACCTCTGCTCTCTCATCCTCATTTGGCCCATACACTATGACCAGGTTGACTATGGTTTCTCCTTCTTTTAGTTTAACAACCATAATGCGCTCCGAGACAAAGTTCCATCCCTTGATACTATCTTTTTGATTTTGGGCCACAATGCAACCCACGCCCCCTTTAGCTCTTTCAGACATGGGTACACCACTGTAGAGCAGCGTGTTGCCATCGAGATCCATGACTCCTTGTCCTTTTTTTCTTTGTTTCCGTTATAGCCAGGATTTCTAGTTTTGCTTTCCTCATATCTTCCACCAGCTCCTCTTCCTTCCCATTTATACTTCTTGTGTTCCAAGTTCCATAAGTCGTAGTCCGTAGTCCGTTCCAGTTCGTCGCCTTTAGAATCAGTCCAGTTTTCTCTCTTGTGTTGCTAGTAATCGTGATTTAAAGCAAACAGGTGATTGGCCTGTTGTGCCTTTGCATGGTGGAGGGGCTGCCTCCTTACGGCCTCCATGCAGACCGCCCTCCTCCTTTTTCATCGGGGCTTGGGACCGGCATTGGCGGAGTTACATTAACTCTCTAAAAATGTTATTTGATAGGCTTAGGGAGGCGAACTTAACTGCTAGGCCAACAAAATGTTGTATTGGATGCAAAGAGTTGGAATTCTTGGGACACACTGTATATCAGGGTAATATGACCCCTGACCCCAAGAACTTGGAAAAACTGCAGAGAGCACCTAGACCACAAACAAAAAAGGATGTGCGATCATTCGTGTCGTTATGTGGATTTTACCAAAAATATATCAAAAATTTTAACTCTATTTGTGCTCCTCTGACTGATCTGACTCGCAAGGGACATCCAGATAAAATTGTTTGGACTGCGCAATGTGAATTAGCGTTTCAAGAGTTAAAGGATAAACTCACTAGCAAGCCTATTCTCAAATTGCCTGATTTGGCACAGGACTTCGTGGTGAGAACAGATGCAAGTAATGTAGGCCTCGGGGCGGCTTTGTTGCAAAGGTCATCTTCACCCGATGGGGAACTGAACCCAGTCGCTTATGCAAGCCGCAAATTGAATAAAGCGGAGCAAGGATATTCCACAAGCGAAAAAGAATGTTTAGCGTTAATCTGGGCGATAAAAAAGTTTCAAATCTATCTGTATGGTAGGACTTTTGTGGTCCAGAGGGATCATCAGCTCCTGGTTTTCTTATCTCAGGCTAAGCATGAAAACGCAAGATTGTTGAGATGGTCTTTATTATTGCAACCTTATCAGTTTATTATCGAGTACATCCCAGGGTCATTGAATGTCGGTGCAGATTTTCTCAGTCGGCACCCCTGTGATCAAGATTAGAGTAGTTCCAGGCGTGAGGAGTAATTTTATCTATGTGTATCACTGGTTTTGGAACTTGCCGTAGTGCATGTTCTCAGGTGGGGAGATGTGTGATGAATTTACCATGATACAACGTTAAAATATCTCCAAATTTAACGATAAAATGTAGGGTTAAAAATAATGCGTAAGATACTAGGAGACATGCTCGCCCATGCCAGCCTTTCCCACTGCCATTTAAAACTAACGAGTTAGACGTGCAGACGAAACGTTTACCCTTTGTAGACGGGAGAGAAACGGAGAACACAAAAGGAAAAATATGACTGAACACGTGTTTGAAGATAGCAAGGCTAAAAGACGCAATTGGTAGTAAAAGAAAAAAAAATTCACGTCACTAGTTGACACAATGTAAGGAAGTGGACAAAAAACGACTTTAGCTCTTGTCAGAAACAGTCATTTCTTGGACTTTTACGATACTTGGTTGTTATTTGAATTCAGCGGCAAACGCCGTGGAGAAGGTTCTCGAACAGATTTCAAAAGAAAAAAACTAACCTTGAAAAAGTAATTTTTTCTTAATAATAATGTTATGAATATAAAACCTAGCTAGTTTGATAGCCCATCTTGAGCAGCGAAATAATATACTTTAAATTATACAGACGGATAGATAATGAGGAAGATATTGACAAAAGACTGTGTTGTTCATATCAGACGAGCGACTGCACTGTTAAAAAATGTCACTAAAGTTTCAAAATTTTCGTCCTTGAGACGCAATCGCAAAAAATCGAGCTGTAATTAAAGAGAGGGGAAAGGGGGAGAATTGTGGCTAAAAATAACTTCGGAGGCAGAAGTGTGTAGGGTATTGCATGGCGTTGGTCCAAGAACCAAGCGTGTTTTTTATGAAAAAACAAGTAGAGACAGACGGACCAACAGACAGTAATACATACTTGACTGAGAGCTGACTGAAATTTGACTTTTGGTTGTAGATTTGAAAGTTAGGGGGGAAGTCGGTGATTGGATGAATGAAATCATATTGGCAGGACAGAGATGCGCATTTTTGCCATTCGTTACAAGACTGTCCAGAGACTCAGTGGTTTAGTACATGTGGTGTTGTTTCCAGAAGATAATACATATTTTAGTGGGACGTCATCATATAGCCAGCAGCTCAGCTGAGTTTTGCTAGCATTTAACTGTGTTCTCAATTCTGAATTGTGAGTTTCTGTTTGGCACCGAAGAGGTGCCAAATGCTGTTGTGATATACACAAGCGTGGACCAGTGCAGTCTAACATTGTGTCAGAGCAGCCGAATAGTGTACCCCAGCACGGAGAGGAGGGGCCACCAGACTCTTGTACAAGATCGACGCAGTCGAGATAAGTGAGATCTGGCCTGCTGGGAATTCACCAACTAATTTACCAACGAATTTACCAACTAATTTATCAACTAATCCACCAACTAATTCACCATCTAATAAAGACATACCATTGTGGGAAAATAAACCATGTATTCATCCCATAAGTCAATGGACAATGTTTGGTAGACACGGACTGGGCGTGATGATACCACCCCAACAGTACATTCAGTAATAGTTCTCCTGGGACAATCTAATATAATAAATATTAACCAGTCTTTTAAAATACTTATGTGCACACATCCATTTTATTATGTCATATAATTATGCATTCCATTTATAACTCCATAATATTTCATATGTTCTGACCAACAAACATTGGTTCAGAGCAAATAAATTTAACAAAAGATATAATATTTAAACTAAAACAGCCTGAGTTAGTTCAGTATGTTATACATTTTATTATTATTATTAGACTTATTAAATATCTGTGTGTGTGTGTATTCTAATACAACACATTACATTTCAGTACCCTAGACTGTTGACGTAGCTACATTCATAATAGTAAAAAAAAGAGATATGTTTGAGGTCGTAAGTGGTAGTACGAAGGGCCTTCTGTAATTCACATCTACATTTATCTCAGGAGCCTTCACAGCTGACCTCATACATCACACTAGGTAACACAACCACCATACAATACCATCAAATCCACTACAGCCGCATGGAAGATGGTCGCATCCCACAAGATATCTTCTACGGACAATTAGCAGATGGCAAGAGAACAGTTGGGCGACCACAGCTTAGGTTCAAAGATGTGTGCAAGAGAGATATGAGGGCACTGGACATGGATCCAGCACCATGAGAGGATGAAGCTGCCGATCAAGGGGCTATTATTATTATTATTACTATTATTATTATTATTATTAAATCACTCGCAATTTCCGTGGTAGGCCCATTTTTTTTTCTCTGCTATCAAGATAGTGGAAACGAATGACATTAATCATTTCCTGTACTCCTTGTTACAAAGAAATTACTTTATATGAAACTAATATCTTATTTGTTAGCATTGCCGACAGAGTGATCGGATGTTTTCATTCCATATTTGGAAGACATGACCTTTGTATTAATGCACAGACATTTCTTGGTGGAAATATTTTAAATTACCTCATTCTTAACTCGCATGTTTGAAACTATTGGCCGGCACTCGAGATGTAAACATAACTACATTTCTGATTGCGGCCTGGTCTAATAGTAAGCAACATGTGACAGGAACGAGAGGGGCAATATAACCTGACACTTTAGTCGGTTGAAAGTACTGTGAAAAAATACCTCGCGCCAAGAAGACAACCAGACCTTGCCAGAGTTAAGAATAGCAGCAGATTTCATTTATCGGACCGGACTTTGTTTAAGCATCTTGAGAACAAGTGAGGGTATCAGTGGCCTGAAGTCGACGCTAGATAACATCATCAGACGGATCTTAGAGACGCGGGACTAGCTTTGCAGTTACTCACTGCTTTTACTTGGAACGTGCTGCAACTCATAAATCTTGACCAGGGACGCGATAAATCCAACCATCGATCTGCAAAGACTCAAACATCAGCGGGAGCAGAAACACCTATTGGCAGCTAAGTTAAACTTAAAAGCTGCCAAGTGAACTGTCCATTTTCGAAAACAATAACATCACACTGTGATGAGTACTTTTTTTCTAAACAATTATTCATTTTTATAACTGTTGAGACATAATTGATTATTAAATTTATTACTTTTATGAAGACAAATCTAAAGTTGATTTAATCATTTTGAATGTCCTACAACCGTATGTCTCAGACCATTTCTCAAATACACTAAAACAGAGCTAAATAATAATAAGAGGAAATTCGGTGAATTAACTCAGCTGGGGGCTTGAAAGAGCTAACAAATTATAAGATTACTTAATCTTTTGCCAAAGTTGACGGCAGATACTAGAGTTAACGTGTTCAGACAGTGCAGCATTGTTCTCGCTTTCTGAATATCTTGTGAAACTACCTTGAGGTAGAAGCATCATTATCCTTCTATCTACAACTCTGCCAAGAGTAATCTTGTGCAAAGGTAGACACATTTGAAGACCTTTGTCAGTTACACATGAGTTTTGGCCACTGTTGGACCACCACTGCAATACTAAGGTAGGCAACCCGTGACATCCTGCCCAACATACAGCAATTAACGGAGTAGGATAAGGCAACAAACTACCTCACTCCACGAAAAACTGTTTGGAGATGTCAGGAACCTTGAGTTGACAAATGCATTTATTAGAGTCATTAATGTGGAAGTCTGAAGGCGAACGAGAAAGACGAAGAAGAAATCCGAAATACAAATAACAATCTTCAACTCAAATGTGGGACCTAAGATGCAGCAACAGTGATAAATGCAGTCAGCGACCCATAGCATGACTGCTTGCGTCAGGGAACCAGAGCTGACCAAGACCCTACTCCACCTCCAAATGGTTCGTCCTGGAAACAGGCTGCATCACAGCAGTCTGGCTGAGTGAGTAGGGATCGAAGAGGGAAGGCTAAACCCGGTCCCAAAAATGTCATGCTGAAAACAGATGTGTCGGGCCGAAAGGCGCAAATATCGCAGCTTTGCTGTAAACGGCGACACAACGTAACAAACGTCCTTTTCAGGACGAACACAGAAGAAGAAGAAGAAAACAAATGTCACGGCATGGCTCTGAAACAATGCGGAACAAGAAGAAAGACAGCCGATAAGATACAGAATTTCACAGATTGGAACTTGCGCAGAATAGGATTGAAATGGTGTGACAAGATCACTAAAGTGGAACTCATGACAAGAACCATACAAATATCGGTGAAGTTCTTCTTCATCTTCTTCCTACACTCTCAGACGTCTACATGAATGTTTTCAAAGAAAGCAGTAGTCAGCTTGGGGCTATATGTATCTCCATAGAGCATTTCCACGAATGGTACTAGTGATGACCATATGTACTTTCTCTGTTCCTCATATGTTGGACATCTTTGAAGCAGATGTTCACCAGTAATTTTATCAGTGCCACAGTTACACTCATCAGTAGTTCTGATCTTTAGCTTGTTGAATAGATGGTAGCTTAATCTGTTGTGGCCAGTGCAAAGTCTGAAGATTAACACTTGTTCTCTTCTGTTGAGCGGGTAGTATGCATCATTTTGTGTGTGTGACCTGGATGCTCTGCATCCCAAAATAGTTGTGATCCAATGGATCCAGTCTCATTGTAACATCACCGGCAATGAAGAGGCTGACAGATTGGCAAAGGAAAGTAGAAATCTACCTCAGCCTGATGCAAGCATAACTGTTGAGCAGGTGGAATGAGAGGTGATAAAAAGTCGGCTGCGTCGGATAGGACACACAATGAAGAAACTAATAGATAACTTTACAAGGCAAAGCTTTTTTTGAAATCCCTAGGGTAAGAGAAATAGACGAAGACCCAAAAAGCCATGGAGAAGGAAAGTGAAGACTGCCATGACAGGGATAACAAGTCACGGAAAGACCTTGAACGAACGTTACAGAACATAAAACTTTGGCGCCATTTTGTTGAAAGCCAATTTTTCAATGGGATCTAAATTGTAACGAATGAATGAAATTGAGTTCAATCTTTTTAAGTCGTTGAACCCATGAAGGCATATATTGTCTGCCGATACGTTGTATTTGTATTTATTGTGTTTTTTTTAACCTTTTCACTTTCAGTCAAAGTAATAGTAATCAATTACAAGGTATTCGGTTGAATTGGCGGTGATATTCAAGCGCTGTTATGACCGGTTGACAAAATATTGTCTCCATTCACACACTGCTTGAAAACCACCGCCTAGCAATTCATTTCTAATGTGTCACTGTCCCGTTTTACTTCGCACATTCCCTCCTCACATCCAGCATTCATTCATGAATGTTTAATTATCTTGTCCAGAATTCTCAACGCTTTTTTTCTCAACAACGATGCACCAATCATCGCTCACTACACGTGTCTCCAATCAAGCACTTTTCATTTTTCTGATGTCTCAATGTTTGTAGTGTGTGCATTAATTCTGGGTTAGTTTACTCTGGTCTTCGTGCTTCTGGGGTAAAGGAAATCGTTATCTCATCGCATGACCCCAGGACGCTCTTAAGAATACTGTTAGTCCTTTGTATACTTAGTATTCGGTGATCATTCAACGGAAGACCTGGCTTAGCTAATGTTACCACAGTTTTAACGGAACTACTAGATTTAAAACAATTATTTAAATTGTCGCTCTAATTTAGATTGTATGATAAGTTCTTAATAATTTCTTATATGCGAATAATCATCAGCTATTGGTTAGGTTTGGTTTGGTTAGGTTTGGTTTGGTTTGGTTTTAAGGACTATCGTCATTGCACAGGGACAACTCTATCAGTGCTCAGATCTCCTCCCTTAGATCACACAAGGAAGATCTCAGCACAGTGCACGAATTCCGTAGCTATTAAGTACAGTAAGCATGTCGTACAAGGTGACTAATATGAGGTTGTGAAAGATGCTAGAACCTCATCATTTAAAAAAAAGCTACATGAACCATCGCTACAAGAGTATGCACATGTTGTTGTGCAGGTTTCCTGCAAAGGGACCAGCTGCAGATGCGATTCTATGCTCCATAGTGAGCAAAGTGGACAAATAAAGATAATGATTAAGAACAGTAGAGCATCGACAGGCAGAGTGGCTTGAACTCGTGCTTCTCGAGGGAAAGTTATCGGGTTCGAAACCAATTAGCGTCAGGATCCAAATCTGCACAGGTTTTGAGTTAGGAATCTGACGCCCGCCACTTTAAATACAAAACACAAACTAAATTTGCAGTTCATTACTTCCCTTACTTTAAAACCCTTACTTGAATGAAGTTATTTTTACTTTATTTTACATAGTTTTAGTTATTATATCAAATCGGCTGGTATGTGCTAGGCAAAAACTTGAACAAAATCAAACTGTACGAAGAAAGGGAGCTGCATGAAATGTTTCAGCTCCCGACCATGAGTGGAACATTGAGATTTAAGCGTCAAAGATTTGTAACGCGACTAATATATAAAGCTCAGGTGACGTTAAATAAGTGTTCAAAACACAGAAATAACATTAGAGGCTGGAGTGTCAGTTGTCAAACCAAAAAGAAAATCACAGAGCGGTAGCGACAGACGCCACAGATTGAGTTGTCAAACAAGAGAAAAACAGAAAGCAAAAGACGCCACAGACTAAGTTGTCAAACAAAAGAGAAAAACAGAAAGCAGTAGCAAGACGCAAAAGACTCAGTTGTCAAACCAAAGAGTAACATGTAGCAATCATAACAGACGCGACAGTCTCAGTACTTACTTAGATTTCATTCCACTACAGCTATTGAGCGAACCGGGCAGCTAAAGTTTGCATACTTGTGCCAAGTCTGTCGCTTTGGCTGCCGTGAGCACGTGTTTTTGTAGGATTGTTGTGATGTTGTCTATCTAACTGCCTCTTGGTCTTCACCGTTGCCATGACACCAATCTTCTAAAATTGTAGGCGCATAGTGGTAATATATCAGGCTCAATTCTCATGAGATGGCTTAACCTCTGTATCTTCCGTCTTTATACACACTTGATGCAGGATGTAGTTGCAGGATGTAGTTGCTACGGTTTGTTTGATGTCATCCTTTGTCATTCTGTCTCTCCAGGTAATATTAATGACGCAATTCAGTATGTTGTCAAACCAGAATAGAAAAAAAAAGCAGTAGGCTAATTAGGATTGACTCAAACTAAGAAACAGAAAGAAATAGTAGACACAACTTCAGTAGTAGTCAAACTTTAGTAGTAGACACAATTTCAGTAGTAGACACAACTTCAGTAGTAGACACAACTTCAGTAGTAGTCAAACTTCAGTAGTAGACACAACTTCAGCAGTAGTCAATCAGTAGAAATCAACAGCCGACACTAAAACAAGAGTAAAAAAAAAAGGTAGTCCAATAGCAGATGGGAGCCGCGGTAGCATAGTGGTTAGTGCACTGGCTTCCTAGCTCAGTGGTCCATGGTTCGATCCCCAGATGAGGTGGGATTTTTTTAGGCCGCAAACGGCTTCTGGGTCGACCCAGCCCCCATTGGGTACCAGAGAAACCATGGGAAGGTTAAGGCGGCCGGCGTGATGCTGACCTCATCACCCCTAGTGTGCCGATGGTCGAGAAAATAAGGCCTTAACACCATATTCCCAATATGCTTCAATGGGCGTGTAACGGGTTCCTTTACCTTTACCTTTACCTTTTACCATAGCAGATAATACCGTAGATGAATGAAATGTAAACAACTTCATCATACATGGAGATGACTAGTCAAACCAACAATGGCAGCAACAAAGAGGCGTCACTGTAGCAGAAGTCAAATCAAAGCAGCAAACATTAATTGAAGCCACACAAGAAAATAAAAATAAAAAAGCTTCATCGGTTTTTTTTTTTTGTGTATTAAAAAAGAATTCAATGAGAGTGTGGGGTGTGGTGTGAGTGTGTTAAAGGTTATTGTAAATAAAATATAAAAAAATTAAAAAAAACGCTAATGTCAGGTGACAGATCAATACGGGTCGAAAAGATCTCTTTCTATCAGTTCTGTCCAACTGCCAATCACATGAACGGCGGTGGAACCAAATTTGGTTACCCGTTGCTGGTTAATGATTGGCTCCTGTCCCCTCAACCCTTCCAAACTTGAGCGCGGAGCAGACTAATTGGCTCCTAAATTGCCGGAAATATCTGGTGTCAAAGGGCAAGTTGAGAGGGCGATTGTGATCCTGTCTAAAATGTTCACAGATATTGATGAAAGCCGCTGGCCCGTTGTCTCGTTTCGGGAACAGTGATTAATTAGGTAAAGAAGGGGTTTTGCATTTCTGAACACAAATTTGATTTTAAAAATTAAAAAAGAATTTGCCATCTCATGGATTGATAAGAGGGGTGGTGAAGGACGAGGATATTGGTCCTGCATTAAAAATCGGAGATGTTCAAATCTATGTTAATAACGCGAACAGCGAGATGGTGAATTACGTGTGAAAGATATGAATAAAGGGACCGAAAATATTTTCTTCGTGTGTATTTGAACTATTGTCCTAGTGGCAGTGTGAGTAGAGCCCCTTAACTATATCCACAAATGATATAGACAAGGATATAAGAATAGATAAATAAGTGAATGTAGTCCCATAGCAGATGCTGCTGTAGGGAAATGAAGTGTTAGAGACTTCACTATACTTTGTCCAGCTTCGAGAGGTGGGGATGACCAGTTCACTTCCTCGCCGCCTTTTCCTTTATTAACTTAAGAGCAAAGTCAGGTACTCATTTACAGCTAGGTAGACTGCATTGAGACGTGTTTCTAACCCTGTACCTTTGCTGCGAGATTAATATAGTCACAAATAATATAGGCTAAATCAAGGGTTCTGAACTTTTATTTGCTCATGACCCCCCTTCTGAGCCTCATTTACCTCTGTGCCCCCTCTCATAGTCGCTGTTAGCAGGACAAAAGGTACTTTATCATCTTACTGCGGCCCCCTAGAAATATGGCAGGGCCCTCTGAGGACCATATGGCTCCACGTTGAGAACCACCGGGCTAAATGATATAATCAAATAGCGTATATATTTTTATGTATTTCTCTAGACAAAGGGACCAGGTTCGAAACCATGTCGCGTCCGTTCCAGTCTACCTAGCTGTCAATAAATATTAGACAAACATAAAGGTATGTTTTCAGGCACTCGTAAGAAATAAAGAAGTATAAAACTAGACAACAGAAAAAAAACAACAGACGTGAGTGGCTTACCCAGGACTCGAACCCAGGACCTTCCGTGCGACAACCCCGCCTAGCTATGCAAGCGAGTCACACTATCCTCCCTGCCATCTAGGCATCACCAAAAATATGATCCTTCGATGACAGGTCATTAGTGCGACCCGCAACACATAACACCGGAAATTTACCATGGGCAGTCCAGCCTATTAATGACGCAATCACTTCTGTTGTTCGAAGCATCATTATAACCTATATTATTTCGAAGCATCATTTTTTGGTGATGCCCAGATGGCAGGGAGGATAGTGTGATTTTTTTAATGTTTGTCTAATATTTATTTACTGTTTACAGGCCTCGGGTTTCCCTTCCTTATGTGTTACCTAGCTGTCAAGATGGGTACCTGACTTTGCTCTTGAGTTAGGGACGGCAAAGACAGCATGGAAGAGACCTTGTCACCCAACTTGAGACCTAGCTACTTCCGACTTGTACAGCAGTGTATGCCAGGGTTGTGGAGTCGGCCAAAAAAATTCTCCGATTCCGAAAATTTTCGAAGTCCGACTCCGTCTACTTTATTAAAAAATATGCTTGCGCAAGTGTGTTTCTTTATGGGGCGGGGGGTGCCAAAGGTAGGATTCGCCCCCCGGTGCCAAATACTTAAAGTACGCCTCTGCTGCTACTGCAACCACTATTATTACCTTTTCTGCTTCTGTAATTATGTTGTCTTCTGCAAGTACTTTGAACTTAACTGGCCAGGTGGTAACAGTGATTTATCTGAATTCTGGTTCAATCACTGCTGGTTCTCAGTGAAGTCTTGACTGTTCCTTCTCAAGTCAGGGGCCGAATGGCTTGTTGGAACATGGTTACTGCTGTGCAGGAGTAACTTCCAAAAAGGTCGCCGGTTTTAGTGTCCTCTAGACCCGTCTCTTATGGATGGTGTCCAGCGTCGAATTTTGCTAATCAGTACAAGAAACTGAGAGGCAATATAAAATCGTAAACAGCAGGCGACATCCACTTTCCTCCGCCATTTCATCTTCCTCTGAATTTTACCTGATGCCCATTAGCATAAAATCTTGAGTTGGATGATAGTGGGTTCGGAGAGCGGAAACATGTGTTGCCGCCAGTCACGGCATCAATTAATCTTATATGTCACCGTGGTGCAGTGTGGTGAACTGGGTAAGGCATCAATTAATCTTATATGTGGCCATGGGGTTATTGTATTTCTTCTATTTGATTATTTTCTCATTCCAAGTTAGATATTTGACTGGCTTGAAGTCCGCCAGAGATGAAAGTTTCTTGGTTCATGATGTGGGGTGCCAGTCCGTTCGTTTCTGTATTGTTGTTAAGTTTTGGAGAGCGATAGTGCTGTACCTTTTGCAAATACTAATTTCCTACATTATCTAACATGTAAGGAATTATTCAACAGCCGGATCAGGTTAACTTGCATTTTATTTAGAACAGAAAATTGCATGTAATGTATCAACAGAAATGGTTACAAAATCTGATCAGTCATTTGATTCAAGCTATCCCACAATGTTCATTGTGACCTTTATATTTTCTAACACTTTTTAAATCCATAGAGGCGACTAATATTCAATCTTATCATCAATATCCTTGGTTTAATCATTTATAATTTTACCAGGGCTGCATATCTCTTTTGTGTAGGTTACCACCTGTAGTTTTCCTTTTATTTTTAATATCTTTGCAGTTTTCGGATTTCTTTCAGGAATCCTTCAATTCTTTGTTAATTGCATCATTGCGACCTTTTATAAAAAAATATCAGACGAGCTGGGCTGAAAATTAAAAA
This sequence comes from Oreohelix idahoensis, assembly GCA_024509875.1. Lineage (NCBI taxonomy): Eukaryota > Metazoa > Mollusca > Gastropoda > Stylommatophora > Oreohelicidae > Oreohelix > Oreohelix idahoensis. The sequence goes on along the minus strand of JAMPIV010009186.1, from coordinate 1,078,547 downwards.
GGCGATACAAGACTTTGGTCTACTTACATGAAGAAACCAGCAAGATAACATTTGCTTGAACCAATGTTCAAGACTCACTCACAAAACACGTCTGTATGCTATGCAGGACTTTGCCAACACTGCCGCTCGAATCTTGCCGGCAGCTGACCTCTGTAGTGCGTGCTTAGCTAGCTACTTCTATTGGTTGGCGATTATTCTATTCAATTTATTATTGGTTATTCCTTCACGTGGTCTTACTAAGTTTGGGGCTGTTTCTATTTATGTCATACTCTCCATGACGACTGCTGCCTAAATTAGCGTGCATTGTCAAAAACTGACCTAGCCGATTTTCTACCACTCTCTACCCTGCCCTTAGTGTCTCGGGTTATTTTTATATAAGTTAAGAATCTTGCTTGTTTATTATAGCGAATGGTAGTTTTATATTTTATTATTATGACTAGACTCTAGCACGAATAAATGCTCAGGTGGTCGGTCATACGGCCACACATGCTAACAACTTATAATATATATAGAATATGCATTGTAGCCCACAAATGTGCTTAGAAGAGGCATTTGTTCTTTTTATTCTTGTCAAAAGTTCGTGGAACGAAGCTATCAGACAGTTCGTGGAACGAAACTATCAGACTGTTCGTAGAACAAAGCTATCAGACTGTGAAGTGTCATCATCACAAAAAAACTGACGAAACCACGGCTGCAGGACTCACCTAAATCAGTTAAGTTCTGATTACCAGACAACAGCAAAAGGACATAATGTTTTAAAATATCACTCCTCAAACCAAGTCTCAATGAAGGCGACTTTAATTTTCATCTAAAATCCACCATCATTTCATTTCTATTTTAACCTGTTAAAACTAATTGATTATTAAATTTGTTACATGTTATTTTAAAACTTAACAATCATAGTTGATTCAGTTATTATAAGTGTGAAAGCATACGTATGAGCAAGACATTAATATATATATATATATATATATATATATATATACACACACACACACACTCATCTAGACATATATTTACATCTATAGAGCTAATTCTTATAAAAAGGAATTTCGCTGGATTTACACCAACTGGAGGCTTTAACGGGCTATAACCATTGCTTAATTCTTCATAAAATGCGACGGACCGATATAAGTTAACAATTGCCCTGCCAAAGCAGCATTGTTCTTGACTTCCGAAATATCTTGTGAACACACCCTTGGGATAGAAGCGTCATTACTTTTGTATCTACAACTCTGCCAAGAGTAATCTTGTGCGAAGGTAGACACGTTTGACGACCCACTTTAAATTCTCTTGCGTTTTGGCCACTGGTGGACCACTACTGCAATGCAGGGGAGGCAGTCCGTGAAGCAACACACATGGGAAAGCCAACTCGCTCTTTGAAGAGTTAAATTATCTTTGCGCACTGGATTGTCTGAGACATCCTCATTACTCGTTCTGAGAGAGAGGAAGGGCAGAATGGTAGACGGGCCTGCGTGCCCAATTCTTAACCCTTGAAAAATACAGTTCGTTCAGTCGTTCGTTCCAGTTATCCATGTAATCTTATATTTCTGTTGTAAAACTACATCTCTGTGGCCTCCAGAAATTTTATTGTTTGTATACTAATTGTCTCTGACTCACTTCTATGCGTAAAGATTGTTATTGTTGCTAACAATCAACATAATTTCACTCCGGACAAGCCAAAGGCTCTCAATCTCTCTCAGCAAATGTCGAAGAGTACGAACGCTGATGCCATCCCGCGGGTCGTACGTATACTAATTTCCATGACTCACATCTATACGTAAAGGTTGTTAGCGTTGTTCAGATTCGACATCCTTGCATTTCGGGCAAAGCCACAGGTTCTCAGTCCCTCTCAGCAAATATTGAAGGGTATTAACAACTATGGTTCTTATCGCGTGCTGGTTGTATACACGCCTGATCCATCCTCTCATACGCCCATCTTTGCTAGTCTTATGACAGTATTGGCTCTATAAAGAACTGAAAAACTCTCCCTTCTTACTTCCGTTGACAAAGATTTGTTGCATAAAGTTCTTTCATTTTACGGAACTCTCCTTTTACCTGGGCTAAGTCTGCTCTTAATCTCTGAGATTGTCACATAACTGGTCGTTCTCTTTTACGCATTATCTCTCTGCCATTATTTAATTATTTCTCATTTTCGGAGCACAGAAATACGTGCCAAGGTCATTGTTTACACTGTCTTCCTGTAATTCATGGTCATGTTTCTTTGCATGCCCCTCCTCGCTGAGAGTTGATACAGGTAAGACCAGACTGGCCGCCAGTCAATTTCGTGTGGTGACACCCGGTGTTTGTGTTTGCACAGGGAGTGCTGGTGAACTGTCTTCTGATAACATATTAAAGACACACCTGGAGGTGACGGAAATGTTGTAAGAGATTGCTTTGAGAAATTACGAAGTTGTAGTAGTAAACATGACCGATAATCGACGGAAACTACACTACCTTATATGGAAATTGACATTTTAAATTCACGCAGAATTTTCTTATGAGGAAATTGGTGAGGAGAACCCCATCATAATTGTTACCTTGGGTTCATAGGTAGTTGTAAAAGTTATCGGTAACACATGTTGTTAGGTCGTGCATTGTCATGTATAACATTCAAATGTAAATGCAGTCAGACCAACTTGAAATAAGTACGCTCAGTCCATCGTACAATTATCACGATGTTTAATTGACGACATTAACAACACTGAGTACTTCACACATTGAGACATTTGTATAAAAATAATTCTCCATAATAAATAGATTATCTCCGGCAGTAAGCATTGGTGAACTATACAGCTGGGCCGTTAGTAGAGATCAAACTGTCTGCAAATAGTCCGAAACGACATTGTCATGAATGTTAATATGTATTACACAATTAAGTACTACCTTCTGTCTGCCGTCTTGCCACACATAACTCAGACACACATTCTTGAAGTAGAGTCAGCACATAATCTGACAATAAATTAGTAGAATGTTGAACGCCAGTATGGATCTCCTAAAACACACACTGTCCACTAGGACGAATACCTCGAAAATAAAAAAAAACCCGAAAGTCGTTCACCGTTCGTTTTCAACAGCAGAAAATGCCTACGTCATACACTAATTTAAATATAGGTCACCGTTTAACAAATGCTTCGCTTTCATCACTGATGCTCTTACGTGTACCTCTCAGTTGCGCACAGCGATGCCTTAGCAAGCCTGCGTGCAAAATGAGTGGTAACAATAATACGCATTTGAATACTTTTGGCTTGGCAATTTTAGATGGGCAGTATGCAACCTTTCTGATTGGAGTTTTGTCAGTTAGTAACAACATATGGCGTGGGCCGAAAGTTGCAATATAACCTAACCCTTTCGCCGGTCTAGAGCACTGTGAAGTTCAAATCGTCAAGAAGACAGCCAGACAAGCCAGAGTAAGGAATAGGATCAGGATGTCACGTTAAAGGACCTGATAACGTGTTTGAGCATCTTGTGGACTTGTATCTTAGGAAAACTCTAATTTCATTAATACGCAAAGCCCGGAACCCTAGAAACCTGAACACTAAGTCATAGTGGGATTCTATTTGCAAAGTAATACCCAAGACCACGTGTAAGAGGCACCTTAAACAAGTTTCCTTAACTATTTCTCTGATCCAGAAGTCAGTATATCCCCAAAGAGATTTTGGGGTAAGTTGTACATTTCATAATTCTGTATTTTGAATTTATTAACAAGTGAAAATTGCTAATGGATGTTCAAGTCACACGAGGCTGGCAACCTCAACATATAGAATGATAATTTCATGAATCACCACTGCAAGAGCTGGTGGCTGCTTTTTGCGGGTTTCTCATAGAGAACCAAAAGCACAGGTAGTCCCAAGTTCCATATGGAGCAAGGAGTGGATGAGGACATAAATGGTGTACGTACTTATTATATTAACCGGTTTAACCAGTGCAAATGTAAATGTAAAGATGTTTAATTTAAATTCAATTGATGTTTTCCGCTAACTGGGATTAATATTAATACTCGGAGAGAGTAAAGTTCTGAGGCAGATGGGATGGTGGAATGAAAAAGGGGTTGGGGGGTGGTCAGGAAACCCAATACTCGGGAGGATTGTTGTTCTCTCTTATTTCATGAACCTAGTCGGTGGTACCAATTGAGGGCGCTATCTGTGGAGCAAGTGTGTGGTATAAGTGGCCTGCAGTCAACGCTAGACACCATCCTCAGACGGGTCTTGAAGACGCTTGACCAGCTTCGTGATTACTCCTTGATACTACCTGAAGCGTGTCGCAACCACTAGACGTGACCAGTGACAAGATGAACCAGTCCATAACCTGCAAGGAACTAAACATCGGCTGGAGCAGAACCAACCGACCACTTACTGGCAGCTAATTACACACTTAAAAGCTGCCAAGTGAACTTTCCCAAGACATAAAATTCCCTTAATAACCATAACAACACCTATGATGATTTTTTAAGGAACTATTCGTTTTTTTACACTGTTAAATGTAATTGATTATTAATCCTGTTATCTTTATATATATACAAATTTATAGTTGATTTAATCATTTTGAGTGTACTGCGCCCGTATGTCTCAGTCATTTTAAATAACACTTAAACAGAGCTATTAAATTAACATTTCACTGAATTAAATCAGTTGGGGGCTTGAACGAGCTAAATTATTCAATATATCTCTTCAAAAAAGACGTCGGGCAGATACTAAGTTAACTTTGCTAAGACACATTCAGCATTGTTCTTGACTTCTGAATATCTTGTGAATGCTCCTTCTATGTAGAAGCATCATCATCCTTCTGTTTGCATCTCTGCCAAGAGTAATCTTGCGCGAAGATAGATACCTTTGAAGAGCCACATTAGATACTCTTGGCTTTGGTCATTGTTGGACCATCACTGCAGAGCAAGGGGAGTAATTTCCGTGACAGAGAAACATTTTCCATCTGATTTATGTGCAGACAGTGACTTACTCTGGTCCATGACGTTTCCTTTTCGTAATTATTAGTTATGAACATAGTGTAAAGGAAGAATAAAGGAAGATAGCCAATATGACGATAAGGGTAATGATATTGATGGTTAAAATGAAGCATCTTCTTCTTTAGCCTTTCAACTCCTAAATAAGCATAGGCCTTCAACAAACTTATGCCAAGTCTTCATGTCACGTGCCATCAGCTCAGTTTCTTGCCATGTCCTCTTTGTCCCCTTAATGTCTGCCTCCAGTTCTCTTTTCCATGTGTTCTTTGTTCTTCCTCTACCTCTCTTACCTTGGAGATTCCAGAACAGTGATTGTCTAGTAATGCTATCAACAAGTTTTCTCAATGTGTGTGCTATCCATCTCCAGTGTCTTCTTCTCATTTCATGTTCCACTGGCGTTTGTCTAGCTATTGTCATTAGTTCCACATTAGTCATCTTGTCATTAGTTCCACATTAGTCATCTTGTCATTAGTTCCACATGAGTGATCTTGTCATTAGTTCCACATTAATGATCTTGTCATTAGTTCCACATTAGTCATATTGTCATTAGTTCCACATTAGTGATCTTGTCATTAGTTCCACATTAGTGATCTTGTCATTAGTTCCACATTAGTGATCTTGTCATTAGTTCCACATTATTCATCTTATCATTAGTTCCACATTAGTGATCTTGTCATTAGTTCCACATTAGTGATCTTATCATTAGTTCCACATTAGTGATCTTGTCATTAGTTCCTCATTAGTGATCTTGTCATTAGTTCCACATTAGTCATCCTGTCATTAGTTCCACATTAGTCATCTTGTCATTAGTTCTACATTAGTCATCTTGTCATTAGTTCCACATTAGTGATCTTGTCACTAGTTCCACATTAGTGATCTTATCATTAGTTCCACATTAGTCATCTTGTCATTAGTTCCACATTAGTGATCTTATCATTAGTACCACATTAGTGATCTTATCATTAGTTCCACATTAGTGATCTTGTCAGTAGTTCCACGTTAGTGATCTTATCATTAGTTCCAGTTCCACATTAGTCATCTTAACATTAGTTCCACATTAGTCATCTTATCATTAGTTCCACATTAGTCATCTTATCATTAGTTCCACATTAGTGATCGTGTCATTAGTTCCACATTAGTGATCTTGTCATTAGTTCCACATTAGTGATCTTATCATTAGTTCCACATTAGTGATCTTATCATTAGTTCCACATTAGTGATCTTGTCATTAGTTCCACATTAGTCATCTTAACATTAGTTCCACATTAGTCATCTTATCATTAGTTCCACATTAGTGATCTTGTCATTAGTTCCACATTAGTGATCTTGTCATACAAAATCAATCCTTTTATTCTACACAAGCACCCATTTATGAAAGTCTGTAGATTTTTGGTTGTTGTTTTTGTTATTCTCCATGTTTCAGAGCCATACAATAGGATTGACTTGACATTTCAAATGAACATTCTAATTTTTGTGTTGGGCATGATTTCTTTTTATCTCCATTTATTTCCCAACTGCAACATAAACTTCTCTAGCCTAAAGTGAGGCACGTTGCTAATGATAATTATGATGTTGATAATACTGATAAATTTTTCTCTCTTATGATTCAGTCATTTTCCAACGAGTGTTCATAATCTCATATGTCGATAGTTAAGAAAGGTAGTCCTATAACAGATACCAGATCTGTGGAGTCGGTTTAGTGGAATCGTAGTCGTAAAATATGTCCCTACTCCGAATTTTACTAGACTTGAAGTTAAGGCAGATCCACATTTGATCCATACAAGGGAGGGGCCGCTTTAAAAATTTCAAATAACATTTTAAAGTAGTAGAATTCCTAAAACCGCTTTCATGTTAAAGTAAATCCATTTTTATATAATGTGGGAACATTTCAGTTGCTTCTGATCATAAATAACGTTTTTATCACAACTGGAAATTTGTTGGCACATTTAGAAAAAGCACACAAGAAATGAAAATAAACTGTATACACTGACAATTTTCCCGTCATTGTGAACATGAAACTATTATGCCTCATTGTGTTTGGCCAAGAAGTCATTTGTGTGCAGGTGTGGATGATTTGTTATTTTATATTACTGTATGGATGAATGAATAGTTTAAAATGTAGTCTTCGAAAGCCATACATTCATTTATTCACACACTTACCATACTTATATATATATATATATATATATATATATATATATATATATATATATATATATATATATATATATATATATATATATATATATAGATATATAGATATATATATATATATATATATATATATATATATATATATATATATATATATATATATATATATATATATATATATATATATATATATATATATATATATATATATATATATATATATATATATATATATATATATATATATATATATATATATATATATATATATATATATATATATATATATGGATTTCTTGGCTAATACAGATGAAAAACCTATGGCAAGGCACAAGCAAAGAAACAAAGTTACAACTGATCAGAGCATGTATATTCCCAGTGGCAACATACGGCTGCGAGACTTGGACACTCAATAAAACAGTTGCAAAAAAGATTACATCATTCGAAATGAAATGCTACAGAAGGATGTTGAGAATACCCTGGACAGAAAAAAAGACCAACAGAGAAGTACTGCACTCACTAAACGTACAGGAACATTGGCTCCTAAATACCATCGCAATAAGGAAGCTGAAATTTTTCGGTCATATAAAAAGACATAATAGTCTGGAAAAAACAGTGATGGAAGGCATGGTCCCTGGAAAAAGGGGAAGGGGTCGACCTAGACGACGGTGGACCCAGGACATCACAGAGAGTCTGAACTTGTCTTTGGCTGATGCAGGTCGACTTGCCCAGAATCGTGATGCGTTCAGAGCAGCTGTAATGGAGACAACGTTCTGGAAAGAATACGTCACATGATGATGATGATGATGATGATATATATATATATATATATATATATATATATATATATATATATATATATATATATATATATATATATATATATATATATATCACAAGCCACTATTTAACTATGGTAGGGGCAGGTGCTAGCTGGCTAACCCCTCACCACCAGAGCATTATCACTGCTGTATAGATGTAACTAAGACACATAATCTGGCTCGTGTCCACTAAGGTATGACTATACAACAATGGGTGACACAAGGAACGAACGCTTCTAAACAGCTAATATCTCTTTTATTAGCAAGAACATAACTTGGCCACACACGGCCTAATGAAATGCAAATACATATATAAATGCCGCCACAGGGAATGAACATATAATATCAATATGCAAGACCAGGCAATATGGCTACCTAACTCCTACGGTGAACTCCGCTCAATGTAGCGGCGAACCAACATGGTACTATCGACAAACGACTATCAAAAGTACGTACAACCAAATTCTCAGCTTACACAAAAATCAACACTGAGCAAATAATCACTTCCTAGAATAAATATCACCAACAGAAGACTAATCTGGCGGGCACTGCATCAAGATATTCACTTATGGGCAGCATCAAGCTGGCATAGAATATCGTCCAAACGGTACGGAAGTCCAATCACTAATGAATCTTTCGCGCTCAAACCCTTGGCGCCCGAATTTCCGATGGTCACATGACCCGGTCGTTCGGCTATTTCCGTCGGCTTCCGACCGACTTGCCTTGTCACTAACAAGCAAGCAACCACAAAATAGCGTTGTAACAATATATATATATATATATATATATATATATATATATATATATATATATATATATATATATATATATATATATATATATATATATATATATATATATATATATATATATATATATATATATATATATATATATATATAAGTGCTTAATTTTATGCCATATTAATAGTTTAACAGTAAGTGCTATCATAAAAGTGCATAATGGCACCCCTCGTCTGGCTGTCACCCGGGGCAGATCGCCCCCTCGCACCCCCCTTAACACGCCACATTGTTGACGATGCTCACAAAGAAATGCAGCACCATGCATTATTTAAAAAATTTAGAAAGGATTTCTCAGAAGTTTTCACTTGCTTGTGCCGAGGCATGACCCTTTCAACCTAGACCGAAGTCCGTCGGTTATGTCGAAGCGCAAGTGCCATTAAAAAATAAGTGATCTCTGTCAGCTGTAGTCATCGTCATTTTCCTTAGCGTTCCTAACGGAGCATGGAACAACCACTACAGCTGCTTCATCCGTGCAGGAAGATTGCACCAAGCAGTCACGTGCTGTTGTAGCTGTGCTTTCTATGTCAGCTATAGTACAGTGTTGATAGGTAATCCCGCAATGACAGTGCCCGAATATTCAGCAGTGAATGTGTGTATAATATGTGTATTTTCGTACCATTTAGAGTTAGGGTTAGCGTTCGGCCACTGTCAATGCGGGATTACCTGATGATAAACACTTGACTCTGATCATGACTGTTAGTGTTTAGTACTAGCTTCGTCCGATTGACAGAGTGGTTAGAGCACTGGTCTTTCGTTGAAAAAGTGCCGGGTTCGATTCACGGTATCGACACGCTTCAGTCTACGCAGCTGTAAATGTGTACCTGACTTTGTACTTGAGTTAGGGAAGGAAAAGGCAGCGAGGAAGGGAACTAGTCACCCCACCTCTCGATACTGGACCTAGTATGGTGAAGTCTCTAACACGTCACTCCCCTTCAGCAGTATCTGCTATGGGGCTACCTTTACTAGCTTCGTGAAGCCACGAAAATGGCTTTCCCTAAAATGGCTGCTAGCGTAGCACATGTAGCACTTAAACAGGCTAAACCTTGAAAAAGTGCTAACAGTGTTTGTCAGCTAGCACGAAGCCCTGATGAGGGCTAGGCATGACAATGAATACTGCAATGCTGATCGGCTGAAAACGCCTATTGAAATATACGAGCTGGTATATAGGCAGATACCAGAGGTGCGTGATAAATGGGAATGAAAACATAGAGCTAATAACATTACCTAACATGTTTAAAAAACAATAATAAGTACCTGTGAAATATATTCTCGACCTGAAAGAGTAAGACGAACTCTAGATTTTTTTTTCCCTTTATGTTCATACATCTACCTGAACAGGTAAAGCATTTACCTGATTTTCTTCCCTTCCTGCCTTTAGTGTTTCCGGCAACTAGTCCACGCTGTGCCCGTGCAAGAGGTCAAAGGTGAAGATGCTACTAGGCTCACCCTTCTTTGCTATTGCTGGCAAGCAAGGATGGAACATTAAAAAAAAAAAAAGAATGACGTAGTGAGTGTGAATGTAGTGAGATCAAGGTAACTTCGGAGTTGCCAGTTGGCGTAATGAAAGATACGCTTAAAAAAAATAATATTTAGCAGATCTGCCAATCGGAGGTTTCGTGATACTTTATACTCGTGAAGAATTAATGTAACTAGTTACATTTTGGTACTGATTTGTGTTCTGACGTTTGATTTTGTTTTTAAACATCTAATTTGGCCCCAAAACCGTGCAAGCGCCTGGTAATTCTATTTTAAAACTCTCCAAGGTTACGCTACATCTTGCAGCGCCGAGTGCGTCACAAGATACATGGCACCCACCGTTGTAAACAACAATATAGGTCAATGAACATTCCAAGCAGCAAATCAGTTTTCATGAGTATTGAAATAAGGAACATAGAAACACATGAAATAAGCACATAAAGAAGAAAAAAAGGATCAAGGTTCTTACTGAATATGTTTGTCTTTTCAAGTATGTTACATGTAGTATGTCCATCTTTCTTCTTCTTTCTTTTATTTTTTCCCGTTTCGTTCGTTCATTCGTTATTCTTGTTGTTGTTGTTGTTGTTGTTGTTGTTGTTGTTGTTCTTCTTCTTCTTCTTCTTCTTCTTCTTCTTCTTGTTTGTTTAAACTTAACGAATTCTTTTTCGTTACCTAAGAACAATAACTAAAAATTTATATATCATAGATTCTTAACCATTTTTGTGTGTCATGGACCCCTTTGATTGTCCGGTGAAGACTATGGGCCCCTTCTTTTAAAAAATGTACATAAATGCGTAATTAAAAAAAGTACATTTTACTATTTTAAGTTATATACACGGAACCCCCAGAATCCATTCATGGACGTGGCCCACAGTCCAGTGTTGTCGACTCGATTCGATGGATTCGGACTCGGCTTTACATTCATCATCATCAGCTGCCATCTTCACAAACAAGTGTAGCCGTAATGGCTCTCCAACGCCTTCTGTCTCTTGTCTTGATGGTGCACTCTGATAGACTTTTTCCTGCCCATCTCTTGATGTTATCTTCCCACTTATAGCGCTGTCTTCCTCTTGCACGTTTGCCTTCAATTTTGCCTTCTGTTATGGTCTTCAGTAAGGTGTTATATCTTTTTATGTGGCCAAAATATTTTAGCTGTATAATTTTGATCTCCTTCATTAATTCTCTTTTTACAGATAGTTTTTATAGGATCTCCTTATTTGTTTTTTTTTCTCTCTCCATGAGATGCGCCCCATTCTTCTATACACCCCCATCTCGAGAGCCTCAATTCTTTCTTTCAATTGCTTATTCATTGTCCATCTTTGTACACCATACAGTAATAAAGAATATATATATACACACATAACACTTTATGATTCTCAGTTTTAATTTGTGAATTTAGATGTCAGTATTTGTATCATGTTGTTGCATGTAGCTTTGGCTATTCCTATTCTCTTCTTGATTTCTGTTTCACATCTGCCATCATTTAGTATTATTTGACGAAGATATGAGAAGGTTTTGACTTGTTCCAGGATTTTCCACTTTATGCTTATCTTTAATGTGGGCTGAGGAATCGTTGAAATAATTTTCAGGTCTCAGGGTGAACCCTTGCCTACAAATTATTATATCTACAGCTCTGGGTACCTTAGCGCGATCAGTTTGTTGTAAATATAATAATCCAATAAAAATTAGCAATGCACCTTTGCGTAGAGAATGGGTGTTTCTGTGGATCTTTTTCTTTTGGCGAACTTATCAGCCTACTCTGTTTGTGCGTTTTCTCTCCCCCCCCCTTTCTCCCATCCCACCAGCGATATCAACAGTAATACAAGTCAGTAGTGTAAGTAGATGAACTTCAGTTTTTCCTTTTTTTTATAATAAAATGTCCTACTTGATGTTTTTTACCTTATCCAAGTAGGCCTAAAAGTCTTAACCCAAATTAATTCTCTACAAGATGCCAATTAAATATTGTATGTGCAAAAGTAAACCCGGTCCTATTGCGCACTGCCATAAGGGGCTGGTTGGTCACAGCCCACCACTGCGAATGCTAGCATCGCCCGGCGCGCGATGTTAAAAAAAAAAAAAAAAACACGTTTATTTATTTAATAGATTTTTTTCAGTCACGATCTCTCTCGGAACCCCTATCGACATCTTGCGGAATCTTAGGGTTCCGTGGAACCCCGGTTCAGAAACCCTGGTTTAGACATTTGAGTTGAAGATTCTGATTTTTATGTTGGACTTGATTTTTTTTTATTTCCATATATTTTCAAGTGCAATGAAAGCGCCTCTTGTCTTTTGTATTCTTATTTTGTCTGTTCCTCCAACTCAATAAATCTCAATTGTTAAACTCAATAAATGAGATACAAACACATATAGAGACACGCAGACAAAGACACACGCTAACGGGTAGACACAAATATATCCACAGACACAAGCATAAAGGCATTCATACACACATAAAGTAGGCCTACGTACAAAATGTTTTCTTCTAAATTTTTCTAATGTGGCAAAGTCATCTTTCTGACGCAAAAGGTTTCAAACACAGCGTACTGCTAAAAAATTGTGTCATGCAGAACTTAGACCACTGTAAAACTCATATTTTAAACTGCTCGCTCCCGTTACCTAGACTCTCTCACGTTTCCATGGTACTAATCTAGGTTACTATAAGTACCAGCAGTACCTGGATATTTTCATGCACACTCCAGCCATCCAGGGCCGTAGATAGGACTTTATTAAGGAGGAGGGGGGGGGGGGGGGGGTAATACAAAATTCTTTTTAATGCACTATTTTGGTACCGGTACAGTATAATTCCCACCACACCTCCCCTCCCCCCCCCCCTCCCAGTATCTACTACGGCCCTGCAGCCATCCGTAGGATTTGGTGGTTTCTTGGGTACAGTAGGGTGCTTTTTTAACATTTATATCTCTCAGTATAACAAGACTTTAACGAGTAAAAATTAATACAATTAAGACAGCTACGAGTACTAATATATACATATATATAATATGGTCCGCAACCAGACGATAAGCCAAGGCCTAAGAACCCAACCCCTGCAGACCCAAGTGCAGAAGAAGCTCTTCCAAACCTCTACACCTCACGGTAGAAGAGAACGAGTAAGTAAGTAGTAAGTATATATATATATATATATAGCAAGACATCTCATAATACCACTAAATACAAACAGCGCGCTGCGAGTACCACTCAGTACAAACTAGATATGTAAATTATTATTTTATCGCCTATGGGCTTTCCCCGTGTGAAGTGACGTCGATTGTGAACACCAGTAACAATAACATACAAAACATCTACGAGCACTAATAATGCAAATAAGACATCTACGAGTCCTAATACATAAGAATAAGACATATACGAGGTCTAGTAAATATAAATAAGACAAGTACTAGTACTAATAAATATAGAGCAGACATCTACGAGTTCTAATAAATATAAAGCAGACATCTACGACTTCTAATAAATAAGAATAAGACATATACGAGGTCTAGTCTTTATAAATAAGACAAGTACGAGTACTAATAAATTAGAAGCAGACATATACGAGTTCTAATAAATAAGAATAAGACATCAATGAGGTCTAGTAAATATAAACAAGGCATCTATGAATACTAATAAATATAAAGCAGACATCTACGAGTACTAATAAATATAAACAAGACATCTACGAGTTTTAATAAATGCACTGCTAGAATAAAGGGCAGAATCATTGCTGAACATAGCGGGGCTTACATGATAACAACCTCCAGCATGAATGTCACGGAATTGCCTCCCCTGCTTTGCAGTAGTGGTCCAACAATGGCCAAAACTCAAGAGTATCTAATATGGGCCTTCAAAGGGGTTGTTGAGGATTGCTTCATGTCTGCAGCATGGCGCATTCCTCAAATGATTATATCTCCGCGACTGATGTCGATGATTGTTTCATGCTTACAGACATTTGGATTTGACGTCGATCCGAGTGGCTGTATCATGGAACACCTCAAACGAATAGAGATATATCTCATCGACCGATGTCGATGATTGTTGCATGTGTGCAGGCATTTGAGTTTTGGCCGACTCGAATTACTGCACCATGGAACATCGCAATTGAATATATATTAACGACGTAGTATGCATATCTCTATGCATGACGCGTGTGTCTTTGTAAGGACATTCGACGTGTGGGTTTCCGGCCCCAACGGCCAGCGTATTGGCATGTGTGGCCATTGCCCACTTATATTGTGTGGTAGAAACCACTGGAAAGTGTGTGGGGTTAGTCCATTTTTTTCAATTGTGTGGCTGGGAGCCCATTTGAGCAGTGTATTTCTTGAACCAAACGTAAGGTGGCTTGTAGTAGGAAAGAATAACTGCAGTTTTTCATAATTAAGGCAGAATTAACCTGCCGTCGGTTAAGGCCAAAGGAACATTAAATTACTAGCAATAGGCGTAAGCGAGGACTAGTATAGATGGATATTGTTACAGCTAGCGGCCAAGCGTTAAAGCCTTAGCTGAAAACGGATATTAAACGAACTAGCAGTAGGGACGTAAAGACTAGCAATAATAAGTGTATTGCTGACTAGCAGGTAGTTAAGTTAGTTAGCCTCTGGAATTTATGCCAAAGGGACATTGGGCCGTTAAAGAAGGAAAGTGACCTTAACAGGACTCTACGATAGAGATTGTGAACATGTGCTTATGAACATATATTGAGAAATCTTACAGATCGTACATGAATGTGATGTGACTTGTGTTTCCATGAGTTCGGTGTCTGCTCATGGTATGAAGTAACTAAATTAAATATTTTGAGTCGTCAAAATCACAGTGTTATCAACTAGCGAATTCGGTGTTGAGTTAAATGCTATTCAATCCATAAACTGATCATGAACAGTGATGATTAATGTACCTTAAACACAGCTGCATCTCACACTGCCAACTATAATAAAATAAGACAGGAGGACTATTACAGGTCCAGTCAAGGGTCGAATTTAATATGAACACATCGCACATAATAAATCACAAGGGTTAAAGAGACATTATCGATACAACGGACAGTATTAATGGAATCCTAACAAAAGTGTTAAGAACCCGAGACGTTGACTCTATAACACTCGATATCTGGATAAACACAGCGCTAAAATTCTTTTGTGTACTATAAGCGCTCTTTGTTCTCTGCTGACACCCTAATTTTTGATTGCAGTTTTTTTTATTGTTGTTTGAAATTATTACACACTCGTTTGACGGAGTTACACTTTGTTCTGCTCTCTATTTTTGACTTTTGAAAACAGCGTCATCATTTGAGGAAATTCATAAAATAAGTAATCTTTTTATTAATTTAATATCTAAAAATCGGCCCATTCGTTTGAGTTTATAATTATAAAGACTTCTCGAAGGGAGCTAAAGATTATTTCCACATACTTTTTTTTTTGGTTTCATATCTTGAGAATGTGTGGTAGTCAGTTTTGTGAATTTGGCATTACAAGAACAAGCATATTGTCACCAGATTTTATAGCATTTAAATTACTGTAAACGCATTCCTGATACTCACAAATCTTAAATAAGGTTGTAACAAAATAACTTTGTAAAGCAACATCTGTTTTTGCATTTTCATTCATTTATAATGATATTTAGCTACGTATATAAGCGTCAGAAAACATGTAAATCTATAGATAGATTACTTCTACATACTTTGTTCTATCTTTCAAGTCTTGTTAATCTTCTATTTATAATATGAATTTTTTTTTTTTTATTGTATGTGAGATAAGGACTGTTCCATTAGTGTTCTTTGGTAGACAATCCTGTGCACACGACGGCTGCCAAAGAATTCTAAGTAACTGTTTGTATATCTTCTTTCATTCACAGATAAAGCATTCTACATCCTGGTGTTAGACTTGATAGTCCCAAATATTCCTCTATCTTTATACATACACAAGTAAACTATACTACATAACAACGAAATGGAACATACTGTTTTGCATCATATGAATTGTGCCAGTGCACTGTGCAGAGCCTGTGGCAAGAGAGCATTAACTTCCAAAACAACACGTTCAATTCAGAAAGCGCTGAACTGTTCTAAATTACGTTAATGATCTGTTCTTTGTGTTTGGAATTAACGTATCAGATGATAAACCCACACAGCATTCGACTATATTTTGTAAGAAGTGTTACTTACGAATACAAAATTCAAAAAGGAGGCATAATGAGAAGTGTCTTGAAACAGCCAAGTTACTATCGGAAAACAGTCAGCACATCTGGAAAGACTAAAACCATAATTTAACTATAAGTGAATGTCAACTGTGCAATTGTGTTGCAAAGACATCTTTTGGTGTTTTAAAAACAAAAAGCTGCTCTATCCCCTGTAATGTTCTTTCTGACCCCTCCATGTCTAGTCAGTCATTTAGCTGTAGTCAGGATAGCTCTGTACAGTAGGAGGTTGATGTGCCTGCCCACATTAGTGATGATATTGTTCAACTGGAGGTTGATGTGCCAGCTAACATTAAAGGCGATACCATTATTCATTTGGAGGTGGATAACACTACTCACCCTAGCATGCCAGTTTTTGTTGCCACATCTACACCTACCAAGTCAGTTATACATACGACAAGTACATCCACCTCGCCTGTCTTCAAAAGCGACATCACAGTACAACAGTTACTTGCTAAGCCACCTTCACAACCACTAACACAAAAGGAAGAACCCCTATTCACATCCATTGTAGAAAAAAAACTAGAAACAGCAAAAAGTAATATCATAAAATGCAAAACCAGAGGACAGCCTATTGTACTACAAAAACTAATTAAACATAGAAGAGAAACATCAGTCACCAGAACGCCAACAAACGTAAGCGATCTCAATTGCTTCCCACTGTTAGAAAACATATTGCTGGAACATCAACTGATTCATTAGACCTGCAGCAGGCACATGAACTACAACGCTGTTCAGAAACGTCACGTCAGGAAATTTGCAGGAAAGCAGGCATTGAAAGTAGAGTTAGAATATCCAAAGAATTAGCAATAGCCATGAAGGAAACAGTAGGTCTTACGTGGGCACAGGAGAGAAAACAGAGAAGATTGAAAATTGAAAGACGCGCCAGAGGTATTAAAAATATAACTTCACAATTAAAATTTATAATGGAAACTCATTTGTTACAAATTTCTCCATCTGTGAATGTACAGATTCATCCTATAAAAAAAAGGAAGTGTGAATGATAATTGAGCGAAATTTTGGGGCTAGAGCAAATTATGGCAGTTGTTGCTTGAGATTGACAGAATTAACAGAGTGTGGAAATCATTTAATAGATGTATTTTTTAAATACACCTATTTATCTATTAAATTGAACATTTCGTTTTACTCATGACCATACTTATTTTTACATGACCATCGTGATGTATGATTGAGATAATTGTTAGCTCTCATGTTTTGGGGGACAATTGGGTGTGTTATTTTAAGGTAATAAATGTGGACTTGCAATTTAATGTTTCAATAATTAATGTTTGACGCATGAAACCAAAACCAAACTTTGATATCCATTTTTTGCAGGTTTTCTACTTTTGATTTCTGTAATTTGTTATGCATGTTGATAGTGACCGATTTAGTGAAAATTGCATTATAAACAAACCATAAAAAAATATTAAAAAAACGTAAATTTTACACTATTTCAGACTATTATATCTTCTGTTCTAATTGTGATAAAATGTTTGTTCTTGTTCTAAAATTTACTCTAACATTTCTAGTCTAGCTTTACGCAAAATTAAAGCCGGTATTTATAATAATAAAGTAGCCTAAAAACATTAATTAAGCCCTATCAAAAGTAAAATCCGCCACCTTTTTTTCCAGTTAGGAAGTTACCACGTGACCTCTGACACGATAGCTATAAATAGCGCGGTCGGGGAAAAAGGGGAAATAACTAAAAGATCGCTGGCAAACAGCCGTGCTTCACACAAGATTACTCTTGGAAGTTGTAGTTATTAGAAGGATAATGATGCTTCTATCTCAAGGGAGCTTTACATAAGATATTTCCGAAGTCAAGAACGATGCTGCATTGGTCAGGGCAATTGTTAACTTATATCGGTCCGCCGTTTTTTACGAAAAATTAAGCAATTATAAATTTCAGCTCGTTCAAGCCCCCACCCTGATTTACACAGTGGAATTCTTCTTATTATGGTATAGCTCTGTTTAGAGTGTATTTAGTAAATTGACTGAGACAAACATGCAGTACACCCAAAATGATTAAATCGACGTTAAATTTGTATATTTACAAATAACAGATTTAATAGTCATTTAGGTTTTAACAAGGCTTTAAAGAAATGAATAATTAGTTATAACAAAATTTTATCATCACTGTATTGATGGAGGGTTAGTTTTTAAAGGAGGTCACGTGGCAGCTTTTCTGGATTATTTAGCTGTCAGTGACGGTCCTGCTCCTTATGATGGTTTTGTTCTTGGTAGACTGATTACGCTCGTCGCTGGTCAAGGTTGTAGGGCGCAGCACGTTCACAGAAGTGTCAGGGAGTGTCTACAAAAATGGTCCCTCGTCTTACAACTCAGGCCACTTTTCCCTTCTTGTTCCAGATATAGTACCCTCAACTGGTACCACCAACAACTATGGTAAAAGAATAGAAACAAAACGCTCTCCTGAGTATTGCGTTTTCCGACACATAGCTATGGGTCCCTTTCTCCTATTCCACCAACCCATCTACCTCAGAATTTACCCACGATGAGAATTAAGCTTAATCCCTCGAGAGAAAACTTTCTTTACATTTAAATTGAATAGCTTTATATTTACCTTACATTCATATGAAAAGGTTAATAGTGTAGATAGAATATGTTTACATTAACATCTACACTGATTGGAAAGTGTTCACAATATAGATTGAATATGTTTTCATTTACACCTACACTGATTGAAAAGCTTTGAAACTTTGATTAAATTTAAAGTGCATATGTTTAAATAGACATTTACACTGGTTTGAACATGAAATATTATAATTAGAATGTACATCATTTCTTTCATCTTTCCCTCCTTGCTCCATATTGTGACGATATTGCCTCCCCTGCTTTGTAGTAGTAGTCCAACAGTGGCCAAAACTCACGAGTATCTATTATAGGCTTCAAGGGAGTCTATCTTTACACAAGATTACTCTTAGCAGAAATGTATATAGAAGAGTAGTAAAGCTTCTATCACATGGGAGTATTCAGAAGATATTCAGATAAGGGAAAACAATGATGGCTGTTGCTGAGCACGTTAATTATGCCAATACCTTTTATGAAGAATTTAGCAATTGTTTATTCTAGCTCGTTAAGCCCCCACTGCTGAGTTAATCAGTGGAATTATTATTATAAAATATATATAGCTCTGTTTAGATGGGGTGTAGTAATTTGACTGAGACAAACATGCAATAACTTTAAAATGATTAAATCGAAGTTACATTTGTAACATTACAAATACCAAAATTTAATAATCACTTTAGGTTTTAACAGTTGGAAAATAATTTGAATATTTATGAAAAGGTTTTCATCGCTTAAATGGTTTTTTATAAGAAGTTCAAGTGGGAGCATGTAGGTTAACTTAGCAGTCAATGATGATTCTAATCCTCCTTATAGGTTGGTTCTTTTCACTCTGCTCGTGCTCGTCTCTGGTCAAAGTTCAGGCTCCGCACGCTCCCAGAACGTCAAGGAGTAACGGCCAAGCTGGTTCTGCGTCTGTCTATAAGACCCTCTTATGATGGCGTCTCGCACAACGTCAGTCCACTTCTACCTTCACTTGGTTTCAGAGATAGTACTTTCTCCTGGTATCACCAGTAACTATGATAGAAGAATAGAAACGAATGCTCTTCTGAGTATTGCGTTTTCCAACCCATAATTATGGGTTCCTATCTTCCCTTACCACCATCCCATGTCAGAATTTACCCTCGATGAGAATTAAATTTAATCCCTCGGGATAAAACTTCCTTTACATTTAAACTGTATAGCTTTAGCTTTACATTACATTTAAATGAAAAGGTTAAACGTACAGATATAATATGGTTTACATTTCCATCTCCAATGTTTGAAAAAGTGTTCACAATATAAATTCATTTATGTTTCATTTATGAGTACACTTGTTGAAAAGTTTGAAACTTCCATTACTTTAAAATGAATATTTGTTGTCGTTTACATTTACACTGAGTGAAAAGCTTTGAAACTGTAAGTATTATTCTTAGAATGTACATCATTTCTTTTATATTTCCCTCCCTGCTCCATGGGGAACCTGACTCTACTTTATGCTTTTAGTTCTCTTTACGAAACTATCAATAAAGCAATCACCAGCCCGTGCAGTGGTAGTTCATGAATCATCATTCTAGATACTGAGGTTGTCAGCCTCAAATGACTTTGACTTCCAATAGCGAGTTTCACACATTAAACTTCACATGGTAACATATACATATATATGTTAGTTCACATGTTAGTAATAAAATATGAAATGTAAATCTTAACTTATGACAATCTTGGCTACAGACTTGTTGCTCAGATGAATAAAAGAGACGAATCGTTCTCTTACACGCGTCTGGATGTCATAAGTTCCGCCTCGTGCACGGGTTATCCTGTGTCTCGCCAGACAAATCTGGTTCTATTCAGCACTCCTGCCCAACCCAAGCTTGGATAAACAGTCACCGTCGCTTGAAAAGATGGTCAGACAGATTATGCGATAAAATATTGTCGCTGACCGTCTAATAACCTGGCGTAACTTAACACGTCTTCGTGAAGCGTGAATGCGACACAATAAGATAAGAATTACTCCCGTAGCAAATACTGCCATAGGGGAGTGGCGTGTTAGAGACTTTCCCCATGCTATGTCCAGCATAAAGAGTAAAATGTATGAAAGGGAAAATTGAAATGTCAAATGAAAGCGATCGGAGAGAAACATGAAGACGAAGAAACGATACTGCCGTAGGGCTGGAGGTGTGAGAGATCACACAAAAGGACGGGGACATACATTTCGTCACACATATGGAAATTGGGACTACCTTTGCTTTTTAGTTCTCTTTAAGAAACTAGCAATACAGCAGTCACCAGCCCTTGCAGTGGTGGTTCATGAATTCATCATTCTATATGATGAGGTTGCCAGCCTCAAATGACTTGGACATCCATTTAGCAATTTTCACATATCAATATTCACGTGGCAATATATATATATATATATATATATATATATATATATATATATATATATATATATATATATATATATATATATATATATATACCTTGTATATATATATATATATATATATATATATATATATATATATATATATATATATATATATATATATTGTGGTAGGGTGGGCGAGATGATGATGGTGCAACTGCGATATGTGATCACTTTCTTGCACACTCGCAACCGACCCGATCAACAATAAAACTCTGATTCTAAGGCAGGGGCTGTATTTATTCATTCAACCCATTCAGTGACAACAAGCACATAAAGCAAACATTACACAAATAAAACAAAGCAAACAAAACACCCAGCCAGTGCTCAATTGCTAATGTGTTCAAGACATCTACAGATCGACTGTGGTTTCTTATTCTGGATTCTTTGGGGCGACTGATGAAGGGAAAGGCCTCTGCTGGCCCGCGCGCTTCATTATATAGGCCGCTAAACTTAACCGCTCACCAGAGTAGTGCGCGCCGTAGTAATTGGGCCACGCAAGTAACACACGCGATGGATGCTCTAGAAGGAGCGAAAACACAAATATAACACACAACTATTTCTAGGCTTTATTGTGGCCCAGTAATATATCTTCCTCTTGAAGATGTTGTGGTAAAAAGGCAGTGTACCACGGAGACAATGGAGATGACAAGATGGCGCTGTTACATATTCCCCGCCTGATTTTGTTGTCGTCCCGACAACAGCACTACCTCTGGCGCTTCAGCCGTAATCTCTCAGATCGTCTCGAGGCAGGACCCTCTATCTGCCTTTAGGATTGTAAGCTGTATTGCGGCTCTTGTGGACTCCATATATCCTGCACAGCTCTGCGACTATCGCTGATTCGAAGTTGCTGCCTTGATCAGAATGTATTCTCTGAGGAGCTCCGAGATACTGGAACCACTTCTCCACCAGGGCCTTGGTGACAGTGGTTGCTTTTTGGTCTCTTGTTGGTATGTCAATCGTGTACTTGCTGAACACATCTATCAGCACTAATATATTCTCAAACCCTTTGGAATCCCGCTCTAGCACGGTGAAATCCATTGCTACCACCTCGAGTGGCCTGGAGGCAATCAGGTTTCCAGATGGCCCATGAAACTTCAGTTGAGGTGCCTTGGCAATGTTACATCGGTTGCATCTGCGACAAAACACTTCAACATCAGCTGTGATGCCTACCCAGAAGCACCTACTTCTCAGCAACTGTAGCAGGCGCTCTCTTCCCTGATGGCCCACCCTGTGAGCAGAGTCCAGTATCCGTGGTTTCATGGACTCAGGTAATCCCAAGTTGTTTTATGCTGGATCCATCTGATCCCTTCACTGTCCGGTATAACAACCCATCTGTCACTTCGAGCCGGTTACTCTGATTAAGTAGTTTCCTTGCAGCCACGGGGATTTTTCGAGCATCTCTTCCTGCAGGTCTGGTGCCATTTTTTACAATCTTCTTAACCATCGCTACCACATCATCAGCTCCCTGGAAATTTATCAATTCCTCACGCGAATAGGTGGGAAATGCTTGAGTGGTTGCTGGTGCTGTAGGTGATTCGGCAGGTACCCTTTCACTGATATCTTTCTGGCTTGTTACTGCCATCAACCTTATCCCATGCAGTATCTGGGTAAACCCTCTGATAACCTCAGCTGTTATGCCACTTACTGCAACATCTGCATCATCCTCCAGTTCTTCGCCTGTCGTTTCAATAGGAAGGCGGGACAAAAAATCTGCATTTCCATTGGCTCTCGCTGCCCGATGTCGGATTGCGTAGTTAAACATAGCCATCTGGGCCATCCATCACTGCTCTATAGCTCCCAGTTTAGCTTTCTCCCAGAAGGCCAGACCCCTGTTGTCTGTAAATACCTCTACTTGTGATCCTAGCAGGTATCCTCTGAACTTCTCAGCCATGGCCCACTTAAGACCTAGCAGTTCCAGCCTCATACTGCTTTTTTAGTTTCTTTCAGAGGGTCGAAGTGTGCGACTTGCATATGCCAAGACTTTCTTTGTTCCATCTTGCACTTGTGAAAGAATTGCTCCTAATCCTTCATATGATGTATCTACCTCCAGGATATATGGTAGCGAGAAGTTAGGGAACCCTAGTAGCGGTGTGGAGGTTAGTGCCTTTTTCAGTGTCTCAAAGGCTACAACACACTCTTCGGTCCACAACTCTCCTATGGGTGACTTACTCCGTCTTTTAATCTGCATGCCTTGATTGAGCGCAGCTACTAAATCATGTAGCGGTTTGGCAATCTTTGCAAAGCCCGGCACAAATCTGCGGTAGTAACTGGCTGTCACAGAGAGTTATGATCATTAAATTCTCTATACACTCTTCTTTTCTTCACCGTGTCCTCTATTTTATTATCACTCTTTTATCCTTTTTGTAATTTTTCGCATTCGTTCGTTTGCGACTTAAACATTACTATTTTCCCATTCAAACTTTCGCCGAGTGTCTGTTCTCATTTAGAAACGCACTAGTGATGTTATTACGTAGATGCCAGGCTCGGGAGGTTATTGCGTAGTGGACGAAACTGTGAATATTCGCTTTCGCCAGACCTATAGGCGACATTTTGTCTGCATTTTCACCTGCCACAACGAATTGCATCGGCTGAGCGCTCAGGTGAGGCGCGATAACCGACATCTCCTCGGCGCAGTTTGAGACATTTGTCTGGAAATCCCAGCTGACAAGGCACTCACTGTTGGCCCTGGTCAGCGTGAATTGTGAAAACGCACGAGCGTCAGTTCATGGTAGTCTTCTAGTTTATGAAAGGTGTTTAAGAATGAGAAGGGGAGATTATTTCGTTTTGCGAAATAACTTGGGACCCCTTTGTCCTGGTTTAAGATATTTACCAGAATGTTAAACTTTATTTTCATTCAGTCCTCAAAATTCGCAGTAGACAGGTGATAAGGGTGGATTTGGTGATGCTTACTGGCCACTATGAACGTTGCAGTAGTATGTCCAAATCGTTGCTAAAATGTAGCCAAATGTATGGTACCACCCCTATTGACACCAGGTAAGTAATAGACTGAAGGGCAAGGTGTCTTGTCTAATTTGTTGTTGTTGTTGTGGGTGTAGATGGGATGAAACTTCACAGATCTACAAAAACATGAGGTATGACGTGGAAGTCATAAAAGTGCGAAACTGCTGCGGACGTTTCCATCATTTATTTGGACGCCACAAGCACAGATAATGTTACATAAATCATAGACATCAATAGTTCAATGTATTCAGCATTCTAAAGCTTCTTCATGAATCTGCATCAAAATCCTGCAACTGTGTCAGCTGCATATCATCAATGTTCATTAAATAATAATCAATACTCCTCTGACGCTGGCAGATCAGATGTACAAGATAAGTCTATTATTGTCCACACGAGAATAGCATTTCAGGAGTACAGGTCAAGCTGACCTTTATAGCATCCCTAAGTCTAACCCTCGACATAGGTGCAATCGCTGGCGTAGCGAAAATCCTAGAACATAATAATTGTTCCCTGGGCCTAGAGCGACCCGTGTATATATATATATATATATATATATATATATATATATATATATATATATATATATATATATATATATATATATATATATATATATATATATATATATATATATCTCAGGTATAAAGATACCGGTGGTGAAATTTCCTAGTAAAAGGACCTCTCCATTCTGTAACACACAAGCGAGCAGAGATCGACAAAATGTCTAACATCTAGGTAGATCATAGAGTTCAATAAAGGAGGTATTACCTTTCTTCAGAATCAACACCACAAAAAATACGCCTCCAGGCGGTTTTGAATCATATAGGGAAAGCCTCGTTAGCTAACTAACTCACAGGAGGACTTTAGAATTCCCTAACAAAATCACAGACGCAGAAGCGTCCTATCTCTGCTCAGTACATCTCGTCGAATCCCTGGGCGGAAGACGATTCTAACTTTCTTAAAGTTTAGACATGCGCAGAACGCATACATCTGACTAACACTCACAACGAAACGATGAAGGAACCATTTCAACAAAGCTATGTTCAGAAATCACGCCTTATATGGACATGGGAATAAAACTCAACCCTAGTTTTAATCATTCCAAGAAATTATTGACTGATACTACCGTATAAGGAGACATCGTTCGAATAAATGAATCAGCGAGTCAAGACACAAGATAAGATAACAAACGAGTCAACCAACAAGAGAAAGTAACCCCCATAGTAAAATGTACCCATTGTTTAACAAAGGTTATCTGCCTTAGATCACAAAAAATTTAAAGTGTACAATTCACACCGATTAATTACACACAGTCTAAGGAAAAAATTCTGTGCGCAACATTACAGCACCCCCCGGGAAAAAAATTAAACATTTTTTTTTAAAATCCAAGAGCCAGAAATAACAGGCTCGTAACGCACGTATGATGCGCGGATATAATGCCTAATATGAGGCTAGCTCGACGCATGGAGCGTTAGCTGAGATTATATCTCAGATTCTTAGAGAAAAAATTTCCCTAAGTGTACACGTATATTCCAGGGAGGTGCCACCAACATACGCCACATGATGGCAACATCATAATGTAAGCAAAATTATACTGACATAAATACAAATATGTTATCATAGTATGAAGTGTAATTAACTACACATTTGAAACAAAAAATACATTATACAATCATACAATGTATTACTAATCAATACTAATAAATCAGATGTTCCTCTTAGACATGGATATAATCGTTCCACCGCAGGTAAGAACTTGACATACTTCATGGTTGACATAATGTCCATACTCTCGCAGACGTCAATGATGTGCTGCGAAAATATCAATAACACAAATCTTCATGGTATATGCTAAATTTCTTAATACAGTAATCAAAATATAATATATAAATTGTGGCCATGTGAGCTTTTGGCCCGTATATTGCTAACTAAACCTTCTTTCGTTATACCAAAATCAGTAACAGAACAAGGCAATTACAATGCTATAAATTCCCAAAATGAGCACATATGTGCTAATATATCCTTATAGTAGAGAACTGTTATAGATCTCGACGTTTAACAGGGAATATATATGACAGAAGAATTAAGTGGAATCATGTGGGCATCTAGACAGAATGTCTGCCATCACATTATCCGAACAACGGATAGCTCGCACCGTGAAATGAAAGGGTTGAAGAGCTATGGCATATCGAGTGGACCTCGAGCTCTTCAAGTTTTTGCTCTGAATAGCAGTAAGCGCTTTCTGGTCGGTTTCCACAATGAAATGTGCGCCTAGAAGGAATCTTTGCAACTTGAGAATTGACCAAACCATAGCCAATAATTCACGGTCTAAAACCGAGTAATTCCTCTCTGCAGCATTTAATTTCCTAGAGATATACATCACCGGATGCAGAGTATCAGAATACTCCTGCATTAGTGCTGCCCCAATCCCAGTGGACGAGGCGTCACTTCGAAGAACAAAAGTCTTCTCAATAGTAGGTAACCTAAGGATAGGTGGAGATGAAAATAGAGTTTTAATCTGGTCCAATGAGGATTGACATTCTTGAGACCAGCGGATCAGATTAGGCGATCCTTTCTTCAATAAAGTAGAAAGAGGTGCCATAATGGAGGACAGATTCGGAATGAATCGTCCGTAAAATTGTATCAAACCTAAGAGACTACGCACTTGATTTTTCGTCTTAGGGACAGAAATGTTAAGTATTTTTGAAACATTGTGGTCCTCTGTCTTTAAAAGACCATGACCAACACGATGACCCAGGAAAGAAATCTCACTAAATCCTATACAGGCTTTAGAGGGTTTTGCAGTCAAGTTATACTCGCGAAGAGTAGACAGCAATTCGTATAAAACCAAATAGTGATCTTCCCAGGAATCACTGAAGAGACAGATATCGTCTAAGTATGCTATGACATCTGTACGATATGCAAGAATTCGACGCATCATGCGTACGAATGTAGCAGGGGCGTTCATAAGACCGAAAGGCATGAAATTCCATTGGAATAAACCCTTAGGTGTAGAAAAAGCAGTAAAAGGTTTGGCTCGTTCAGTTAACGGAACTTGCCAATAACCTTTCGATAAGTCGAGTTTGGTAAAGAATTTAGAATTAGAAAGTTTGTTTAGTAGCTCTTCCAATGAAGGCATAGGTTCAGCATCGAACTTCGTAACTTGGTTCAATTTGCGATAATCTACGCAAATGCGAATGTTATTATCCTTCTTTCGAACAATAACCATAGACGAAGAGTATGCTGAAGTGGATGGTTCAATGATTTCCAATCGTATCATTTCATCCAATTCTTTTTCGACTTGTGACTGAAAATGGATAGGTATCGGATAGGGTCTGACTCTGATAGGATTATGGTCAGTTAGTATTATGTCATGTTCAATGACATGTGTGTGTCCCGGGATGTCGGTAAGGACATCCTGAAATGTTTGTAACATCGAAGAAACTTGTCGATGTTCCTCAGCGGAAAGATTAGGAGAAACGGAAACGTTTTTCCAAGATTCCGTTGAATGAAGTGGGATCACAGGAAGTGGAAGATTGACATCAGAAAAAGTAGTTTCTTCATCCTGTATAACTGACAGGGATGAGTAATGACCATGAGGTACTGGAGAATTGTCCGTTGCCTGGAAAATAGGCTGCAAATAGTCAGGTCTTTCATGAAATTCCGTGAGCATATTTATGTGGAAAGTTTTATGCTTTCCATCAATATCGACAACATAGTCGACATCGGAAATTTTAGAGACTATTGCATACGGACCTTTCCATGCAATAAGAAGTCTGTTCTCCCTTGACGGAAGAAGAACGAGTGCTTTGTCACCTGGACAAAGTTGTCGTAGACATCTATTTTTATTTGCAAACTGCCTTGCCTTTTCTTTAGCAAATTCGGATGAAGAAGTTGCTAGTTTGCATGCCTCGATGATATTTTGCCTAAGAGCAATGACATACTCGTAAGAAGATTGAGTCTCATCGCTAATATTATCGGCAGTGTTAAGATCGGGGAGTAAAGACATAGGGCCGCGCGGTTGCGCGCCAAAGACAAGTTCAAAAGGAGAAAACCCTGTGTGTTCATTGGGGACCTCTCTATAAGCAAAGAGAGCCGCGGGTAAAACCCTGTCCCAATCCTGAGGATGATCCTCAGTTATCTTCCCAAGTAAAGTTTTTAGTGTCCTATTCAAACGCTCAACTAACCCATTAGACATTGGGTGATAGATACTGCTGAGAGACCTTTTAATATGTAGCATAGACATTACCTGTGACATAGTGTCGGATATAAGTTGAGTGCCATGGTCTGACAATATTTCTCCGGGGAATCCCAAGCGAGAAAATATTAGCCAAAGAGCGTCTGCGATATCGGCAGTGGAGATGCTCTTGAGAGGTATAGCCTCTGGCCAACGTGTGCACATATCGACACATGTAGGGATAAATTGATGTCCTCTGGCCGACTTGATCCTAAAAGGACCGATAATATCTATTGCCATTTTCTGAAAAGGGCGAATAGGAATGTCAGCAGCCTGGATAGGCGCAGCATGTCGTGGTCCTTTCGATTCGACCTCCTGACACCCTTTGCAAGAACGACAGTAAATTCGTATGTCCTTGCTCACAAATGGCCAAAAGAAAGCCGCGAGAACCCTTGACTTTGTACGGGAAAAACCCATATGTCCAGCACATTGCGAGTCATGAGCATGTTGCAATATTTGCAATCTCATACTCTTAGGCACAAGAATTTGTGAATGAGTGGACGTAGACGAGTCTTGTACCATACGCACAAGTATGCCGTTCTTCGTAGAAATCCAAGACTTTCTATTAGTATTCTGATTTGAATCACCTTTTTTTGCTAGAATGAAGAATTTTTGTAAAGAAGGATCTTCTTCTTGCAATTTTATAAATGAGACACGTGAAATAATCAAGTGACTATTTTGGCTATCTACTTCATTATTATCAGTTAATGAAGTTTGAGGTGGATCCAGAGCATGTGCTCTTGTGACCACCGCATTGATAGCTTCAATGTTTTGCTCTTCCCAAACAGCAATCTGCTGTGGGGTACATTCCCTAACTCCGTGAATACGGCCAATAATAAGGTCCGCAATAGGATTTGGAAGGAGACACGCGTGGACATCTCCCGTAAAGAAGGGAGTAGAAATATGTATTATGGCAGTAGGATACTTTTCCAAAGTGCCACCAAATGTTACACATTTGATGACCTTTCCTGTAGCACAGGATGGATTTACAAGAGATTGCCTAACACCAATAGTAGTACATCCAGAATCAAATAGAACTGAGACTGGATTACTATTTACAAGACCCTTATGTAGAATAAGAGAACCTCTCCCGTCATGCGCAACAGCAGCAGGAAGAGCGGGAAGAGGATGACCACAGCTTAAAGGAGTTACGGTAGTCGGTTCGAACAAAGTACTGCATTGGGGACATTTAGTTGCCCTACTAAAGTCAAAGGCAGAACATGTGATAGCACTAGAGTTTTTATCATCATCACCTTGTTTACATGCTCCCTGAGACTCCTGCTGTACAGAGTTTGCCTGTTGATATCTCTTTCTTTTATGTTGCGATCTACCGCGACCATTATTGCCTCTGCAATTATCATTAAACTCCCTACTGTAATTGTTATCCTGGTTTGAATTCCAGTTTCCATAACTGTCATTACCATTTCTATACTGTTGAGAACCTCTATTATATTGGTTTTGAGGTCTCCGCGAAAAATAGTTTCCTCTATACTGACTACCATTGCGAAAATGTCTAAAATTATTGGGAGTAGTACACCGTGGAGTATCAGCTTGTCTCCTGTTCTGCGAAGAAGAATCACCCTGAAATTGATTGCTATGATTCTGAGCATAATTACGGTTACTCTTCTTATTAAAATTTTGTTCGCTACCCTGAAATTTACGCATGAAATTTGGGCCATAAGGTGCTGCCGAAGCAACTGGCAGACCTTCTTTTACTTCAGAGTTGCTAATGGTTACGTGAGGATGCGCAGTGACATACTGGCAACAGTATTCTTCCATTTCTTTTATGTTTTTAGGCTTACGCTCATGAAAAAAGAAAGAAAAGCTTCATTGACAGAAGACATAACCTTGTCTCTAAGTAGTAAGTCCATAAGTGCTTCATATGTATGTTCTGTCTTAGACAGCTCAACCCATCGTGAAAAAGTAAGACGTATCTTTGAAATGAATTCAGAGAATTCAACTCCAGTATCTGGCAACACATTTTTAAATTGAAGACGATAGCCGTCTTCGTTAAGTTGGTACTTCTTTAACAAGACTGCCCTGATAACCTCATAATTGTTCTTATCAGGCTCATCTACCATACTTAACATACTCAAAGTATCACCTCTAAGTAAATTGGACAATTGATAAACATACAGTGATTTATCTATGTTATGTGTTTTACATGCACGTTCGAATCTATCCAGATAAAACGTTATATCGTCACTGGAAGCATTGAATACAGGTAGTTTAATCTTAAAAGTACTTGCATTGAACTTATCTGACACCCTATTTGCATCATTAGCATTACCAGTGTTCAACAATTTCAACTTTTCTAACTCCAAAGCTAAGAGTTTTTCTTCATGCTCCATTTTTGCTTTTCTCTCATCAGCCTCTCTTTGTAACTTTTTCTCTTAAGCCTCTCTTTGTAACTTTTTCTCTTCAGCCTCTCTTTGTAACTTTTTCTCTTCAGCTTCTTTTTCAAGTCTTTTATTTTCAGCCTCTTTTTCAAGTCTTTTATTTTCAGCCTCTTTGTCCAATCTTCTCTCCTCAGCTTCAGCTTCTCTTTTCTGTTTTTCCATTTCCATTTGGAATCTCCTTTCATCCACCTGCATCTGCAATTTCTTTTGTCCAGCTTCCATTTCCATTTTTTTCTCTTCCACCTTTAATGCTTTATCATATTGAGTAGTCGCATATTCTTCCAATTTATCACCTGTCTTACCAAGGGATTTCCCTTGCTCAATAAAGTACTCAAGTGTAGACATGATGTCTAATATTATGAGTCCAAATCCTGAAATAATTAATTATCTTATTTCAACCTTAATAGTAACAAGACTTAAATAAAGTACTTGTATAATCACAATGTTTTTCCCAATCTCTATGGGAAACAAGTCTTTGACAAAGAACTTGTATTATCAAATGTATAATAATATCACCAGTCACTTCTTAATCATCAGGGCACTACACAAATTAGTGCATAAACACAAATACATCAGTTATTTATCATAACTGCACTACATAGGTAATAGTGCATGAGTAAATCCACCAGTTAGTTATGATAAGTGCACTATACAAACAATAGTGCATGAGCAAATATGTAACAATAGTGAAAGCTAACTATGCAAGAACTATGTAAACAATAACAAAGATCGAAGACAATGTAAACAATAACAAAGATCAAAGACAATACGAAAACATTCGCAAAAGTCAACTAAATAAACAGCGAAAACTAAAAGAAAATATCACAAAGAATGTGATGACAAAGGCGAAAAATGTAAACAAACAAATGACGTCACAATGTATAAACAAAAATGGTGTAAAGAACTAAATAATAGAAAAGAGGAAACCTACAAATACAAACAAATCAAAACAAAACTAAAGAATGCGAAAAAATACCGAAAACAAAACTGCACATGTCATCACAACTAACCAAAATAGCAACAGATGTTGCATGCAAATTTTCAATTAAGAAAATTGCTCCTACCAGAACGCTATCATAAGACTTCTATGACGGGGTATCTCTTATGATAGTCACCTACCCAACCAGCCCGCTGAAATATAAACATATAAATATACAAATAACATATAACATGTAAACATGTAGCAAAAAGTGTGTGAAAGTATAGAAGGCTCAGTTAGAATATAAGGGCACAGTTCACAAACAAAACAGGCCACTTAACTTCTATATGTCCAAACGTCAGCACGGTGCAGAACAGGTTGCGATCAGCATTCTGAGGATAAATGATCCAACGTTGATCGACAACTACTCCCATAAATAGCCATGGCGCAGGAAATGAGCTTCTGATACTGGAAATGTTGTTTCGGCACTTGTCCTTCTTCCTTACAATGCTCGGCACTTGATCCTCTAACTGCAGTATGAGTAAATCGCTTCAATCGGCACTTGACCTTCTGAAAGCTATGAAATCAATAAACTGTCGGGCAGCGCCGGGTACTTTCACAATATAGCGGACATGCTACACGTCATTGTAGATGTTGTATCTTGCAGGAAGTATCGTTCACGAACTTGCATCTTGTAGAATGAATGGGTTTGTTGACCCCCGTGAGTGCTGGAACCAGTTGAACCCAGCTATTGGCCACCATAAAATGATAAGGGTGGATTTGGTGATGCTTACTGGCCACTATGAACGTTGCAGTAGTATGTCCAAATCGTTGCTAAAATGTAGCCAAATGTATGGTACCACCCCTATTGACACCAGGTAAGTAATAGACTGAAGTGCAAGGTGTCTTGTCTGGTTTGTTGTTGTTGTTGTGGGTGTAGATGGGATGAAGCTTCACAGATCTACAAAAACATGAGGTATGACGTGGAAGTCATAAAAGTGCGAAACTGCTGCGGACGTTTCCATCATTTATTTGGACGCCACAAGCACAGATAATGTTACATAAATCATAGACATCAATAGTTCAATGTATTCAGCATTCTAAAGCTTCTTCATGAATCTGCATCAAAATCCTGCAACTGTGTCAGCTGCATATCATCAATGTTCATTAAATAATAATCAATACTCCTCTGACGCTGGCAGATCAGATGTACAAGATAAGTCTATTATTGTCCACACGAGAATAGCATTTCAGGAGTACAGGTCAAGCTGACCTTTATAGCATCCCTAAGTCTAACCCTCGACATAGGTGCAATCGCTGGCGTAGCGAAAATCCTAGAACATAATAATTGTTCCCTGGGCCTATATATATATATATATATTAATTTTACTGCTAAATAATCAGACGAGAATAATTTTTCTAAACTAACTTATAAATGCTAGATGCCTCATGAGTGTTGACGGAATACGTAGGTATTCCTAATTCATGATGATGGATTTTTATATATATAATTTATTTCACGGGTCACCCACGTTGTAACTTCCTTTATGCAAGTTATTGCTAACAATATTTTCCCTTAGAATAAAGCAGAGTATCAAGTCTGTCCATACCTTAACAGGGGGAAACCATAGACTCAATCATATGTATCTGTAACTCTTTGGGGTTATCACTTTCTTCTAACGGGACTGTGAGCTATATATATACAGGGGAAGGACCATACAAACGGGTCTATCACTATTGTAGCATTCCTTGATTTTTATGACTATGTGTACATGCTTTTGATGTATTTTATATGTTGTGATGTAAGTTTACTATGATAATTAAACTATACCTACATTTATTTCAGTGTGGTGGTCAGTTCGTTCCCATAATATCTATATAATCCGTGTTATAGTTTTCCCACGTCGGTGTGTCTAACTGTCGTCACTTGTATGTGCGGGCACGTGAGTGGATAGAGATATATTAATATATACATAATTTTTATAGACTGTCTGACTCCTCTGGATCTGTTGTAGAAGATAGGCGGAAAGAGAGAGAGATTCTCGATTTCCGGGACAGCCTCTATAAATTTCTACCATCTCACTCGTGGAAATCTATTTCTATTTACTACCTCTCACTGTGACTATCACTTATTCTAATCTATTCAGAAGGGACCAACCCAAGTCTTATTTTTCCTATCAAAAATCTACGACACTGGCCAATCCCAAGAATGACCGTAACTAAGTCTGGGACCGCGGTACAGGGGCCTCTTGAACAGCCTTCACCTTGTATTCCACAGCTCCTATTCCTTCTGCTGATATAGTGCGCCAAGAATTCAATCGTAGTCCTTGTAGCAAAATCTTCGAGAATAATCGCTCATTTCAGTAGGATTTTAGTCATAAAAGGATAATAAATACAACAGCGCTATTGTGTCTGACGGTGATGCTCTCACACGCCAGCATAGCGTTGTAATTTGTGCCTTGGAACGGCTTAGAACTGACCCCCCCCGTTTAAACCTACTAGCTTTCTTTGTGACGTACATTTTTAACATTTTGCCCGATTTGATAGAGACTGTGGCAAGACTTACAACTAACGCTTTGGCGGAAGTGTGCCGCCAAATAACTATCTGAATTAACGTATTCTGTCAACTTTAACGCAAAATTTAGTAGTGATCCTTACATTTTTTGGTAGTGTAACACGGAAAAATACAAATTATTAACGCCAATTTTTAACCTGCCGCGCACAACCCCGCTTCGCTGACACAGTCTGCCATGCATATATACACACTGCGGAAAAGCCAGCCAAAGCAAAACACGCAGACAATTTTATTTTCATCCTCGCGGTAGCATTTCTGACGTAACTGAAACAAGTTAGTTATTTGAAAAAAATACATGCTAGCGAGATGAAGGAGAGGAAAGATGGCGGTCTTGTGCAAAATTTTATTTGACGATTGACTATGACAAAAAATGAAAATTTAAACCATTATGAAACTGCCCATAAAAATTATATGGTAGTATAACGTAGAGTTCACTGAGCAAGAATGTACTTTAAATAATATGATAGTCCCAGTATTAGATAAGTTATTGAGAAAATACTAATAACTACGGACGCTAGACCAGACAGACTGTCGTTCCGGCTTTGTTTTTTTTTAACGTTAGTGGGGACGCGAGTTTGAAAAATAGCAGGGAGGTACATTCAAATTCGCTTGGGTAAAAAGAGTATGAACGGAAAAGGGGAGCGGTAGGAAAAATGTAATCCTAAACGAAACATCTTTTGTATTGGGCATAACTAAAGCAGACTGGCCAATCGACTACCAGACGCAGAAATTGTTTGCAATTATTTTGTTTTTTCATAAAAACTGCATTTGAATTCAAGTAGTCGCACGTTTTTGATTGGCCAGTGCTAGTAAATATTAGCAAAAGGCTTTGATTATTCATTGCCAGTCAAACTAAAATTTTCATTCAGATACGCTGAGAAGCAGCTGTGTTAACTTTAAACTTAAATAAATAAGAAATTCACAGTCTGTGCAGTTCGGAGGAAGCTGAGGCCATTTCTTCTAAAGTCAGCGTCATTTGTTTATATTTTCTTGAATTGTGGTAAGGATGCTTTATGAATTAATATGTTTATTCCAACTACCAAAGTTAGATACTGCTATAGGGGAAAGTGAAGGACATGCCGGGAGCAGACATTGTTGAGTCCTCACTTTGAAATGTATCTAACTGGTGTATGTTGTCATGATTATGTTGTCATATTATTATATTAGAATATATTAGTAAGC
The DNA here is from genome assembly GCA_024509875.1 of Oreohelix idahoensis. NCBI lineage: Eukaryota > Metazoa > Mollusca > Gastropoda > Stylommatophora > Oreohelicidae > Oreohelix > Oreohelix idahoensis. The sequence continues at coordinate 1,042,887 of JAMPIV010009186.1, read as the reverse complement.
CTCGGTGTTCAATGAACACTGTCTACATGCCTGAAGCAATTATATTTGAAAAGAAAAGAAGAGAAGATCATATCAAAGGAAATGTGGTTACTCCACATTATTGTATTGAGGAAAAGTATGTAAACGTACAGTGGCGTATCTGCCATAAGGATCTGAGGTGTGGTCACAGCAAGGTGGGAGTCATGTAGCCTTCGGGGCGAGTGCACCTGAAATGCACGCGAGGCTGACCCCATACCCACGTATGAAATTAAGTGTTAGAATAAGTGATCAGATGTAAAAGGCCAGGGTGTCCTTTTGTTGCAGAGGCTGTATTTCCTGTTGCCAGCTGGTGACAGGAAACCTGCTGAGTACGAATAACACCATCCAGTCTCCAACCAGTCGTTTATGCTGTCAAAGATAACAGTAGGAGCTTTGGCGGGTGGTGAAATTGAGACTTTCTGCAACGACACATTGTAATATCTTTCAACAAGGAATTCCAGGTGATGTGGTAAACATCTGGGCATAACTGACATTTTCTGGTAATAAACACTAGTATTGCGAAACAATACTCAGGAAGTTTATGGGGGTAGGATGAAACTACAGCCCTCATATACAGTGACTCTCCCTTTAGATGAATAAAGTGAAATCTATGAATATTTCCTACAGGAAAGACATATAAAAATATATATTAACTTTTTAGTTATTGGGCAAATTGCCCCAAAATTTTAATTGTTCTTTTCTGTAAACTATCTTGTCCTCATTTTCAAAGACCTGTCCAAACGATTTGACTGGACAGGCAAAATAAATTGTACAGAAAAGATTAATTTAAAAGAAAATTTTAACCACTGTTGTATTCACTTCCTCATAGAAAATTGAAGTGTTTTTGTGGGTGTACCATCATCTCATTTCTCCCCTAGACATTAGGTACATCATACACCATACACTAGAGCCACAAGAGTGACCGTGTGAGATCTAGGGAGGTAGCGTTAGGTACCCTGCACATAATTCATCATCATCTTTTAGAGTCAGGGGCCTACATGTGCTTGACCTCACACGGTTTATGCAGACACCAATTTCATTCTTTGTTAGGATACCATCATAACCTCCCCAGCAAAATCAACGTTGCTACATAATTGGTAGGCTTGTCCGGGCATTTGAATTTCTCCTAGTACTACATACATTGGGGTCTTGGGTTTAGCATTAACAACAGTCTAATTTTCCCAGGGAATCCCCATATATTATTACCCAAGATTTGGGAAGTGAAGAAAGTGTCAGAGCCCAGATTTAATTAAATAAATTTAAAATTAGCTAGAGATTTAGTTAGAACATTTTGTATTTATCAGAATGGCAGATCTGGCCAAGTTTCGCTCTGCGACTGTACAGACTGCTAAAGAGATGGGCATGGATGGACCAGAGCTGGTTCAATATGTAACTTCAGAATGCGACAAGTATATTGAAAGGGAGGATAGGAAGTTAGCAGAAGAAAGAAAATTACAGTTACAAATTGAGGCTGACAAAGAAATTAAGAGGTTGCAGATTGAGGCTGACAAGGAGGCTAGGGCATTGGAAGCAGAAGAAAAGAGACTGGCTGCAGAAAGAGAAGAAAAGAGTCTGGCTGCAGAAAGAGAAGCAGAAGAAAAGAGACTGGCTGCAGAAAGAGAAGCAGAAGAAAAGAGATTGGCTGCAGAAAGAGAAGAAAAGAGACTGGCTGCAGAAAGAGAAGCAGAAGAAAAGAGACTGGCTGCAGAAAGAGAAGAAAGAAGACAGGCTGCAGAAAGGGAAGCAGAAGATAAAAGATTACAGAGGGAGCATGAGTTGCGACTAAGGGAGTTAGAATTTTAAGGCCATGCTCCTGAAAATGGTGCCAGCCCCTTTGCCTCAGATGCCACTGCTAGTCAGGGAGCCTCAACCTCAGCTATGGGTTTTCATGTAGACCATTTTGTTGAGAAAGATGATGACATAGAAGGGTATTTAAGTAGGTGTAGAGTCGTGTTGTTGTTGTTAAGTAATGTCAACGGGCCACCACTGTAAAAGTGGGTTTATTATTGGGTCTCCAGCAAATATGTTAATGTTGATAGCTGTACAGTAATGATGACGACTAATTGGTTCTACTTATAGGCCACGCCCACCCGGGGCTATTTATAAATATGATACTACTGTCACTGCCTGGAATGTTCAAAAGTAAGTGTGTACTGATACATTCGTCCATCACAGTAACACACATAGGATTCATGGATCGTTGAACGATTGGTAACGTTTAAAGTACAGTTTATTTACGTTACAACACAGACGACGACATAGATGAAATAAAGCATAAAGTACATAGCATCGAGCCAATAAACTCATAAAGCTCCAACACTCCACACAGCTCAATTACAGCGCCTAGTGGCGCACACCTCATATAAGGTACACATTAACAATGTTCCTTAATAAACTGCATTCACCGCAGTTATAAATACGGCCTCCTACATATGGCCTCATCCAGAAAGACTGCTCACATCGCAGTACTATTAAATTCATCAAAATACTGGCCTTCTCATGTTTTCTCCATAGAGCTCAATTATAGAATAATGGTGCACTTCTCATAGAAGATGACCATAACGATTTTCCTCAAAAGACTACATCTCCCCTTTTCAGCAAAGGCTGCTCCACGGCAGTTGAATAATCATCGTCAGCGCTATCTCTTCTTAGAGCTCAATTATAACATAGTGGTGCACACAATATTCCTCAAAGGACTGCGTATCCAGCAGTCTGCAGTAATATAGCCTGCACACTATATGGCCTCCTAATCTCCTTCACAAAAATGTCTATGGCCTACAAAGTAATGTCTTTAAATCTCAGACTCTCCATAGCACTTAATTATAGATTAGTGGTGCACTTCTCTTACAACGTGCACAATAACAAAATCTCTTAAACGACTGCATCCACTACAGTTATAGATATCGAAGTAAATACTGTCTTCAGATAATCTAACACATGAAAGAATATTCAATACATGCATGAACAAAAGTCTCCACCGAGACGCACATTGTGGAAAAACACTCTAAACATCTTCACCGAACACTCGTCGGGAACACACACTTAGAGAAAACCCCAGGGTTGACTCCCTCAGTCAAACACCTAGAACGTGACTGCCCCGGGAAACACCTTTCCCGCCCAGTCACGAGACTTCGCTGTTCAACACCGCTCAGTCAATTCACGGACTAGCCGCGAGAACTATTCACAGTTCTACAATACAGAACAGCGCTCACGACGCTTTCTGTACACTCTAACTTCTATCATATATTTGTTTAACCAATTCACCGTTAATCAAGTCTACAAGTAATGTAACCCTTAATCTACTCTGTCCAACCCGTATACAAAGGATCACTTCCCTTTTTGACCTTAACAGTAGGTTTGAACTTTTAGCCACTACTTATGGGTTAGAAAGAGAAAGATGGGGGGTAAAGTTGTCTCAGGGTCTTCGGGGAACAGCTTATGAAGTGTTTTCCAAAATGAGCAGGGATGACCAAGACAACTATGACATGTTGAAGCAAGCTCTTCTGTTAAGATACGAAAAGAACGGAGAGTTTTATAGAAAGAAATTTAGGAATGCCAGGCTACTGTCGGGTGAGACCTATCAACAGTTCTCCGCCCGGTTGGAAACGTACATGGAGAAATGGGCTACTTTGGGGAAAACCCAAGATCTCAAGGAGATGATATTCATTGAACAGAAGAGAGAGTCCATGGCTCCAGACATGAGAAAGTTTCTCATGGAACAGGGTGCAGAGAGGCTGGGTGAGATAATAAATATTGCTGAGAGGTATCAGGCAGCCCAGGCAGAGGTAGCTGGCACAAAGAAGAAACCAGTAGATCAGTGTAAGGCCCCTCAAAACCATAATAAATTTGATAACAGAAATAAGCAGAACTTTGATAGGCCTCGAAATGATTTTAAGAATAGAGCCTCACATTTCAATGACAGAAGGAATGATGAAAGAAAACCTTTTCATCAAAGTAGATTATATTGTAGCCGGTGTAGAATGGAGAACCATAACACCGAAAATTGTAGAAAGAAACCTGTAGTAATGGCCACGCTTCAGGTCAGGTCGACTCCTAGAAAAGAGGAGGAACCACCAAAAACAATGTCTCGTAAACAGTGGAGAAAGGCACAGGCTGAAGATAGGTCACTGAAGCCGTGTTTTGAGAAACTCCAAAAACTCAATACCCCTCCTAGGAAAGGAGACTTCTATTTGGACGATGGACTGCTTTGCAGGGCGGATAAAGCAGGATTATCCGGGTGTGGACAGGTAGTAGTGCCATCGAAATATAGGGCACGAGTTATGAGACAAACACATGTTCTAGATGGTGAACACCAGAAGATGGGTACCACATGCCAAAGAACATCTGTGGGATATTTCTGGCCCGGAGAAGTTGAAGACATAAGAAAATTTGTCGAGGACTGCGAACAGTGCAACAAGAAAAATTCCACAGGGTGGAAAAATAATAACCAAATGCAAGAGAAGCATTATGGTAAACCTGGGCCAGAATATAAAGAGGGAACACCCACACGTGGGAAAATGAATCAGGACCTAGACACGCCACGTGGCAAACATAGGCCTGGAAATAAAAATAATTATAATAAGGTTGACCAAGGGGAATGGGAACCCCCTTTTCACAGACAGTCTTCACTCGAATGTTTTATAATGGCCACTATACAGCGAGTACAAAGAACTGTTATACCCCAGAATAAGCCGACAATCCCTCGGTCGGACTTATGTAAACGGGAGGAAGATAAAAGAGAGAGAAGATCTCTCACAATGAACTCAAAGTGCGGAGAAAACCCCACGAAAAGAATCGGTAGTGGTAGATTCCTGTGTGATGACACAAGGAAGAAACGTCCGCAAAACAAAGCTTCTAATGTAAAGGACCTGACGGGTGCCATGAAAAATAAGTATGAAAAATTAAAAGTCCACATGTAATTTGTTAAGGACCTGGACAGATGAGAAGGCAGAGGAGACTGTTACCTCATCATATCAATATGTGAACGAACTGACCACTCGTCTAAAAACTAGTTGGAAACTGGCAAATGATAATTTGAGACAAGCCAGGAAAAAGCATGCTGCTTATTATAATAAGAAAGCGAAGGATAGAGAACTTGCTGTCGGGGAGAAGGTACTTCTTCTATTGCAGGCAGCAACAATAAACTTCAGATCGGATGGCAAGGGCCATATACAGTTTTGGAAAAGGTATCCAGAACAAATTACAAGATAGACAAAAACGGAAAGGAAAAAGTCTATCATGTGAACCTTTTGAAGAAATATCTGGACAGACAAATCCAGGAAGGAACACATCTAATGGCCTTGTGTATCGCAACCGAAATGAAAAATGACCCGCTCCCCTCATTCGAATATCCACTGAAACCCAGTGAAACGTTTGCACAGGTGAAAATCAGTAATCCCCTGACAAAAGGACAGAGGGAGAAGGTTCAACAGGTCCTTGAAAAACATACAGATGTGTTAACGGATAAACCGGGGCACACACATTTGTTGGCATATGATATGAAACTACTAGACCCAGCACCTATCTGTATGAGGCCCTATTCTATTCCGTTCGCTAAGGAAAAAGCTTTGAAAGAGGAGATTGAATATTTGTTACAAGAAAGGATTATTTCTCACAGTGAGTCTCCTTATAGTTCCTGTGTGGTTTTGTTGCGGAAACCATCGGGAGAACATAGACTGTGCATAGATTACAGGAAACTGAATGCTGTCACAGAAGGTCAGGTGGATCCATTACCTGATACTACTCAACTTTTTTCCAGGCTGAACAAGGCAAAATATTTTTCTAAGGTGGATCTTAGCAAAGGCTATTACCAAATTCCAGTTAAGCCTGAGGTTCGACCTTATTTAGCCTTCAGCACCTCGGAAGGTCATTATGAGTTCAACATGTTACCATTTGGGTTAAAAAATGCCCCGAGTGTGTTTTCTAGGATGATGCAAAAATTGCTGGATCCCCTGAAAAATCCATGTATTTCGAATTTTATGGATGATATCCTCATTGCTACGGAAACATTTGAGTAACACGTTACCTCTTTGAATATGCTGTTTGATAGACTCAGAGAGGCTAACTTAACCGCTAGGCCAACAAAATGTTGTATTGGCTGTAAAGAGTTGGAATTCTTGGGACATACGGTACATCAGGGTAGTATGACCCCTGATCCCAAGAATCTGGAAAAATTTAAAAAAGCGCCTAGACCACAAACAAAAAAAGATGTGCGATCTTTCGTGTCGTTGTGTGGTTTCTACCAAAAGTACATTAAACATTTTAACTCTATATGTGCTCCACTGACGGATTTAACTCGCAAAGGTCAACCTGATACTATAATTTTGTCCGCACAGTGTGAATTGGCTTACCAGGAGTTAAAACAAAAACTCACAAGCAGGCCAGTATTGCAATTGCCTGACTTGAATAAAGAATTTGTCGTGAGAAGTGACGCAAGCAATGTGGGCCTAGGCGCTACATTGTTGCAAAGGTCCTCCTCACAAGATGGAGAATTGAACCCAGTCGCTTATGCTAGCCGCAAGTTGAACAAGGCGGAAAAAAATTACTCAACAAGTGAAAAAGAATGTCTCGCTTTGATATGGGCGATAAAGAAATTCCAGATTTATTTATATGGCAGGACATTTGTGGTCCAAACGGATCATTCACCACTCGTGTTCTTGTCACAGGCCAAGCATAAAAATTCCAGATTATTGAGATGGTCTTTATTATTGCAGCCATACTCATTTCTGATAGAATATATCCCCGGCCCTAAGAACATAGGTGCAGACTTTTTGAGCAGACATCCTTGTGATGAAGATCAGAAAAACGCATAAGACTTTATTGAGCTAAGTTATCTCGCAGATTATAACCTGCAAATGAATGCATGTTTTAGGATAGAACGGGGAGGTGTGTAGTAAAATCTGCGAAAATAATCGCTCATTTCAGTAGGATTTGTCATAAAAGGATAATAAATACAACAGCGCTATTGTGTCTGATGGTGATGCTCTCACACGCCAGCATAGCGTTGAATTTTGTGCCTTGGAACGGCTTAGAACCGTATTTTAGTTAGAACGACCCCCCCCCCCCGTTTATCGCGGCCTACTCGCTTTCTTGTGACGTACATTTTTAACATTTGCCCGATTTGATAGAGGACTGTGGCAAGACTTACAATTTAACGCTTTGGTGGAAGTGTTGCCGTTCAAATAACTATCTGAATTAACGTATTCTGTCAACTTTAATGCAAAATTTAGTAGTAATCCTTACATTTTTTGGTAGTGTTACACGATACAATACAAATTATTAACGCCAATTTTTAACCTGCCGCGCACAACCCCGCTTCGCTGACACAGTCTGCCATGCATATATACACACTGCGGAAAAGCCAGCCAAAGCAAAACACGCAGACAATTTTATTTTCATTCTCGCGGTAGCATTTCTGACGTAACTGAAACAAGTTAGTTATTTGAAAAAAATACATGCTAGCGAGATGAAGGAGAGGAAAGATGGCGGTCTTGTGCAAAATTTTATTTGACGATTGACTATGACAAAAATTGAAAATTTAAACCATTATGAAACTGCCCATAAAAATTATATGGTAGTATAACGTAGAGTTCACTGAGCAAGAATGTACTTTAAATAATATGATAGTCCCAGTATTAGATAAGTTATTGAGAAAATACTAATAACTACGGACGCTAGACCAGACAGACTGTCGTTCCTGCTTTGTTTTTTTTTTTAACGTTAGTGGGGACGCGAGTTTGAAAAATAGCAGGGAGGTACATTCAAATTCGCTTGGGTAAAAAGAGTATGAACGGAAAAGGGGAGCGGTAGGAAAAATGTAATCCTAAACGAAACATCTTTTGTATTGGGCATAACTAAAGCAGACTGGCCAATCGACTACCAGACGCAGAAATTGTTTGCAATTATTTTGTTTTTTTCATAAAAACTGCATTTGAATTCAAGTAGTCGCACGTTTTTGATTGGCCAGTGCTAGTAAATATTAGCAAAAGGCTTTGATTATTCATTGCCAGTCAAACTAAATTTTCATTCAGATACGCTGAGAAACAGCTGTGTTAACTTTAAACTTAAATAAATAAGAAATTCACAGTCTGTGCAGTTCGGAGGAAGCTGAGGCCATTTCTTCTAAAGTCAGCGTCATTTGTTTATATTTTCTTGAATTGTGGTAATGATGCTTTATGAATTAATATGTTTATTCCAACTACCAAAGTTAGATACTGCTATGGGGGAAAGTGAAGGACATGCCGGGAGCAGACATTGTTGAGTCCTCACTTTGAAATGTATCTAACTGGTGTATGTTGTCATGATTATGTTGTCATATTATTATATTAGAATATATTAGTAAGCCTCGGTGTTCAATGAACACTGTCTACATGCCTGAAGCAATTATATTTGAAAAAGAAAAGAAGAGAAGATCATATCAAAGGAAATGTGGTTACTCCACATTATTGTATTGAGGAAAAGTATGTAAACGTACAGTGGCGTATCTGCCATAAGGATCTGAGGTGTGGTCACAGCAAGGTGGGAGTCATGTAGCATTCGGGGCGAGTGCACCTGAAATGCACGCGAGGCTGACCCCATACCCACGTATGAAATTAAGTGTTAGAATAAGTGATCAGATGTAAAAGGCCAGGGTGTCCTTTTGTTGCAGAGGCTGTATTTCCTGTTGCCAGCTGGTGACAGGAAACCTGCTGAGTACGAATAACACCATCCAGTCTTCAACCAGTCGTTTATGCTGTCAAAGATAACAGTAGGAGCTTTGGCGGGTGGTGAAATTGAGACTTTCTGCAACGACACATTGTAATATCTTTCAACAAGGAATCCCAGGTGATGTGGTAAACATCTGGGCATAACTGACATTTTCTGGTAATAAACACTAGTATTGCGAAACAATACTCAGGACGTTTATGGGGATAGGATGAAACTACAGCCCTCATATACAGTGACTCTCCCTTTAGATGAATAAAGTGAAATCTATGAATATTTCCTACAGGAAAGACATATATAAATATATATTAACTTTTTAGTTATTGGGCAAATTGCCCCAAAATTTTAATTGTTCTTTTCTGTAAACTATCTTGTCCTCATTTTCAAAGACCTGTCCAAACGATTTGACTGGACAGGCAAAATAAATTGTACAGAAAAGATTAATTTAAAAGAAAATTTTAACCACTGTTGTATTCACTTCCTCATAGAAAATTAAAGTGTTTTTGTGGGTGTACCATCATCTCATTTCTCCCCTAGACATTAGGTACATCATACACCATACACTAGAGCCACAAGAGTGACCGTGTGAGATCTAGGGAGGTAGCGTTAGGTACCCTGCACATAATTCATCATCATCTTTTAGAGTCAGGGGCCTACATGTGCTTGACCTCACACGGTTTATGCAGACACCAATTTCATTCTTTGTTAGGATACCATCATAACCTCCCCAGCAAAATCAACGTTGCTACAGTCCTAAACAGCTTACACTTTTCTCCATTCAACTTCAGCCCTAGCTGGCGTAGCTTAGAGAATACTTTCTCCAGTCGGCTCAAATGGTTAGTGAATTCAGCGGAGTACACTAAAATGTCATCAAGGTAGATGTAGTAAAGTAAATCTGTGTGACACCCCGCTCAAATTTCTCCGCTTAAAAATTAACTAACGTACTCCTAAAATCTATTAATAACTACCGCATTTGAAATTTGTCTCAAGGCCACCGTAAAATCAACCGCCAACAATTTGACTAAAGAATTTGAATTTTTCTACTACACCAAGTTAAAAAGGTTACTACCCCCAAACACCCCCCCCCCCTAATATTTATTAACAAACGGCGTAAAAATTAACAACCAATCGGATTGTTACCTCGTTTTATAGTGACGATAAAATTTCGGTTGGAGTGAGAAAAATGTCTAATACGCGTTTTTAACAAAAATTAAATAATTTATTCCTCAAAAACTAAAGAGAATTAAAAGGAAAGAGATATATGAAATTGTAGCGCTGATATTGATTAACATAATACCATAAGGATTTCCCATTAATAAAACTATCTTGACGTAGAAACATTTATTTTATTAATATTTTTAGTTCTGGAAAAAGCACAATTAATTATTTTAAAATTACACAGATGAAAACGGGGAGAAATAAATAAAGGAAACATGTAGGGGTAGATAGAGGACAGCTGGCTATTTAATAATCAATTTTGATATTAAAAATCGGTATATAAATAGCTGAGATATATAATATATAAATAAAATCAGACGAGCGAACACACTGAACAACGCTCAATGTTTATGGTCCAAAATTAGTTAATTTTTTTGACGCGTCTTTTGATTGGCTGGTTGGAATTGATAACTTTTAACCCTGCTTGAATAAGTCCGCCATTTGAGAAAAACTTAAGCACTGACAGGTTGAGAGCAGATGCAAAGCGTTGATGACAAATGCCTTTGCCGTCTGGATGACACAGCAGTCTGGAATTTATCCATTTACTGCTAGTCAATCCTGTGATTGTGTGATTATTCTTTACTTTCGGTAAGATAAATAAGTATTAGTATTTCATTGGCATGTAACTGGCCATAGACTGTGTGCCATATTTTGTTGTTCGACATTGCCAGTTGGAAGAGGTTACGACAGCCTAAGTAGGAAGTGCCTAAGCAGACTTAGAGGGAAGTGAAACTAATTTGTGTTTGAATATTGCCATAAAATCTTACGACTGTAAGTCCAGAGGTCACTAGCAATCTTCTGCAGTGCCACAATGTTCTAATGACACATGAAAACATACCTAGGATGTTTAAACAAAAGATTTAACAGGTCACAAGAAGAAAATTGTATATCCCAGCTGATTTTAGGGAGGACAATCAATGCTTAATGTGACAGGGGCGTTGCAGCCATATGGGAAGAAGAATGTAAACACAGGACGGAGTGAAGTCAAAGAAAATAGGGTCTGGTGCAAATGGTTTGCACACGTGACTGATCCCAGAAAATCTTATTATTGATTAGTTGTGGAATTGTTATAGCCAGCATTTTTTTTTTTTTTTTTTTTTTTTTTTTTTTTCGTACGCCCGCTAATACTCGAGGCGAAATCTCAGGTTATTATTAATTTCTAGCCTGACATTGATTTTACGTGAGTATCCCTTTTTCCTTGTATAGAGACAGGTGTCCCTCGCCATTCAGGCAGATACTCGCCGATTTCGGAGGTACCCATTAGAGCTGGGTCGGCTCAGGAGCCGCCAATCCCTGGTCGAGAACACCCCTTCAAATGTCATCGCCAGGTCTCGAGTTAATCCAGTCCAAATCCCGGTCGACGAAAAATCGTCAAATGCCGTCGCCCGGGTTTGATCCTGCATCACCCGGTCGCCAGAGCGGTGTTGTAACCACTACGCTAGCGCGGCTCACAATAGCCAGCATATAAAAGGGAGGGAATATCCTTCTTTTTCAGGGTTATATTGCCTATTACTTAGTGGTGGCAGGAAACCTGGTGCAGGCAGACCTTGTATACATTGAAGCCTCAGTAAAGCTGCATGCTGCATCTGTGGTCAGAAGTCAACTCTTGTGTTGACCTTGCATAGTCTGCAGTCATCCACCTCAGACAGGCTGTCAGGTCAAGTCCCTTTAAATGGACACATGATACCTCATTTTAACAATTTCCACAACCAGAACAGAAATTCCCGTGGGCGTGATGATACCAACAGACCCTCACATAATTGACTCTTGGTTATAGAAAGTATTAAATCAGACTGTGGGATACACATACGGTGACACTTTAATATACCAGTTATGGACAAAGGGTCCTCTTTATTTATTTATATGTTGTAAATAAAATTTTCTTGATTTGAAAACATTCCTGTCCCAAAAGAATTGAGGTACAGGGAAATAAAAAAATTGTAATATATTAATATAACTTTACCAACAGCCTTACTTACTTAACTTTTATTGAGTTAAAGTTATGTTTGACATTGTTCATACATCACAATAGATACATTACCCTAGACACTTACCACACAACATCACAGAGATTATTTTACACAGAGTGAGATTTTAGAGAGGTAGCGGATAGGGACCCTGAGAACATCATCATCATCAATTAGACTCAGGGAACTTACACAGCTGGACCTCACTTTGTTTACCCTTAGTGTAGTAACATCAATAACCTCTCACATACCACAGTACACTAGTATCAGCTGGAACACTAAATCATGCTTACTGCTCTGCATTAATCGTTGGAAGGTGCTGGCAGAGTTAGCTAAGCCCATAGGCATCCTGGTGTATTCATAAAGTCCAAAAGGGGTAGTTGTGGCGACAGGGTAGAAGAGAGGATAGATAGAAGAAATAAAAGAGAGTACTGTGGCCGTGATGGCGTGGTTGCATTTTTTATGTAGTGTTCGTATAGCGATTCAGATCACTGCCCTAACCAGTAGCAGTTGTTGTATGGTAATAAGAAAACGTCCTTCTCACAACAGACTATACCTTTCTCATACCAACAGTTGATCATCGATTTCACCCGAACAGCAGTAAAATATTCAACATCGAACTTTATTTACATAAGATAGCAAATGTTAAAGAATATGATGCGCCCAACCTTCCTCTTCAGGTTGGCAGACTTGTACAACAACATTTCAGTTGGAAATAAATCTCACTATCACTTTATCTCTCTCTCTCTTACTCTCTTTCTTTTTTCAGTCATCAAAATATCTCTAGTTGTTATTGTGGTCACAGTTTGAGAACCACTGTTGTAGAAATTTTATCTGCCATTTTATTCTTCATGCAAAAACATTGTCTCTCTTCTGTGGTGACTTAATTTCTACGTTCTGCTTAGTATATCTTAAAGAAACTGGCCTCACCGCCAGGACTGACACTTTACCAAGTCTGTCTTCTACTCCCTAACCTGTCAGCTTGTCTACTGAACTGCACTATTAGTAATTAGACCCAAAATGTTCAACGTACCTGGTTTGTTTCGAAATACACACTTTTTCTATCACTAACATCTTGTCCTCAGAAATAAAATGACGAAAAAGTGTCGTACACAATTATGGCAAGAATTGCGCTTGGGAGTCTGGGCGGTAGTCGCTTTTCCATCCCACAGAAAAACTACCAAAAACATTTATTGAGTTATCGACACGATATAACTCCCATTAGCTGCCACTACTTTCACTTTTTCCACTCACAGCAAAACTTCCTGACTTACGCTGAGCGCGTTCCAAATCATACTGACCAATCCCCGTTCTAACATTTTCCGTTCACTCCTAAAATGTGTTCATCCTACTACAACTTTCTCGTGCGTATTTTTTTCTTGCTCACTCACCAAAATTTACAAGGGACGTAATTCCAAGTTATCTCCCTTTGATGATTATACTCAGAAACCATACACTTCTCTTCTATTCTTATTACAAAAACTTTACATGCAAATTTGTCCCACCACAATTTTGGACTCTCTTAATATGCTTAACTCTAAACATAACTACTACATTTTCCAAGTGGAATTCACAGAGTTTCCTCCCTTTGCTCAAAGCATTCCTCTATACATATCACTTCCCTTCAACAAAGACGAACAGTCTCCTAACAACTCCATTCATTTTTTCCAAACCATTTTTCTACACTCACGTACTTTTCTGAAACCAAACCACCGTTCACAGTACCAATCTCTTCCACGGTGTCTTTTGGCTCGCTGTAGGTGATAGTCTGACACTTGTAGGAAGAAATGTTTCAGGAGACTGAAATTTAAACTCTTCTCAGTTAAGTCAAGAATCAAATCCCATCAAGGATCCTGAGATACAGAACAATTAGTGAAAAGAAAGAAACAACAGTGAAATTCTTTTCAATGAATATATATTAGCTCAAGCTATATTGGTTACAGAAAAACACAAGGAAGGAAAAAAATAGGTATATATGGTTATATGTATATTACTGAGTAAAGGGAGATAAAAATAGCCTACACAAAAGTTATGTTTATTGTTAGGGTATCCTTCACGATGGCTGAGGTTTATGTCCTAATTCTAATCACTGACTGGTATGACACAATATCTTTTAATGTTGGTCCTTCCTTAAAAAGCACTTATAATGAACGTTGCTGCTGCTGTATGACTTCACAATATCTCTGCAAGTTTTCTCCCCCCCCCCCCCCCCCCTGGCGAAGTGGCTGGAATAGTTCGTAGCTGTATCCTGCAAGGTTTCACTACACGACGGCGAGTTCACCTGCGCTCGTCACCACCAGTGAGCTGAAAGATACACACAAAGGAACAATCTATTTATCTCTCTGGTTAGAGGCAATAATTGTCATGAGTGTAAGTGTATAAACCAGGCTCGGATATCAGTCATATTATTATATAAATGACATGGACCAATGCTGGGCGCCATTCTCCGAGCTGCAAACATATAATATTAATAGGGTAGGAGCATACATATATTATCAACTGTTGTAAAGGCATACAAAAATCAGACAACATTGAATACATGAATGCTATAAAATATACAACCATTAAATAAAAGAGGCGGGCAGGGTAGTGCAAATGCATTCTGTGAAACAACCTGAAGGACATCAAAGGCATACAAAAATCATATAACAGTAAATATATGAATTCCATAAAATATACAACCATTACATGAAAGTATGCAATTGACTGAAAAGCAGTGCAAACATTAACTAAAGTTAATTGCATATAATGAGATAATAATTGAAAGCAGTTCAAACATTCAATACAAATAATTGCATATAAGAAGATAATGCATTCAGCTCACCCGCTTTGTTCTAATATTGAGTTTGGCTTGCCAAAGACGGCATATATATAAAGCAATTCTTTTGCCTGGTAGTCTGACAGATTACACGCTAGAAGTTTCCTGCAACTGGCTTGTCTGTTCAGGGCTTTTGCAGATGTGAGTACAAACATAACCGATATAGTCTTTATTTTATACGTTTAACAGCGGTCACTGAACTCATCCAGGCTAGGGAAACGCCCAGCCTACGGGTCACGGGTGAATGTCATATGAGCCGCTTGTACATGGGAAATCTTTGATATTCTGGGTCACTGGGCGTTCCCACCCGGTCAACTGGAAATCCTCGGCTATCTGGGTCATTGGCCTCTCGGTTAAAATACTGAAGCGTCAAGTAGCTGGAAATCCCCGATCTTGGGTCGTTGTCCTATTTGGCATTCGAAATCATGGGAGAGAGAGAAAGAGAAAGAGAGAGAGAAGAGGTTGGGCGAAGAATTTCGCGACAGTAGTGAAAGCGGTTTTCTCTTGGTCTTTCTCATCCATTGCTACTTGATAGTAACCACTTGCCAGATCAAGCGATGAGAATATCTTTGCTCCTCCTAGCGCATCCAGGTACTCATCTACTCGGGGTAGAGGGTAGGCATCCCTCTTCGTCTTGCTATTGAGTGCCCTGAAGTCTACACAGAGTCTAAGCCGACCATCCTTCTTCCGGACAAAAACTATTGGGGAGGCCCAAGGACTGCAACTCTCCTTGATTATTTGTTTGTCAAGCAATCCTTGTAGGTGATCCTGTACCTCTCTGTAGAAAGCAGGGTGGGGGGGGGGGGGAGATTCTCCTGTAAGGCTGCTTAACTGGGTTGTCATCTGTTAATGGGATGGTATGCGTTACCCTTTCAGTGTATCCCACATCTGTCTCATCGGTGGCAAAAAGATCGGCATAGCGTCTCAACAACGCTCTTACTTCCTGCTCTTCAGCCTCACTGCCCTCAAACCCGGTAAGGTCAATTGGGCACATCTCTTGCTCTGGATTCGTGTATGGTGGACTTGCTGACATTTCTACCTCTTGATCCCCTACAACTCTGAAATATGTGCTGTAGTCCACCCCAGCTTCTGTCAGTACTCCTACTTGTGTCCCGGGAGCTAAAAACAAGTCCTCATCACCCAAATTTATGGCCTGAATATCACAGGACCCATTTCTAAGAACAGTCAATGTATGACTTATAATCAACCCTCTGTGTTCTAAGTCTCTGTTATGCTCAAAGAGAAAAGTTCTTTCTGACTGGCCTCCTCTCCTGCATTTGACTGTTATGGCCCTGATCGATCGAGCCGGTATGTGGGTTTGCTTTCTCCCAGACACCCATACTTTTATAGAGTCTGATTTTTGCGTCATCCTCTGATCCATTGGAGGGTCCCATCTTAGTATGTTCTGTATGTTTGGGACATTAGTACCTATGATCCATGGTGTTTTTTTCTGGTTTCTAGATCCTTGTACCTCCCTGACAACATAAACTCCACAGTTTTTCACTATTGTGCACCCAACTTGTATGTCCACAACTAAGTGACCAATTTATGGGATAGCAAACAAAACACCCAGCCAGTGCTCAATTGCTAATGTGTTCAAGGCATCTACAGATCGACTGTGGTTTCTTATTCTGGATTCTTTGGGGCGACTGATGAAGGGAAAGGCCTCTGCTGGCCCGCGCGCTTCATTATATAGGCCGCTAAGCTTAACCACTCACCAGAGTAGTGCGCGCGTAGTAATTGGGCCACGCAAGTAACACACGCGATGGATGCTCTAGAAGGAGTGAAAACACAAATATAACACACAACTATTTCTAGGCTTTATTGTGGCCCAGTAATATATCTTCCTCTTGAAGATGTTGTGGTAAAAAGGCAGTGAACCACGGAGACAATGGTGATGAATAGATGGTGCTGTTACATATATATATATATATATATATATATATATATATATATATATATATATATATATATGAAAACGTGAAACAAGAATAGGATTTTGGAATGTCAGGACAATGAACGAGACGGGTAAACTAAAACAGGTCTCAGCAAAAATGAGACACTATAGATTACACATTCTAGGGATAAGCGAGAGCAGTTGGACAGGGGCAGGAAAAGTTAAAACAGCAACAGGAGAAACAGTACTTTACTCTGGAAGAGAGGATGGACAGCTCAATGAAGGTGTAGCCATTATTCTACAGAAAGGAATAGAAAGGACATTACTAGAATGGAAACCATGCAACAACAGACTGATAAGAATAAGATTGAGAGGGAGATTCACCAACACTACAACAATACAATGCTACGCACCAACGAATGACAGCGATGTTGAGGTCAAGGATGAATTCTATCAAAAACTTCAGAAAGAAATGGAAGACACACCTAGATATGATCTTATCGTAGTAATGGGAAGACCTCAATGCAAAAGTTGGAACACACAATACATATAATGAAAGAGTAATGGGGAAATGCGGCAGCGGAACAGCGAACGAAAATGGGAATAAATTAATAAGTTTCTGTGGCATTAACAACCTGGTCATTCGAGGAACACTTTTCCCACACAAAGAAATTCACAAGTTAACATGGTAATCACCAAATGGTCGGAACAGAAACCAAATAGACCACATTATGATTAACGGTAGATGGAGACATGCATTACAAGATGTGAAGGTAAGAAGAGGTGTGGATGTGGGAAGTGATCACCATTTAGTAGTAGCAAAACTGAAAGTGAAACTAAGAACGGCTGGACCAACTGTAACTGCACAGAAAAGGTTTGACGTCAGCAAATTAAAGGACCCCCCTTACCAGAAAAGCTTTTGTGGCTGATATAAAGAAGCGATATCAATTTGCCAAAAGTCAGGAAAAGTCATTGACTGATGATATAGACCAGAAATTCAATACCAATTTAACAATATATAAGGAAAGCAGCAAATCATGCTCGAGATTCCAGGAAAGGAAGAAGCAAAACTGGATAACACCAGAAACATTAAACACCATAACGATGAGAAAGGAAATGAAAAGAAAGAAAACAGAAGCGAAGTCCACCAGGTTAAAGCAACTATATAGCGAACAGTACAGTCAGCTGGATAAGGAAGTTAAACGCCAAACCCGAGCAAACAAAAGAAATTTCCTAGACGATCTTGCAAGACAGGCAGATGTGGCAGCACTGAGAAATGAACAAAGCCCAGTATACAAAATAACTAAAATCATCAGAGGAAAACGAGGTGCAAACAATAGTACATTAGTAAGAGATAAGCAAGGAAATCTCATCACGGACAGCAGAAGGACAGGAAACAAGATGGGCAGAGCATTTCAGAGAAACTCTGAACAAGGAACCACCAGGTAATTCCGATATTCATGTCACTGCCCTCCTTTTATGTGTCGGTGATGACCGAACTCGCTTTTCGTTGGAGAATCGCCTCATTTTTCAAATGGGCTGTTTATCTTCAAAAGGGCTTAATGTCCAACATCATTTTGCATACATCTGGTGGCTTGTCTCTCTTTTTTATTCTTCTTTATTCGTTATTTTTTCGATCTATCTTCTTATGTTTTTGTTTTGGTTCGTTTCGTATGCTTATGTATCTTTTAAATTGTCGCTATCTTATACGTCACTTCCTTAGACAATTTCTTGGACAATCTACCTCAGTGTTCTATTCCAAACATCTACGGATCTAGCTAAGTGACCTTTTACTGTTTACTTGTTCCAAAGTTTTGTTCATTCTTTTTTTTCGTTTCGTTGATTATTTACTTTCTTGTTCCGGTATTTCTTTCAGGTTTTACGATTTTCTTGCATTATTATTGTTCTTTTTTCGCTCATCACTGTGCTTGTTTACTTTTTCCATCTGCTTGTATCGCTCATTTGGTGTATGTTTCTCATCATCGTATGTTTTTGTAGTACCTATATGTAATTGTTGTCCTTGTCACCTGTTTGTAACTGTGGCTGACGAAGGGTAAAACCCGAAACGTCCCTTGTTTCATGTGAACCGTTAATTTGTAGAACTGATTCAATACCGTTTTATTGGTTTATATACTTATATATATATATATATATATATATATATATATATATATATATATATATATATATATATATATATTATATATATATATATATATATATATATATATATAATCTGTAAACTTATAAATCCATTGCATTCCATCTTCCAACATCCACCCGTCAGCGCAAGAGTAGATAGTGTGTATACTTAATAAATGAGGAAATTGTATTTGAACGACTTGTCAAGTTTAAAAGTGTTAAGTGTAATCTGTTTCCTTGTTTTAATATCACAGTTAGTTACCCAGCGGGGTGGCATTTTATGACTGTCTCCACTTTAGGAATTTTTCAAGATCAGATCATTCACCGCCATAACTATGTTGTGATACCAGTGGTTCTCTCATACACTGGGACTTACCATTTTCCTGCAGAAATTATATTTCTGTATTGTCAGTACTATACTGATCCTATATACAATAAAAACCTCACGCTACACTTCCCTACTACAGCATCTGCTCCGGGATTAAGTTATCTACGGTAGGTCTACCTTGATTACTGTCCATGTTCTGTATGAGAAACGTTGTATTTAATAGCTTTTTCTAGGTGTCTTGGGAACCTTGGACGTTGCACACCAGTTATTAAATCGCCACCTCTATCGCCTCAGGTTGTCTCACATTGGATGTCCTTAAAGAGGTGGAATCCGGGCCACTGAACGGATTTCCCATGGCTGCCTGGCCCACGATAACCCTCGATGCCTGAATTGGCCAGAGGGTTCCACCAGATGTTGAAGTCTCTTTGACAGTAGAAGTAAAGTTGGATAGCACGGAGACTGGAGATGTATAAGGTTGCTCAGTGTAAATGTACTGATGTAACGTACTGTTTTGATGTGTTATGGATGGTAGTACGTTGAGCGTGTCATGTTGTCCTGGGCAGTACCAAGTAGTAGCAAGGAATCTAGGTTACTAGCGTGAGGTGTCGCCAGGGTTCAGTAGACACATATCTAATGTCAGTATTCCTGCAGATTCGGACGTGTAATACTTGTATGACAATGTGGTTGATGGTGTAAGTGTGTAGGTAACAGTGCTGATAACACGAAGGCCGTATAGGCTCTTGGACGTCTTCACATTAACTCACACAACCACAAGTAGAAGTCAGTGAAGTAGGGAATGCTCCTGACGTTTACAATATTTATTTGTGACGCACGATAATACGATGATGATGAACGAAACAGTCAATAGTATACAATCGGGCACATAATATATTATTAAATCGCCACCTCTATCGCCTCAGGTTGTCTCACATTGGATGTCCTTAAGGAGGTGGAATCCGGGCCACTGAACGGATTTCCCATGGCTGCCTGGCCCACGATAACCCTCGATGCCTGAATTGGCCAGAGGGTTCCGAGTTCAGGCAGAAGTTATGGGGTTGCAACGCTGGCATGGAAAAGACTGGACTTCGTCCTGGCGATAGGCGTGCAGATTTAGTATGACTAAAAACTGAACGCAGAAGAAGAAAGTATTGAAGCTTAGTCTAAGATCATTTCTTCTCAATTCGATTAAGCTCACTCTTCACAACAACCATGATAGTCTCAACTATAGGCATCACACCCGTGTACATCCTCATAATTAAAACTATCACAAGATGGATTTTGGTGCGTCCTCTTTCCGATCTCTCTTTCACTACGGCAGTATCAGTTATATTTTTGTACTGATTTCATTGTGATTTTATTTCCGAGTCGCACCCTTTTCTTTCTGTTTGCTATGTAGCAGAGAGCTTGTTTGTTCAAACATCTGATACCCCTTGTTGGTGATAATACATCGCGTTCGTCTGGACAGTCAAGCATGACATAATCGTTTCCGGTACACCTTGTTACAAAGACATTACTTTAGCGAAAGTAATAATTTTTTACATCTTACACACATTGTCGTTTGAGGTTACCGATATGTCTGTAAGTTCGCCTACCGGCAGTCGGATGTTTACAGCCCATTTTCAGAAAATTAATGTTTGAAATTTTGCACTAGATCAGTCATGCAAAATATTTAAATCAGATTGGCTGATTATTTGAGTTCCATAACAAACAGAGTGGGGTAAGACAGTGAATATAACCTGAAACATTTCAGTGGTTTTTTTTCACTGTGAGATTCTCGCTTGCCAAAGACACCAGATGTGCCAGTTAGAATTCAGAATTTCCATTTTATCAGACCGGACACCTTTTATTGGAGTATTCATCAGGACTTACAATTCAGCCCAGGTAATCTCTATCGTTTTAAAAAGGAAAGCCGCTGTCTGAGGAAACTGAAGGAAACACACGGAGTCAGAAAGGGAATTATAGTTCAAATTAACGACCCCAAGTACACGTGTAATAAGGCAACTGCCAGTGCCTTTCATTCATCTGAGCAAAATGTATCTGAGCCAGGATTGGCTTATTGGTGGTACCAGCAGAAAGTACTATCTCTGGAACAAGAAGGGACAAGTGGCCTACGCTTTAAGACGAAGGACCAACTTTGTAGAATCTCCTTGACATTTCTGGGAAACGAGCTACACCCGACAACCTTGACCAGCGACGAGCGGGAGCAGTGTAAAAAGAACCAACCCATCAGAAGGAGCAAAACCGTCATTGGCAGCTAAGTTCCATATATAAGCTGCCAAAGTGAACTTTTTTTCATCGTCTCTATTATCCAATGATGAAACTTTTCTTCTAAACTGTTCAATTATTTTCAAACTGTTAAGACTTAAGTGATTATTAAATTTTGTTATTTGTAGTTTTACTAATTTAACTTCGATTTAATCCTTTTAAATGTACTGCATGTTTGTCTCAGTCAATTTACTACACACACTCTAAACTGAGCTATACCAGAATAATAAGAATTCCACTGAGTAAATCAGAGGTGGGGGCTTAAACGAGCTAACATAAACTATTACTTAATTCTTCACAAAAGTTGCCGGCAGATTCTAGAATTAACGTGCTAATTTAAATGTGGCATTGTTTTCGCTTATCTGAATATCTTGTGAACACTCATTTGTGGTAGAAGCGTCATTAACCTTCTATCTACATATCTGCCAAGAGTAATCTTGTGTGAAGGTAGACACCTTTGAAGCCCATATTAGATACTCTTGAGTTTTGGCCACTGTTGGACCACTACTGCAAAGCAGGGGAGGCAATACCGTCACAAAAACGATAATGTAGTAGTGTAGTCCCATAGTAGATTCTGATGTTTGGTGGTTAAGTGTTAGAGTCTTCGCCTATAAGTGATGTGACCAGTTATCTTCCTCCCTGCATGTTATTCCCTAAGCCAGAGCAAATTCAAATACCCATTTATAGCTGGGTGACCAGTTCCCTTCCTCGCTACTTTTGCCTTCCGTAACCGGACCAGAGCCAGGTACCCATTTTACAGCTGGGTAGACATGAGCGTCACGCGACCGGGCTTTAAACCAGGTTTCTTCGCCAAGAGAAGCAAAAGCTCTAACTACTGAATGACATGCACATCATTGCATTTCAAAGTTCGTTTCACATCAAGCTCTTCATATCTTATTAACTGGTATTTTAAAATGTTTCACCTTTTCAAATCTAAATAATATTCTGTCTGGCTCTATTTAACCGTGTATTTTTTTTCGGTCGACGGCAGGCGATAAGCACCAGTTCAAACGCAATTCATACAATGTTGTCAGTGAATGACTGAATAGTCAGTGCTTACTGAATGTGTGAATGTACACTAACTGGCTCTGATTGACGTTGTTGTGCTGGTGGTAGTTGTCAAGGGAAGAATTTGCTTGAATTTGGAATATGGGTTGGAAAAATTGAAGAAGAACATTGAGTTTTCGTTGATTTGGTGATCCATTGAAATAGTAGATGAAAGCTGACAGGAAGGATTGAAGGGCAAAAAAGAGACAGAGAACAGACAAAGAAAGAATCTATTGGATATGTTAACATCTTAACATCTCGACATAGAAAAAAAAAATCAACAACAGGGTTGGCAAATAATTATGATTACCACATATATATGATAAATCTTTAGAGGGCTTAGTGTGTCCAAAGTAGATCCCAAAAGGTCCTGGGTTGCCGACCCCTGTTCTAGATGCTAGGCTGTCAGTTCTCTCAATAACCGCGTACTCCTGCATGACCAAAACAGTAGATTCACACCAGTTCATGCAGGAACATGATTGTTTATTTCAGTAACGAATATATGAACCTAGCAAGAAGGAAAAAATGGAAACTCAAGACCTGTGAATAATAAATAACTAATGTAAAGAGGTAAATAGTAGACACTCATTAGAAAGAAAGAACAATAGAAAGGTAGGAAGGAGGGAAGGAAGGAAGGAAAGACAGAAGGAAGGAAGAAAGAAAGGAAAGGCGAAGGAAAGAAGGATGGAAAGAAGGCAGGAAGGAAGGAAGGAAAGGAGGAAGGAAGGAAGGAAGGAAGGAAGGAAGGAAGGAAAGGAGGAAGGAAGGAAGGAAGGAAGGAAGGAAGGAAGGAAGGAAGGAAGGAAGGAAGGAAGGAAGGAAGGAAGGAAGGAAGGAAAAGAACACTTTGAAAATGGAAGTTAAAAAACCATTCCCCCCCAAAAAAATATTCAGGTGCGCGCTTACAAAAACTCAGCCAGCTGGCTGTAAAGGAAAACGCTCTTCTGTGAAAGCACTTTTCATGTCAGGTTATATTTTGTACACCATGGGGAAACAGTCAGGTTTAGTACATTCGGTTTAGTTTTTCTTTGGTTCTTAAATAGTCCTCTTTTTAAAAAATAACAATAATTTAAAAAAAAAAAAAAAGCTCTAGCATAGGCGCAGCAGGGCAAGTCTGGCATTTGATGTGAAAAGAGACTTTTAACTGAATTAACGACCGGTGTAAACGTCAGTTTTCGCCCCCCTCTTATATGCCCACGATCTGTCTTGGAACTTGTAATTCAGGAGTAACCACGAACGGCGGGGTTTGAAGGTTTCTGTTTTCGCATGAACGGGTCTTCATAGTATATTTGATTCGTCAGGAGTACAAACCGTACACCGGCTGTGTGTAGCTGTTTTTATACATACCCTAAGCTTTAGTATTCTGTTTGTAGTAATATTTCAGTTACTTTTGGTGCTTCGTTTTGTTCAAGGATAACCAAAGTGCTTCATCTGAAAGGAGATAACTAAGGAAGGGGGGAAAACGAACACAAAAATCCTCTAGTTCTTGTCGGATTATAGTAGTGAAATTTAGAATCCAAAAGCCACGTTTCCATATCCAAACCTGTTCACGTTTTGGATTTTCATCAGACTTTTAATAAATTTCGTGTACAATGTTCTTTCTTGATTTGTGAATGAATGGATACATACCAGCAACATTCTCTGGTAGGCTGCTGTTTAGTTACCAGTAATTTAACAGAGTAAACCTGAAGTTGTTTTTAGCTAAATTGTGCTGCTGTGTTTAAATATTATCTGGTAAATATAACGGTAAATTTTAACGTATGAAATGTTGACTACTTTTTTCACGATTTCTTTGTCTTGAAAAAAAAAAATGCATTGTTTTCCGACAAGCTGACACATTTTACTTGTGACTCCGTAAATCTGTTCCTTACACCTCGTGTTGAGCCTCCGACTGGCAGAACGGTTAGCGCGCTATCCTCTGGCGGCAAAGGTGCCAGGTTCGAAACACCATGGCGTCACGCTCAAGTCTACCCAGCAGTAAATATGTACCTGACTCTGCGCTCTTAAGTTAGAGAAAGAAAAGGCAGCGAGGACAGGAACTGGTCACCCCCACCTCTCGATGCTGGACCTGGTATAGTGAAGTCTCTAACACGTTACTCCCCTACGGCAGTATCTGCTATGATACTACCTTTACCTTTTTTACACCTTATCTTGAACAATAACTCATCAGTTTCCTTATCTCTCCTTATCCAACATAGAACCACCACTACAGTTGGTTCCCTTGCAGGAAACTTGCATCAAGCAATCACATGCTCTTGTTGTTGCATTGTATTTTATATGATTAGGTTTCCAGTCTCATGCACAACTTCATATCAGTCGCCCTGTACGACATGCTTAAGGGAGCAGTTGCTCAATTCGTTCTTTGATTCAGGACTATACCTATTATAGAACGGTTAGAGTATTCCGTCCATGTTATCTACTACTGTCCGTTGTTTATCAATGTAATGACGCTATTCAGTCCATGTTATCTACTACAGTCCGTTGTTTTTCAATGTAATGACGCTATTCAGTCCATGTTATCTACTACAGTCCGTTGTTTTTCAATGTAATGACGCTATTCAGTCCATGTTATCTACTACAGTCCGTTGTTTTTCAATGTAATGACGCTATTCAGTCCATGTTATCTACTACTGTCCGTTGTTTTTCAATGTAATGACGCTATTCAGTCCATGTTATCTACTACAGTCCGTTGTTTTTCAATGTAATGACGCTATTCAGTCCATGTTATCTACGTCTAACCTTTATTCTTTACTATAATGACACTATTCACTCCATGTTATCTACGTCTACCTTTTATTCTTTACTGTAATGGCACTATTCAGTCCATGTTATCTACGTCTATCCTTTATTCTTTACTGTAATGGCACTATTCAGTCCATGTTATCTACGACTACCCTTTATTCTTTACTATACCTATTATAGAACTGTTAGATTATTCAGTCCATGTTATCTACTACATTCCGTTGTTTTTCAATGTAATAACACTATTCAGTCCATGTTATCGACGTCTACCCTTTATTCTTTAGTATACCTATTATAGAACTGTTAGATTATTCAGTCCATGTTATTTACTACAGTCCGTAGGAGCCGCGCTGGTGTAATGGTTAAGACGTTGCGCTAGCGACCAGATTTTCAAGGTTCAAGCCCGGGCGCCGGCATTTGTAGGAGTGTCATCGACCGGGAATTTGACTGAATAACCTGAAGTGCTCCTGCAGATAAACCCTCTGTGGACCGGGTTGGAAGGAAAGTCCACTAGCTCCCCAGCCTCGCAATGACGTGTCATTGGGCCAAAAGGGCTGGAAAGCTCGAGTGCCGCTGGTTAGAGAGAAAAAAAACAAAAACTACAGTCCGTTGTTTTTCAATGTAATGACACTATTCAGTCCATGTTATCTACGTCTACCCTTTATTCTTTACTGTAATTATACTATTCAGTCCATGTTATCTACGTCTACCCTTTATTCTTTACTGTACCTATTATAGAACTGTTAGAGTATTCCGTCCATGTTATCTACTACTGTCCGTTGTTTTTCAAAGTAATGACGCTATTCAGTCCATGTTACCTACGTCTACCCTTTATTCTTTACTGATTCAGTCCATGTTATTTACGTCTGCCCTGTGTTCTTCACTGTAATTACACTATACAGTCCATGTTATTTACGTCTTCCCTGTGTTCTTCACTGTAATTACACTATACAGTCCATGTTATTTACGTCTGCCCTGTGTTCTTCACTGTAATTACACTATACAGTCCATGTTATTTACGTCTGCCCTGTGTTTTTCAATGTGATTACACTATACAGTCCATGTTATTTACGTCTGCCCTGTGTTCTTCACTGTAATTACACTATACAGTCCATGTTATTTACGTCTGCCCTGTGTTCTTCACTGTAATTACACTATACAGTCCATGTTATTTACGTCTGCCCTGTGTTCTTCACTGTAATTGCACTATACAGTCCATGTTATTTACGTCTGCCCTGTGTTCTTCACTGTAATTACACTATACAGTCCATGTTATTTACGTCTGCCCTGTGTTCTTCACTGTAATTGCACTATACAGTCCATGTTATTTACGTCTGCCCTGTGTTTTTCACTGTAATTACACTATACAGTCCATGTTATTTACGTCTGCCGTGTGTTCTTCGCTGCAATTACACTATTCAGTTCAAGTTTCCGTCTACCCTTTGTTCTTCACTGTTACTTCACTATTCAGCGCAGATGATCTATTTTGGCACTTTGATTTTCTCTTTGATTACACTATTCAGTCAAATTGGCCGCCATAGTATTTCACTGTAATTACACTATTTAGCTCAAATTATTTACTGCCGTCCCGTGTTCTTCTCAGTTATTACACTGTTTAGCCCAGTTTATCTACTGCCGCCACGTGTTCTTCACAGTTATTACACTATTTGGCCCAATCTATCTACAGCTGCCCCGTGTTCATCACAGTTATTATACTATTTAGCCCAATTTATCTACTGCCATCCCGTGTTCTTCACAATTATTATACTATATAGCCCAATTTATCTACTGCCGCCCCCTGTTCTTCACAGTTATTGTATTATTTAGTCCAATTTATCTGCTGCCGCCCCGTGTTCTTCACAATTATTATACTATTTAGCCCAATATATCTACTGCCGCCCCCTGTTCTTCACAGTTATTGTACTATTTAGCCCAATATATCTACTGCCGCCCCGTATTCTTCACAATTATTATACTATTTAGCCCAATTTATCTGCTGCCGCCCCGTGTTCTTCACAATTATTATACTATTTAGCCCAATATATCTACTGCCGCCCCGTATTCTTCACAATTATTATACTATTTAGCCCAATCTATCTACTGCCGCCCAGTGTTCTTCACAATTATTATACTATTTAGCCCAATCTATCTACTGTCACCCCCTGTTCTTCACAGTTATTGTACTATTTAGTCCAATTTATCTGCTGCTGCCCCGTGTTCTTCACAATTATTATACTATTTAGCCCAATATATCTACTGCCGCCCCCTGTTCTTCACAGTTATTGTGCTATTTAGCCCAATATATCTACTGCCGCCCCGTATTCTTCACAATTATTATACTATTTAGGCCAATTTATCTGCTGCCGCCCCGTGTTCTTCACAATTGTTATACTATTTATTATACCACTTATGCACCAACTAAAGATCACAGCGAGGAAGAAATAGAAGAATACTATGAAGAGCTACAACACACACTTAAACCAGTCAAATCTACAGATGTGTTGATAGTAATGGGTGATATGAATGCAAAAGTAGGAAAAGGAAAATACAAGAAAATGGTAGGACAGTATGGATTAGGGACAAGAAATGATAGAGGAGACAGACTTATCCAGTTCTGTGAAGAAAACCAGCTGGTCATATGTAACACCTTTTTTGAACACCACCCAAGGAAATTATACACATGGAAAAGCCCAGGAGATGTAACACGTAATCAAATCGACTATATCATGATAAAACATAGATTTAAGAACAGTGTCACAAGTGCAAAGACACATCCTGGCGCTGACATAAATTCAGATCACAATCCAGTCATCATCAAAGTAAATATAAAGCTGAAAAAAGCAGGAAACAGAAGACAGGAGGAACCCCAGATAGAAATATCAGCGCTGAAACAACCAGATATAAAACAGAAATAATTAATCGACGTCAAAAATAAATATCAACAGTTATTGACAGAAAGCATGGAGCAGTATAGAAGAGAAAACCCAGAAGAAAAAGCAACCACAAAATGGGAATGCTTAAAAACAAGCATACAATCAGCAAATGCAAATTTACCTAAAAAGGAGTCTAAGAAAAATCAAATTTGGATGACAGATGACATCTTGAATAAAATGGCAGAAAGAAAGAAAGCAAAAAACACTCCAGAATATAAAACAATAGACAATGACATTCGTACTATGTGTAGAGAAGCAAAAGAACGGTGGATAGAAACAAAATGTAAGGAAATAGAAGACTTGGAAGCAAAGCATATGACAAGAGATATGCATGAAGAAATAAAGAAATTATCAAATCGGTCGCGGTTTGCACAAGGAGGAAGCTGTATCAAGAACAAAAATGGTGCAATATTACTTGATGAGAAAGACATATCAAACAGATGGGCAGAATACGTAAAAGAACTATTCGAGGACAACAGAGGTAAAAAACCATCACCAGATTCTAATGAAGGCCCAAACATTCTCAGATCAGAAGTAGAGAATGCCATTCATATGATACAAAAAGGAAGATCAGCAGGCATGGATAACATAAAAATTGAAATGATAGAAGCTCTGGAGAGCTTTGGTATAGATACAATCACAGAAATATGCAACGATATTGTAGCGAGATTTGGTAAACACTTGCTTGGTTGTAGCGCGACACGCCCACGCGACACCCACACACACCAGCGCAAGGTCAGCGCTGCGGTCTTTCTTTGAAGTTGGTAGACAGCGGAAATGTGACTTACGGTTAAAAGCCATACAGTATTACTGAAGAATGAGAAAATAGCTATATAGGAATGTATGGCCGACTTTAAAAGTTTGCATTTACGGGACATTAAATTATTCACTACAGGAGAACGCATGGTTGGAATAATATTAAATAAATATAACTCAACAAAGGAGATAGGCTAGGAATTATATCCAAAAGGATATTATTCAAATATAAATAGTTTTAAAGATAATTAATATTTTTCACCTTCATCACATCGGCTAAAAGTTAGCTAATAATCTTTAAAAATTTATTACACTAACAAGCCTCAACGGAATTGTATAAAACTTATATGTAATGAAAGCCCCATATGGGGAAAAGGAAATGATATATAGGAAGGAAGGAAGGAGATAAGTGTGTGAGTGACAGAAGAGAAAAAACGAGTACAGGAAAAGCACAGATTGTTTCAAATAGCTTCAAAACAGGAGATGAAACTAAAATCTTTTGGGGAATTTGGGAGCTGCTTTCTCGTACGCGCGAGAGACTGAAATATAAGGACAGAGCGGCGCATTGTAAATCACACACCAAATCCAGAAGCCAGAGTGAGAAACTGGAGGACAGCCTCTGCAAGAAAAGTTCTATTTTCACGCTGCATGCAGGGCAGATTAAGTTAAGCCAATACAGTCTCACCGTGAGCTTATTAATCCTAAGAGGGTATGTAAGTTTATTAAAAATATATGTATTACTAATATCATTTTATTTCAGATTTTATTTCTTATTGATTGTAGCAGATATAATAAAAAAGGGAATGACGCTAACCAGAGATAACCTTCACCGGCATTGTCAGGAAGCATAACCATTAATTGGTTAGCCAAATATATTATGGCTAATTCTTGCCTGGAAGCTTACGACATACCAGCAAGTACATAAGTG
Source organism: Oreohelix idahoensis (assembly GCA_024509875.1). Taxonomy (NCBI): domain Eukaryota; kingdom Metazoa; phylum Mollusca; class Gastropoda; order Stylommatophora; family Oreohelicidae; genus Oreohelix; species Oreohelix idahoensis. The sequence goes on along the minus strand of JAMPIV010009186.1, from coordinate 1,013,125 downwards.
ACTTGACATCCATAAGTGGAAGGCAAAGGTTATATCGTACCCATGTATCATAACATGTGATTTATTCATGTATATTGTTAATTCTGCACCTTATACATTATCTTATCATGCTATCTCTGTAATATACTACCATGATTCATTCATTTACATACAAACACTGAAGACATGGTCGCATCATGAACAGCAGAGGGTGGTGAGATTGTTAGAACAATGGCCACCTATTACTTCTTGTTCCAGGTTTTTATGATCAATGTTTATGATCATTCCTGATCGAGAAACTAAAGACTTGAAGAAGTTGATCCAGCTCACTGAAGCCTAGAGGTCAACCAAACTTCAACACCTTAGTCCCCCGTAGTTATAGGGCGGGCTGAAGGAAAGTCTTCCGTACTCCAGTGTGTCGGAGGAACCTCGAGCAGACGTGGATAAAGTTGAGTTTATATATTTCCATCCAACAAATCCTGTGAGCAGTTCTAAAACGACTTTCTAATGATGAAAACTAGATGGCAAGAGATAATGTGACAAACTTGTTTTATAAATTCAGTGGAAGATAAATCCAAGACTTTTTCTATTAGTTATTTTAATTTGTAACTGTAAATAATCATACATTTTACCATCTTCCAACACCCATTTATCATTACAAGAATATATAGATGTACATAATAAATTGGATAATTGTACTCATTTGACTTGTTAAATTTTTAACTGTTAAATTTTGAGTTACTTTTTCTAATTTAATTATAATATCACATAGGGTTACGATAGCGAAGTAGCATCTTATACTTCTGAAGCCTAAATCTATTGTCCAGCTCAGAGTATTCACAGCTGTAACTCACTTGTGATACCAGTGTACTTCTCGGGCACTGGAACTTCATACTTTCTGGAGAGAGATTCTACTTCTGCTCTACCACTACTATCATACTAGGAAAACCTTTCGCTACATTGGGGGCTCTTTCGCGGGATATTATTTTGTATCCTGGGCCACTATCTATGTATTCTTCTATCTTGAGCCACAAATAGTTTGTAAAAAAAATTTTTTTTTTGGAAAAAATTCTAAAAACTTAGAAATTTGTTTGTAATAGTAGTACCATTGAGTACGAAGTAAATAGGAAACGCTCACAAGGTTTTAAGGATTTGTCTTGTTCAAAGTAATTAATTGATTTTAATTAAGTTAGTTTGTTAGTGAAGATAAAATTATATACCCTCTGGTAAGTAAGCATCATGGCTGAATTGGTGAAGTTTAGAGCTGCGATTATGCAGGAAGGAAAAGACTTGGGTATGACAGGAGATGCTCTAATTCGATATATCACAACTGAAGTGGATAAATATTTAGATAGAGAGACCAAAAGAATGGAAGTTGAGGCTGAAGCTAAGAAATTAGAGGCAGAAAGAGAGACCAAAAGAATGGAAGTTGAGGCTGAAGCTAAGAAATTAGAGGCAGAAAGAGAGACTAAAAGAATGGAAGTTGAGACTGAAGCTAAGAAATTAGAAGCAGAGAGAGAAGCCAAAAGACTGGAAAGAGAAGAAAAGAGACTAATTTTGGAAGCTGAAGAAAGAAGGTTACAAAGAGCGCATGAGTTAAGTTTAAAGGAACTTGAACTCCAGGGAGCAGCTAGCAATCATGGTGCTAGCTCACCTCACTCTGAGAGTAGCTCCAACCATAGCGCGGCAAATGGAGCCATGAGTTTCCACCTGGATCCATTTATTGAAAAAGAGGACGCCATTGAGTCGTACCTGGATAGATATGAGAGACTGGCCTCTACCTATGGATTGGAAAAGGAAAAATGGAGCCTTAAGCTATCTCAGGGGTTGAGGGGAGTTTCATACGATGTTTATTTAAAACTCTCAAAAGAAGACCAGGAAGATTATGAAATCTTAAAACAAGCTTTACTGGTCAGGTACGAAAAGAATTCTGAATCTTATAGAAAGAGATTCCGAACTGCTAAGCTACTTCCAGGAGAAAACTATCACCAGTTTTCTGCCAGATTGGAAACTTATCTGACAAAATGGATTAGCTTAGGAAAGTGTCAAGATATAAAAGAAATGGTCATGATGGAGCAACTGAGAGAATCCATGCCTCAAGAAATGAGAAAATTTCTTATGGAACAAGGAGCTGAGAGATTGGAAGATATTTTAACCATGGCTGAAAGATATCAAGCAGCTCAGTCAGAAGTATCAGGAAATAAGAAGAAGCAGGGTGAGAACTTCAAACCTTCACAAAACTTTACCAACTATGAACACAGGGACAATTCCAACAAGAACAAACACAGAACTGATTATAAAGACAAAAACCCTCTAGGATCAGAAAAGAAACCTCCAAGAAAGGAAGGAAAGTGGTGTAAATCTTGCCAAATGAGTAACCACAATACTGCGGAATGCAGACGGAAAAACCCTCCTCATCACGCTGCATGCCTTACAACAGAGAACAAGGGAAGGAAGGACCTGGCAGATAGTCAGAATGACCTCCATCATCCCCCTGTCTGTGAGGAAGTGACCTTGAATGGCACCCAAGTACTGTGCTTATATGATACAGGCTTGGACTTTGACTCAGTAGTGTGCTCTTCTCTGGTGAGTCCGGAACAGATAACCACAGAAACAGTGGAAATCAGAGGACCAGTCAAGGGAGCAGGAACCATGACACTGCCCATAGCCCGAATCAACATAAGATCTCGCTATGTGGAAGGAGAGATCAAAGCAGCAGTGATGGACAACCCTATCTACCCATTAATACTGGGATGTAGATATGTCTTTCTAGGAGAACCTATAAGACCCATAGTGATGGCAACAGTCCAGACCAGGGCAAGCTCTAAGAAAGAGGAGGACACTATCATCAATACTCATCCAGAAGAGATGAGAAAGGCTCAAACTGCTGACAGTACATTGAAGCCTTGCTTTGGCAAATTACCTAAAAGCCATAACCCTCCAGAGAAAGGAGACTTATATATGAAAAAAGGCCTACTATATAGAAAAGCTGGAACAGGACCAAAAGGACATGGACAGCTTGTAGTGCCAAAATCATACAGGGAGCAGGTTATGAAGCTAGGACATGCTATACCCTTCAGTGGACATATGGGAATAGGGGCCACTGGACAACGGATAGCCTGTCACTACTTTTGGCCAGGGATCACAGAGGACATAAAGAGGTATGTGAGATCCTGTCCAGAATGCCAAAGAGTAGCTCCTAAACATAGGACTGCACCAGCAACACTGGGAGAAATGCCCATCATGGGAACGCCCTTCGAACGTGTTGCCGTGGATATTGTTGGACCCCCTCAGTAGGACCAAGAAGAGAAATGCATATATCTTAACCTTGGTCGATACTTGCTCTATGTGGGGAGAGGCAGTAGCAATGTCATCGATAGATTCGAAACATGTGGCAGAGGCACTGTTAACAATATTCACCCGATTAGGTTTCCCACATCAAATATTGACTGACAATGGTTCTCAGTTTAGGGGAAAGCTAACACAAGAAGTATTCAGGTTATTTCAAGCTAGACATTATCACTGTAGCCCGTACCACGCCCAAGGGAATGGTCAAGTAGAGCGGTTCAATGGCGCGCTCATTTCAATCCTTAGAAAGTTGGCTAGTGAGAAACCTGAAACTTGGGACACATACTTACCCTCAGCACTATTTGCCTATAGGGAAGTCCCACATAACTCCACAGGATTGGCTCCAGCTACATTGTTGTTTGGACGACCAATCAAAGGTCCACTGGAAGCATTGTTGCGGACATGGACTGATGAAAAAGCAGAAGAAACCGTGACTTCTTCATACCAATACGTCAACGAGTTGACATCTCGATTGAAAACAAGTTGGAAACTGGCAAATGATAACTTGAGACAGGCCAGGAGGAAGCAGGCTGCTTACTACAATAAAACAGCAAAAGATAGGGAACTTGAGGTGGGAGAAAAGGTTCTGTTACTGTTGCCCAGCAGCAATAATAAATTGCAAATTGGATGGCAGGGACCCTACGTCATATTGGAAAAACTTTCCCGGACCAACTATAAGATTGACAAGAAAGGAAAGGAGAAGGTGTATCATGTCAACCTTCTTAAAAAGTATTATGACAGGGAAGCATCAGAAGTTGCCCATATCATGACCCTGGCCATTGCAACAGAAATGCAGGATGAACCAATTTCCTCCATGGAATACCCCCTATCAACTACGGAAAGCTATGCTCAGGTTAATGTGAGTGAACATTTAACTCTTGAGCAGAGGAAAAAGGTTCAGGAGGTGTTAGAAATCCATGCTGATGTACTCACAGATAAGCCGGGGTGTACTAATCTGTTAGAGTATGACATGACGATTACTGACCCTACACCAGTTTGTATGCGGACATACCCTATACCTTATGCTAAAGGACAGGCACTCAAGGATGAGATTGATTATCTCTTAAAAGAGAAAATTATTTCAAAGTCTGAATCTCCCTACAGCTCAAGTGTGGTGCTATTAAGGAAGCCTAGTGGTGAACACAGGTTATGCATTGATTATAGGAAACTAAATGCTATCACTGAATCTCAGGTAGACCCATTACCTGACACCAATCAGTTGTTTGCTACATTGAGTAAGGCTCGGTATTTTTCAAAAGTAGATCTAAGCAAGGGATACTACCAAATACCAGTGAAACCAGAAGTTAGGAAACTGTTAGCCTTTAGTACACCGGATGGACATTACGAGTTCAATGTACTCCCATTTGGTTTAAAGAATGCTCCAAGTATCTTCACCAGAATGATGAGGAAATTGTTGGAACCATTACAAAATCCTCATATCACCAACTTCATGGATGATATTCTGATTGCTACCACTACATTCGAGGAACACGTAGTAGCACTCTCCATGTTGTTAGGTAGATTAAGAGAAACGGGATTGACAGCACGCCCAACTAAGTGTCATATTGGATGTGAGACATTGGAATTTTTAGGTCACACTATCTCTACAGGGCAAATGTCTCCGGACCCAAAGAATGTAGAGAAAATGAGAAAAGCACCAAGACCACAAACTAAGAAGGATGTAAGATCCTTTGTGTCACTGTGCGGGTTTTATCAGAAATATATACCCCATTTTAACTCATTGTGCGCGCCATTAACCGACTTAACCAAAAAAGGTCAGCCGGATAAAATACAATGGACTGTGGAGTGTGAACAGGCTTATACAGAGTTGAAAAATAAGCTGACAAATAAACCTATCCTTGCCCTTCCCGATCTCACACAAGAATTCGTACTAAGAACGGATGCTAGCAATGTAGGCATCGGAGCAACATTACTACAGCGGGCAGACACACCGCCACATATGCTATTACCAGTAGCTTTTGCCAGTAGAAAGTTAAATACAGCTGAGAGAAATTATTCTACCGTTGAACGTGAATGCCTCGCTTTGGTCTGGTCGATCAACAAATTCGCCCCTTTTCTTTACGGGAAACACTTCATTGTGGAAAGTGATCACCAGCCTTTGATGTTTTTAGCAGTGTCTAAAAAATTAAATTCACGACTTTTAAGGTGGAGTTTACTGTTATCTCCATATTCGTTCAATGTGAGATACATACCAGGACGGGACAATCTTGGACCCGATTTTTTAAGTAGGCATCCTATCAAAGGAGATATAGAGAAACAGAAAATTAAGGAGGAACTGCAGCATGTGTTACCAAAAAGTTAACCGTGCAGGCACTGTTTTAAAGAAGAGGGCTCTGTAGCGAGATTTGGTAAACACTTGCTTGGTTGTAGCGCGACACGCCCACGCGACACCCACACACACCAGCGCAAGGTCAGCGCTGCGGTCTTTCTTTGAAGTTGGTAGACAGCGGAAATGTGACTTACGGTTAAAAGCCATACAGTATTACTGAAGAATGAGGAAATAGCTATATAGGAATGTATGGCCGACTTTAAAAGTTTGCATTTACTGGACATTAAATTATTCACTACAGGAGAACGCATGGTTGGAATAATATTAAATAAATATAACTCAACAAAGGAGATAGGCTAGGAATTATATCCAAAAGGATATTATTCAAATATAAATAGTTTTAAAGATAATTAATATTTTTCACCTTCATCACATCGGCTAAAAGTTAGCTAATAATCTTTAAAAATTTATTACACTAACAAGCCTCAACGGAATTGTATAAAACTTATATGTAATGAAAGCCCCATATGGGGAAAAGGAAATGATATATAGGAAGGAAGGAAGGAGATAAGTGTGTGAGTGACAGAAGAGAAAAACGAGTACAGGAAAAGCACAGATTGTTTCAAATAGCTTCAAAACAGGAGATGAAACTAAAATCTTTTGGGGAATTTGGGAGCTGCTTTCTCGTACGCGCGAGAGACTGAAATATAAGGACAGAGCGGCGCATTGTAAATCACACACCAAATCCAGAAGCCAGAGTGAGAAACTGGAGGACAGCCTCTGCAAGAAAAGTTCTATTTTCACGCTGCATGCAGGGCAGATTAAGTTAAGCCAATACAGTCTCACCGTGAGCTTATTAATCCTAAGAGGGTATGTAAGTTTATTAAAAATATATGTATTACTAATATCATTTTATTTCAGATTTTATTTCTGATTGATTGTAGCAGATATAATAAAAAAGGGAATGACGCTAACCAGAGATAACCTTCACCGGCATTGTCAGGAAGCATAACCATTAATTGGTTAGCCAAATATATTATGGCTAATTCTTGCCTGGAAGCTTACGACATACCAGCAAGTACATAAGTGACTTGACATCCATAAGTGGAAGGCAAAGGTTATATCGTACCCATGTATCATAACATGTGATTTATTCATGTATATTGTTAATTCTGCACCTTATACATTATCTTATCATGCTATCTCTGTAATATACTACCATGATTCATTCATTTACATACAAACACTGAAGACATGGTCGCATCATGAACAGCAGAGGGTGGTGAGATTGTTAGAACAATGGCCACCTATTACTTCTTGTTCCAGGTTTTTATGATCAATGTTTATGATCATTCCTGATCGAGAAACTAAAGACTTGAAGAAGTTGATCCAGCTCACTGAAGCCTAGAGGTCAACCAAACTTCAACACCTTAGTCCCCCGTAGTTATAGGGCGGGCTGAAGGAAAGTCTTCCGTACTCCAGTGTGTCGGAGGAACCTCGAGCAGACGTGGATAAAGTTGAGTTTATATATTTCCATCCAACAAATCCTGTGAGCAGTTCTAAAACGACTTTCTAATGATGAAAACTAGATGGCAAGAGATAATGTGACAAACTTGTTTTATAAATTCAGTGGAAGATAAATCCAAGACTTTTTCTATTAGTTATTTTAATTTGTAACTGTAAATAATCATACATTTTACCATCTTCCAACACCCATTTATCATTACAAGAATATATAGATGTACATAATAAATTGGATAATTGTACTCATTTGACTTGTTAAATTTTTAACTGTTAAATTTTGAGTTACTTTTTCTAATTTAATTATAATATCACATAGGGTTACGATAGCGAAGTAGCATCTTATACTTCTGAAGCCTAAATCTATTGTCCAGCTCAGAGTATTCACAGCTGTAACTCACTTGTGATACCAGTGTACTTCTCGGGCACTGGAACTTCATACTTTCTGGAGAGAGATTCTACTTCTGCTCTACCACTACTATCATACTAGGAAAACCTTTCGCACTTCAGAACAATCAGCCTGATGAGTCATGCAATTAAGATACTGCTCAAAATCATACAGGAAAGAATAAAAAGTAAAGTAGACAGCGAAATCCAAGAAGAACAGTTTGGTTTCAGACGAAACAGTGGAACAAGAGAGGCAATATTTTGCCTAAGAAGATTAGCAGAAAAATATACAGAGGTCCAAAAAAGTATGTATAAGTGCTTCATTGACTATAAGAAGGCTTTTGACAGAATCCATCATGAGAAAATAATTGAATGCCTCAAAGACATAGGTATTGATGGAAAAGATATAAGAATACTCAGTAACCTTTATTGGGAGCAAACTGCCACAGTAAGATCGGGAAGGAATTATTCACCATACATAGACATAAAAAGAGGTGTCAGACAAGGTTGTGTGCTGTCCCCCTGCCTATTTAATTTATACACCGAAAAAATTTTCAAACAGATACAGGAAATACCAGGACTAAACATCAGTGGAAGGTCAATAAACAACCTTAGATATGCAGATGATACCGTGTTGTTGGCTGAAAGCGAACAGGAGTTACAAGAACTAGTGAAGCAAGTGAACAGTATAAGTCATGAATATGGACTCAACATTAATATTGAGAAAACAAAAACTATGATAATTAGCAAAACAGACGATAAACCCACATTAAAGATAAGCGTAAATGGGAAAATCCTGGAACAAGTCAAGAGCTACGTATATCTTGGTCATATAATAACAGAAGATGGCAGATGTGAAACAGAAATCAAGAAGAGAATAGGAATGGCCAAAGCTACATTCAACAACATGAAAAATATACTGACATCCAAACAGTTATCTCACAAATTAAAACTGAGAATCATAAAGTGTTATATATATTCTGCATTTCTGTATGGTGCAGAAACATGGACGATGAATAAGCATTTGGAAGAAAGAATTGAGGCTCTTGAAATGTGGATATATAGAAGAATGGGGCGTATCTCATGGAAAGAGATGAAAACAAATAAGAAGGTCCTAGAAAATCTAGGTATGAAAAGAGAACTAATGAGAGAGGTCAAAGTTCGGCAGCTAAAATACTTTGGCCACATAAAAAGGCATAACACCTTGCAGAAGACCATAATAGAAGGGAGAGTTGAAGGCAAACGTGCAAGGGGAAGATAGCGCTATAAGTGGGAAGATAACATCAAGAGATGGACCGGGAAGAGTCTATCAGAGTGTTCCACCAAGACAAGAGACAGAAGACGTCGGAGATCCATTACAGCCAACCTTCGTTGTGGAGATGGCAACTGATGATGATGATCTACTGCCGCCCCGTATTCTTCACAATTATTATACTATTTAGCCCAATCTATCTATTGCCGCCCAGTGTTCTTCACAATTATTATACTATTTAGCCCAATCTATCTACTACCGCCCGTATTCTTCACAATTATTATACTATTTAGCTCAATCTATCTACTGCCGCCCCGTGTTCTTCACAATTATTATACTATTTAGCCCAATCTATCTACTGCCGCCCCGTATTCTTCACAATTATTATACTATTTAGCCCAATCTATCTACTGCTGCCCCGTATTCTTCACAATTATAATACTATTTCGCCCAATCTATCTACTGCCGCCCCGTATTCTTCACAATTATTATACTATTTAGCCCAATCTATTTACTGCCGCCCCGTATTCTTCACAATTATTATAATATTTAGCCCAATTTATCTACTGCCGCCCCGTGGTCTTCACAATTATTACACTTATTTTTAAATGTTTGCTTTTGATTTTGTAATGTAATGTATCTTCCCCTTCTTTCACTCTCTTTATATTATTATGGGAACTACAGTGAAAGCTGGATAGAAGCCATTTGAAATGTATGATATATAAAACATTACCTCATCTTCAATCAACGCACCATCTACTGTTTAATGGATGGGTATGGAAAAAAAAAATAGAAAAAAGGTGATTCGTCTTACGAGGACAAAAGAAAATAACCAACGTTGCGGCCACAAGGCCTTCCTCAGGGAAAGAGAAGAAAGTGAGGGCTAGATAGGACACATAAGAATGTAAATAAATATAAAAATAAAAACTGGGTGCACAGGGTATTTTTATTTTTATTCCCTCACTTTCTTTCCTGTCCCTGACGAAGGCCTTGTGGCCGCAACGTTAGCTATTTTCTCTGTCATTTGTCCAAGTAAGACGAATCACTTTTTTTTCGATTTTTTTTTGGTCATACTCATCCATTGTACTCCACGTCTTACCGCAGTCCCACTCATCCTTGCTCATCTAATGTTTTACTGTTATATTCCTTATAGGTCTACTTGTACTCACAAAGTATATTGTCGTTTTGTTTTGTCATTTGTGCGATCATTTGTCCTTGAATTGACCAAATCTTCTTCTTCTTTGACCTTTCAAATCCCTAAGGAGCATAGGCCTTCAACAAAAAACCAATGCCAAGTCCCTCCTGTCTCGTGACATCAGCTCAAAATATTTCCATGTCATCTTTATCCCCCTCATGTCTGTCTCCAGTCGTCTTTTCCATGTCCTTGTTGGTTCAATGTCCGAACATTCCAGGTGCCAAATTTGGAGGTTCTCCTGGAAGAAAAAAGTTTAGTCATCAACACAGACTCCTGTCGGCTTTCTCTGTGTTGCGTCATGTACCTCCCAGCCAGAGGATCTTCTCATGTCTTGGCTGGCTGAGTTTTATTTTCCTTAGCCGACCTGCCCATTGTTTTTGGAAGTTTTTAACAGAATGGGGTAACTGACCCCATGCACAACCCCCCTTAGTAGCTTTTTACGACATGGATGGCAGGGATCAGTTTGCTCCCCTTTCGGGCCCCGCCAACACACAGGTGCTATTGGCCAAATACCCCACATTATATATATATTTTTGTTATTTGTAAGAATCTTGTGGTCGTATATTGGCCAAACACCCCTCTATATTTTATTATTATTTTGTTATTTGAACGACCGTTTATCCTTACACTGTACTGACCCAAAAAAAACCCTTACATTATATTTTCTTTTCGGTTTTTTATCTGTCTGACATTTGTACTTTTCATCGGCGAAATTCCTCGCAGTTGACCGTTTTTTCTCTCTGCGCTTTACTTTCCATTTTTTCTCGCCCCTAAATTTCGTCTCTAATGTCCACCCAAAATTTCTTCTCTAATGTCCACCCAAAATTTCTTCTGTAATGTCCACCCAAAATTTCTTCTCTAATATCCACCCTAATTTATCTCGCACTTACTCTTATCTTCCAACTTTCTTGTTCATCCATTCCTTACTCCTCCAACTGTCTAACCCCACTGTCCCTCCTTCTCCCTGTCTTTCTTCATTCGTCAACTTCTATTTATCGGTGGTACACCTCTCATCCGATTGGCAGAGTGGCTAGAGCACTAGTTTCTCGCGGCAAAAGTGCCGGGTTCGAATCCGGGTTCCGACACACTCCAGTTTACCCTACTGTAAATGGGTACCTGACTCTTCTCAACGAGTTAGGGAAGGAAAAGGCATCGAGGAAGAGAACTGGTCACCCGACCTCGCAATGCTGGACCTAGTATAGTGAAGTCTCTAACACTTTACTCCCCTACGGCAGTATTTGCTGTGGCAGTTAGGGAACGATTTACAGTCAAAGGGAAGGAATAAAGAGAATTATGAATGGGAAGGTTCAGATAGAGTACAAAAAGGAGATGCGCAAACAATGATGCGCATGACAGAGGTGAACGATAATCTTGTGAGGCACGCTTTCTTAGCAGGCAGTCCAGAAACGTGAGCCAGAGAGGGAAGCCGCATATACGCGGGCAGCAATGTTAATGGCAGTACTCTAATAGTTTAGATGATAATTATTTCATGGACAAGAAGTAGTTTGGGTAATGATTAACCCGAAATATTGAATAGTGGGAAATTCTTGTCTAGAAGGAGAAACGGTGTGAGTTAGATATTATTCAGAAAGGAAAAGGTACGTAGAGTGTTTTACAATACATATAGACAGTAGTCATATTCTTCAGTGAGGCAAGGGAAATTAACAACCCCGAAGAGGCCCAGTCCCATCAAGATAACCTGAACACTGAGAGGATATAAATAACAATAATCTAAGAAAAACTGTAAGGAAGAAAGAACAGAACTAAGACAATAGCACCTGAATGATCACTGATGGTTAAAAGGTCACAAGGTGTAGATTCGATACTGAACGAGAGAGAGAGAGAGAGTGAGGAAAGAAAGAACTTACATTGTATATTCTATGATGGACCAAATGTGGAGGTCAGAGCAGACAGCAATGATCCTCTCATATGTAAATAAACAGTATTCAAATTACCATGGCGTTATCGCATCACGTGCTGTGTGTGTATGACTGTGTGGAATACAGCATATCATAGCTAACCACAGAGGTAAGCGAACCTGGACAGACATTGCCATATATGATTCATGATACAGCGACCACAGGCTGTCACAGTGCTACGGTACTATCTTTACCAGTATACCTCTCATCAACTTCTGCTTTTTCTTACTTCTCCTTCTCCCCCTCTATCTGTCTTACTTTTCTCTGTCTCTTGTTTCTTACTTTTCTCTGTCTCTTGTTTCTTACTTTTGACTATATTTAGTCTCTCAGCTTGACCTTTTCAACGTCAAAAGCTAATATACTACTCGTCAAAAGTCAAGGGCCACCCTATTATTTTCAATACACTTTTATATAAGCGCATAGAATGATTAAATGAAGGAAGTTTTTAGTAAAAATGAGTGCAATATCTTCCTCTGACAGTCCTCTATGCACGTTAAGCATAAAAACAACTCACCGACAACCATGGTGATCACGTGCAATTTGGTTTGCTGACCATAAATTCACATTTTTAATCTGTTTTTTCAAACTTCCCTAGAACCAAACAGGTGAAGTAATCGTGCTGATTGACATTCCACGTGCAAAGGCGACTTTTCGTGAACAGAGTTCACTCTTAATTTGTTTTACAATCAGCAGACTTAGGGTAGTTTCATCACTTGCAAAAACCATGCCACCGAGAAGAAGTCTTGACACCTTACAAAGAATGAGGGCTATAGCGTGGGTTGAAAGGGGTTTATCTGTCCGTGAGGTTGCTAGACGGCTTGCCGTGTCACACTCTACTATCCAAAGAATTTTGAAGAGATTTCAAACCACAGGAAGTGTGGAGGATCGCCACCGGCCAGGTCGCCCTAGATGCACCAATAGACATGATGACCGGTACCTCTTGTTGTCAGCCCTGCGCCATCGAACAGTGACTTGTTCCACTCTAAGATGTCAGCTGAGACAAACTGTAAACGTTAATGTCAGTCAAAGCACCATTCGCAGACGTTTACATGAATTTGGACTGGCTGCTCGACGTCCTGCAGCCAGAATCCCTCTTACTCCTGCTCATCGCAGAGCCCGTGTTGCTTGGTGTCACGAGCACATCCGATGGACAAGGCAACAGTGGAGTCAAGTTCTCTTCACTGATGAACCTCTCTTCACTGTGTCATTCAATGATGGCAGGATTCGAGTTTGGAGACGACCAGGAGAGCGATTTACTGATGACAAAATTCGAGAGGCGGATCGTTATGGTAGGGGTTCTGTCATGGCCTGGGGAGGCTTCTACAGACACGGCAGGACCCCACTCTACATCATCCAAGGCAACTTGAGCGGCCCAAGATACCAGAACGAAATCTTGAGACCAATTGTTCAGCCTGCTCTGGAGGCCATAGGTGGTAATGTCATCTTCCAAGATGATAAAGCTCGACCCCATCGAGCTCGTGTGGTGAATGAGTTTATTCAGCAACATGGGATCATCAGGATGGCATGGCCAGCTCATTCACCTAACCTTTCTCCGATTGAGCATCTCTGGGATGTCCTTAGTCGAAGATTGTCAACAAATCACCCCTTGCCAATGGATGCTGCACAGCTGACTGCATTTCTGCTTCAGGAATGGCAAGCTGTTCATCAGGATACTCTTCGGACCCTTGAAGACTCGATGCGTCTACGCTGTCTTGAATGCCTTGCTGCAAACGGTGGTCATACCCGATTTTGAAATGTCTATTTGTCCAATATCTGTTGTGTGACTTTTTAAAAGGTGGGTGACACACTTCACAGCTTCATTGCGTTTGAATGTGTGTTTCCATTTCTTTACGTGACATGTCAATTTGGTATTCAATAAATGCCGTTTCAAAAGCTAATATTACGAACAAAAAGTTGATCAAAAGCTAGCACCGGTTAAGCTGGATAATGTATAGTCCCAGATTTTTAATATCCTGTTTCATGTTTTAGCCGCGGTAGCATAGTGGTTAGTGCACTGGCTTCCTAGCTCAGTGGTCCATGGTTCGATCCCCAGATGAGGTGGGATATTTTTTATGCCGCAAATGGCCCCTGGGTCGACCCAGTCCCAACTGGGTACCAGAGCAATTCTGGGAAGGTTAAGGCGGCCGGCGTGATGCTGACCACATCACCCCTAGTGTGCCGATGGTCGAGAAAATATGGGCGTAACACCATATTCTCAATATGCCTCAATGGGCGTGTAACGGGATCCTTTACCTTTTTACCTATTTCATGTTTTGCGCCAAATTTTTGAAAATGTAGACATCATATTGCCAGACTTGCAATGTGCGCCCCTGGAGCGGCCCAAGACAGCTGTCACGTTTGGTGTGCTGACACACGACTCAAGCGTCCTGAATTATTATCAGTGGCTTAAAAAAAGGCCTATAGATTCTCCTCAACTATTAATTCATAATTAATGTTCCGAAATATTAATTGTCAAGTGTGAATCAGTCAATTAAAACGGTTAATGATCTTACTTTTTGACTTAAACTGGACAGTGCTTATGACACCACTGATATTATACATTTCACCGTGCCGGAAATGACAATTACTGATATATATATATGATTTTAAGAGTGTCGGTCTGTATGATGCCAGACTGTCTCTCTTCTGCCTAACCACGTGGGCTATCGCATTGCTTTAGGTTCCACAATACTGGAATGCATTGCAGATGTTAAAAAAAAAAAAAAACCACCAATCGCGAGACAAGATTTTGTGACGCCCGCCTTTTCCTGTGACAGAATTTGTACGGTTTAAGTCCTCGGACATGGAAATAACCAGGATACTGCAAAGGCCAGCCCCTTAGGGTCTGCGTTTGTCGCCCGTCGCTGAATCTGGACACATGGTCTTGCAACTTGTTGGGTTTATCACTACGACAGTTTATAATAATATGGCGGGCGAATAATTCTGGGTTTAACGTGAGCTGCACGTGATTCGCACGCGAGCTGTCTGTCAGTGAAGTGTTAATTTAAATGCCCCACGTCGGTCTCAATTTTGCGAAGACATTTTTCATTGTTACGGAAACAGACGCTGAATGGTAAGGTAAAATGCAATTAGTTGATACAATTGTGCCGTATTTATCTCCTTGTTTTGTTTTTAATTATATTATTTGTTACATTATCTTCCAAGCCGTTTTGCATTTCATTGACAGTTTATCGGTTTTTGCTCCCGCATAGCCGGTAATGGCATTTAGAAGTTAATTAGTAAAATCACTGGTTAGTATAACAATGCAATCTTAGTTCTGGAATCATGAAGGTAAATATATAGAAAACCTCCAATTAAATAAAGAGGAGACAAAGGTAAAATGGGAGGGAATGGCTAAGAGGTATGGCGTCCGCCTCTAATTCTAAAGGTAACGGGTTCGATTCCCAACACAGGGGCAATTGTTACTGGAATTTTGTTTTCAGAACAAATGGTTCCTAATGATGCGAGACTACCCCCTGATATTATGGGTAGTGAGATCTGATGCATATCTATCTTCCCTTTCAGTCATTTCTGACTATAGAAGCGTACGCCCGAAACAAGTTTCGGTGGCACGAGGTTGGGCACTTGGATAAAGAGGTCAAGCTGTTGCCCATGCAGCATGCCCCTGCTGGTATAGTCAGAGGAACGGGCTGGCCGTTACAGTCTGATACCAGTAGCAACGACCTGTCATCAGTAGGATTGCCGTAGCAATATCTATGGACCTGTCATCAGTAGGATTGCCGTAGCAACATCTATGGACCTGTCATCAGTAGGATTGCCGTAGCAACATGTATGGATCTGTCATCAGTAGGATTGCCGTAGCAACATCTATGGACCTGTCATCGGTAGGATTAGCGTAGCAACATCTATCTTACTTTTCAGTCATTTCTGACTATATGGAAGGGCAATCACGATTGGTTTTGAGCTACTACGAGCTTTTCAACTGCAACAACTGTAATATGATCTGTTGGAGCTGGAATTACCCCGGCTGCTGGCACCAGATTTGCCCTCCAATAGATCCTCGGTAAAGGGTTTAAAGTGTACTCATTCCAATGACGGGGGCTCGAAAGAGTCCCGTGTTGTTATTTTTCGTCACTACCTCCCCGTGCCGGGAGTGGGTAAGTTGTGCGCCTGCTGCCTTCCTAGTAGTAGCCGTTTCTCATGCTCCCTCTCCGGAATCGAACCCAGATTCACCGTTACCCGTTACAAACATGGTAGGCATGTCACGTACCATCGACATTTGATAGGGCAGACATTTGAAAGATGCGTGGCCGGCACGTGAGGCCATGCTATCAGCACAAAGTTATCCAGAGTCACCAGTGGGAAGGCCGCGCCCCGCGAAGGGCAACGACAATTGGTTTTGAACTAATAAAAGCGCTCGTTCCGCAAGGGTCGGAGCTTGGTAAGCATGTATTAGCTCTAGAATAATCTAGACTTCTTGGAAAAGGACGAATAAAAATAGGAGGTCCCGTGTGCAAGTGCGCACGTTAAAAATCCCTCGGCAGTTGAAAATCGTAAAGAGTACACCATACGGCCGCTGCCCTGGCAAAATTTAAAAAATTAGGAAACGTACCCACCATAAAAATATTTATAGAATGTGTGGTTTCTGTTTACACACAGTGCTACGGACTTCGTGCACTGTACTGAAATCCTCCATGCGTGGTCTAAAGGAGGAGATGAGTGCAACTGATGGCGATGTCCGTGTACAATGAAGATGATCTTTGAAATCCAAACCAAATCCACACCAAAGGTAAATTAGGTCGACTGCTCTCGATGCATGTCGTAAAGAGGCGACAAACATGAGGTTGGCAACCTCATCTTGTAAAATAAGTTGCTGCAGAAACCACCACTACCACAAGATCATATGAATGTTTTGGTGCAGAATTTCTGCAAAGGAACCACTTGCAGTGAGAGCCCCTATGCTCCATAAGGAGTGAAAGAGGAAAGTATGGTGATATCCAGTGGCGTACTAAGGGGGTGCGAGGAGGGCGGTCCGCCCCGGGTGACAGCTAGAAAGGGATGCCGTCGGACACTATGATGATAGTACTTACTGTTAAAAACATACTTGTAAGTGTGTTTCTTTATAGCGGGAGGGTGTCAAAGGTAAGATCCGCCCTGGATGCTAAATACTTTTGGGACGCCTCTGCACTGATATCGGTTTTCGCCTATCAATAAAGAAGAAGTTACAACGTATTCACGCTCTGTCTTACGTGTCCACATTTATACATTAATGAAATAGTCATTAATGAAAGTCAGTAATGAATTAGTCATTAATTCAATATTTTAGTGATATTTATACTTGCAGTATACACCTTCTCTCCATGATATCGTTTTCTGAACAATGTATAAGGTGTTTTTTTTTTTGGCCATTTCTTTCTTGTTCGTCATAATGTTGTCTCCGTTTCTCTTCTTTATTTAATTGGAGGTTTTCTATATATTTACCTTCATGATTCCAGAACTAATATTGCATTGTTATACTAACCAGTGATTTTACTAATTAACTTCTAAATGCCATTACCGGCTATTTGTTCTTGAGTCTGCCTTCTTCTGGCGAGGCACGCTTCTTTTCCACCTAGACAGAAGTCGTTTGGTTATATCACAGCACACTTGCCAGTCAAAAAAAAAAAAAAAAAAAAAAATCAGCATCTGAACTCAAGTGCTGAGCTCTTAAATACTAAGCTCTGAAAACGACTATTAGAATCTATCTGCTGGCATTATGAAATTCTAAGAAAGGTTCGTTCTGAAAAAAGATTGTTCTCCACGTCGGCACGTGGTTGAACCAAATGATTCGGGTGCATACACCTGGACCTTTGCTCTGAGATTTGCTAGTTTAGTTTTCTCAGTTCTTATTTGCAGAGTTTCTTTCTTGAAATACCTAACGCATATTATAATATTATTAATTTCACTTTAAATTCTGGTTTGTATCGTTGCTTCTGCTGGAATTATTGGCTTCATGATCTAACTTCTTATCAAGGGACAGAATTTGATGGAGATGAGACAAATACCGTAATTAAACAACAAAAACCACTTGCCAAACAACACTCTCATTTGATACCGAGATTTTCTCCTTCTTTTTCTTTCACAGACTTCCACATTTATGACTCTAATAAAGGCAGTAGTCAGCTCAAGGTCCCTGACATCTCCGAACAGTTTTTCGTGGAGAGAAGTGGGTTGTTGTTATATGCCACTCTGTTCACTGATGTATGTTGGGCAGGACTGGGGCAGATGTTCGGCTGTCATGGTGCTGGTGCCCCAGGAGCAGAGATATGTTTGACTAATCCTGTACTGGTGATATAGATCATAGCAGGGCCCCCAAATTTCACGAAAATCAACCATATGGAAAACATTACAGGGCTACAGTCAGTGGAGTACAGACGAGACAACAGAATCTTACAATAAGCTGAGAAATTTAAGGGACTCGAAGGACACCCCATGTGCAAGAGAATAAACCACGATCTAAACTGCGTCTGAAGCAGTTGGCGCAGGGCCGCTTATCTTTGGTTGCTTGATTAGTTCTCATAAAATCATGGAGCAGCTATTGGAGTTGGATTTCTTGCAGGAAGTAGATGGCCAGGGTTGATTTTTGCCACGTCATTTTTCCGAAGAAAATAAAAGAACGCGTGTGTTTGTTTACATGTGTTCCACCCGTCGCATGAATAAGTTGATCTTTTATTTCACTGCCACTAATATGCCACTTTAGCTCTGAAAAGTCGATGGCACGTGACATTGTCTTACGATTACAGCGCAGGTAAACGGTCAGTGTGAGTTCTGGCTTTAGTGCAAGTCAAGTCCGAGAGGAAAGTAATAGTTGGTATTCATTATCATCATTACCTTTTGGCTTCCTACGGAGTATGGAGTCACCATTGTTGCTGACGGTCTACATGCAGGAATCTTGCACTAAAGCATTCCTGTGATGTTGTAGGCGTGGTTTCTGTAGCAATTTATTTTGTTTGATGAGGTTGCCATCTCAACGCACAACCTCGTTTTAGTCGCCTCTAGAAATATACCTGAGGCAGGGGGTATTCATCTTCTTTCTTTGTCTTATCAGAGACCTTCTGGAACTTCTTCTGCCTCAAGTGCCATGCCTGGCGATCATGTCTCCCCACAACGTCCGGTCTCCAGCACTGTTTATCAGTTCTGATGTTGACTTCTTTCCATGCTATGTTAAACTGTCCAGTATCATTTCTCTCTGTCGTACTGTCTTTGTTTTCCCTTCGATCTTCACGACGTATCCAGCTTTCTTCTTCGCTTAACACGCCTGGAGAAAGTGGATCACTTCCTTCTAACTGGAACTATAGGGGTCTAAATAGTCGGTATTACGGTAACTAACAGAAGAAACGTAGACTGGCACAACCGGGAATGGCAATGCTTGTCAATGAACGGAAACTTCATATCCCTACCAGAATAACAATCCAGTAGGAATGAAAAACTGAGAGTAACATAAAACAAACAAACAAACAAAAACAAAGAAACAATGGAAACATTAACAAGATGTTGTCGAAATATATTCATAAAAATGGGGGTGAGGGCATTGGGCGGTTAGAAATGTGGACAAAAGAGAAAACTACAGCGTCTATACCAGAGTTTCTTAACCAGAGGTGCATGCACCCCCAACAGTGGGAGATCACTTTCTGGGGGGAGGTGGGGAGGAAGACATGCCAGATAATTTAGAATGTGAATCATCATAAACGCTGTATGATACACAGAATTAAAATGTATGTGAACAAAAGACAGCATTGACAGCGTGAACTAAATAATTACTTACTTAGTCGTTACTCTTCTACCGTGAGGTGTAGAGGTTTGGAAAAGAGAGAACGAACGAACGAACTTTATTTTCAAAGGGTTGAGAATTGGGCATGCAGGCCCGTCTGAGAGAGAGAGAGAGAGAGAGAGAGAGCGCCATACTATCCTATCGGCTGTCTTCCTCCTGGCCTGGTTCCATTCTAGCCCTTGGTCCTTCAGAGATTGCTTAATGTTGTCCTCCCAACGGACTCTGGGTCGTCCTGGAAGTCTTGATCCCTGGTTCTTAGTTTCCCATACTTGTCGTGGTAGCCGATCTTCTCCCATTCTGCAGACATGGCCGGACCATCTTAGTTAAACTAAATACCAAACCTTATTTAAATTTTGTAAATAACATTTTCTCAAAACATAACTTTCATCTATTTTTCGCATTTCTGTTATATTTTGCGAGATAGTAGATAATGGGGTGCGAGGCTTCTTAAGGAGATTTAAAGGGGTGTGAGACTTCGATGATATAAAGGGGTGCTAGGCGGCTTCAATGATGTAAAAGGGTGCGACGCTTGTTAAGATGCTGTAAAGGGGCACGGGACCTCTCAAAGGTTGAGAAGCACTGTTCTATACCAATGAATTTGGCAAGAAGAAATGTGCTTGTCACATCTTCCAAGTTCCATTACTAAAATTCGTAGCTGCACGATTCCTAACGAGAAGATATATACCATTTTTGTTACGTCGGAAGATAGTCTCGCAACATTAACTTCAAGTGTATCCACGCGTCCATGCTATTCTAACAGTTCGTGAGTTATAATTACACATCTGCAATCTAGTACAGCACACTTTAGACATCATATTAATAATGTCGTTAAGTTTAATCAAAGCCTGAACTCGCGAGAATAATGGCAGTTCAGAATGGCATGTCGTATATGTTTGAAGATAAGAACTTAAAAAATTGGACGACTCCCTGAAACATGAAAGGGATTCATTGCTGTGTACAATCTTACAAAAAGACAGCATTGAATGTTCTTCCTTGTCGGCTGATTTAAAAAGCCACAAAGATCTTTTTGAAAGTGATGTTGTTGAAGGAGTAATTTAAACACGACAGTAAGGTCACAAGTTTCGGATCGTCAAGTTTTTTTATATTTGTTCAAAAAACGTGACACCTCACCGTCGTCATGAACATTTTCCTTTGCGCCCCTTAACTCTTTGACTCCGGAACAACGCTCAGAGAGTTGGTCAAATTTTACACCCGTGCCAAAACAACTCTCTGAGCGTTTTTTTTAGTCTATCACGAATTAAAATTACAGCACAGGGTGGAAAATAATATCGGAGTAAAAGAGTTAAGATGCATGGAGCCACCATTATAGTTTGTTATCGTGCAGGAGGGGTATTGCCAGCCCTATGAACAACACCGTATTAGTCGCCTTGTACGATCGTAAGCCTTCATCAAACGTTTGCCAAGTCCTCTTTCCTGTGCCATCAGCTCAAGGATCTCCCATGTCTTTCTCATTCTTTTCAGTTCTGTCTGAAGTTCTCTTCTCTGTGTATTTTTTCGGTTTACTTCTGCCTCTCTTATTTTGGGAGTTCCAAAACAAGGACTGCCTTGTAATGCTATCAACATGTTTCCTCAGTGTGTGTCCTATCCATCTCCAATGTCTTCTCCTCACCTTTTGTTCATTGTGTTCTTGTTATCAGTTCAATTTTGATGATTTTTTTCCACGCAAGCATCCATTTATGAAAGCATAGAAAGTCAATGCTGTTGTTTTTGTTGTTCTCCGTAATTCAGAGCTAAACAATAGAAGATTTTAGCCAATGATTGATTCCTGTGTTTGTGTTGGACATGATTTATTTTCAATCAATCAATACTCTTTAGCTCCCCAGGGTGCATATGCCCTCAACAAACACATGTTGTCCCCCTGTCACGTGCCATCCACTCAAGTTTTTCCCATGTTTTCTTCATTATTTTCACTTCTGTATCTAGTTCTCTTCTCCTTGTGTTTTTGTGTATGTCTACCTCTGCCTCTCTTTCCCTGTGGATTCCAGAACAAGGACTGCCTTGTCATGCTATCAACAGGTATCCTCAATGTGTGTCCTATCCATCGCCAGCGTCCATCTTCTCATCTCTTGTTCCACTGGCACTGGTCTGGTTCTTGTCATCAGTTTCACATTTGTGACTTTGTCATACCATTTCAATTCTGATTTATTTTGATCTCCACATATTTCCCAACGCAATGAAAGATCTTCTAGCCCTATGCATTCCTATTTTGATATCACTGTCTGTTCCTTCAAATTACTGCCAACATGCAGGGCCGGCTTTAGACCAGTTTAACTGACTTGACCCAATCGGGCCCCGCGCTCACAGGGGACCCCTCACTCGGATTTCCCGCCTCCAGCTTAAAAAATATAAGGAACGAAGATTGTTTCATATTAGATATCAGAAAGATATGTTATTACATTGTCATAACAATACCACAATATTTATATTTATTACTCATATTTTGACATTGTACATGTTACAACAAAACTATAATAGGCTCAAATGAGCAACAGCGAGATACGTGTCAGATTTTGCCCAAACGTCAATAACGCTGCTGGACGATTAAGTTGCCCGGATTTACACTTACTTACTTAGTCGTTCCTCTTCTACCGTGAGGTGTAGAGGTTTGGAAGAGAGAACGCCAAACTATCCTATCGGCTGTCTTCCACCTGGCCTTGTTCCATTCTAGTCCTCGGTCCTTCAGAGATTGTCTAATGTTGTCCTCCCAGCGGACTCTGGGTCGTCCTGGAGGTCTGGATCCCTGGCTCTTAGTCTCCCATATCTGCCGTGGCTGCTGATTTTCCTTCATTCTGCAGACATGGCCAAACCATCTTAGTTGGGACTGTTCTACTTGGATCTGCAGGGGTTGAGTTTTTAGGCCTTGACGTATCGTCTGGTTGCGGACCATGTCTCTTCTTGTTACTTCAACCACCTTTCTCAGATACTTCATTTCTGAGGTTTGGATTTGACTTTTGTAGGTTGTAGTCATTGCCCATGACTCGCATCCATACGTCAGGATACATAAATGGAGCGGTATACAGCCATCTTTGTTTTCTTGCCATCTTCTCTTTTGCTGAGGAATAAGGCCAAAAATCGAGGATTCTGGATTTATACGATCTTAAAAAAAAAAAAAAAAAAAATGAATTC